>CP092886.1:70430817-70774681 GCA_030710605.1 Cordylochernes scorpioides
CAAGCTATGGCCATTGTTTGTGATCTTGCGCCTTACTCAGAATATGCGAGCAGGTATTGATGCACAGAGCTTCTCTCAATGGTTACTTAAAGTTGGTGATGGTGATCTACCTACAGACCAACAGGGCCTCATTTCTCTTCCAGAAAGCTGTATCTTTCATGGGGTTGACCTGGTGCAGGAAATATTTGGTTCTTCCTATGGTGATATTACCGCCCTTAGCCAGTCTGTGATTTTAACGCCAAAAAACACAGATTCATTAGAGATTAATGAAAAAGTTTTGGATCGCTTACCAAACAGGAGTCAGTGTTTTCTCAGTGTTGACAGTGTCGAGTGTGAGAATGTGGAGGAACAAAATAACTACCCTACTGAATTCCTTAATAGCCTTACTCCCACAGGAATGCCTCCACACCGGTTTAAACCTTAAGATTGGTGCTATTGTTAGGCTCCTTAGAAATTTGAATCCTAAGCAGGGTCTCTGCAATGGCACACGTATGGTTATCCAGCGCATGCGCTCTCATGTCCTAGAAGCACAAATACTGACAGGGACCAAAGTTGGACAAACTGTATTGGTGCCAAAAATATCTTTGGCTCCTTCAGATACCAACCTTCCCTTCATTCTGAAGAGGCGTCAGTTTCCACTAAGGTTGGCTTTTGCCATGACTATTAATAAGGCTCAAGGCCAAACCTTTGCTAGAGTGGGTCTCTTGCTACATGAGCCCGTGTTTACTCATGGACAGCTCTATGTGGCTTTTTCACGTGTGCGAACTTTGAATAGCATACGGGTAAAGTTGAACCCACGTATTTATAAAACTAGAAATATAGTTTTTAATGAGGTCCTTTAAATGAATTTTTACTTTTTATGTTGTCTTATCTGCTATATAGTTGTGTTGTATTCAATTTTATTTTCAGATCTGTTTTCTTTTAATTTTTTTTTTTCATTTCAAATAAATGAATGTATGCCTTTTATGTTGTCTAATTTGGTTTATTGTTGTGTTGTATTTAAGATTTGTTTTCTTTTACTTTTTGTTTCATTTCCAAAAAATTTGTTTAAAGTTTCACCAATGCCTATAAACAAAAGGTAATAAGACCAAATCCAAATAAATAAATAGTGTGTGACGTTTCGGTAACAGCGTTGTTACCATCTTCAGACAAAAGTACTATGGGCCTACGGCCATACCACGTTGAAAACACCGGTTCTCGTCCGATCACCGAAGTTAAGCAACGTCGGGCTCGGTGAGTACTTGGGAGGGTGACCACCTGGGAACACCGGGTGCTGTAGGCTCCTTTTTTCCATTCAGTACTTTTGTCTGAAGATGGTAACAACGCTGTTACCGAAACGTCACACACTATTTATATATTTGGATTTGGTCTTATTACCTTTTGTTTATAATCTACAATCCAAATTGTGCCTCATCAACCAATGCCTATAGTTTCTCACACCTCCCATGCTTACCCCTCTGTAACTGGCCTGTGGTGCAGTGGACATTGTTGGGAGGTACAGTAAACTCTCTACACGATTGTATCAAGTCTTGTTCTGGTAGACTTGATGCTGTAACCAGGAGGGACACTCCCTCTTTAAAAATCCTGAGTTCAACTGACCCAGTTGATGGACCTCAGCAATGGTTCCACTCCAGGGATACGGAGGAGCTGCGTCTGTGCTCATGTTAGAGTCAGAAACAAAGGCTTCCATATTTGGAATGGCCTCAAATCACAGGCAAAGTCAGACTTTCACCAAAGTGTGCCTGGATCATGGTGCCATGATCAACGAAAGCTGCATCCCTATACCCCATTCCATGAGATCATGGAATTCGTGTAATCTTTACACAAGGGGATAAGAAACATCAACAACATAGTTTCTCACCTGAAAGGATTTTTTTGTATTAGTTGTTCACTAATAAAATATTTATAATTAAGTATTTTGATTTTTGGTCTTTATTTACCTATTTTCCCCAGTGCTCTATACATTGATTCCGGATCTATGCAATGTCTCACATATGGTTATCTAGCGCTTCACATGTTTTTAGGCTAAACCCGGGGCGTTGCCGGGTCACTCGGCTAGAAATAATGGCTGTATTTGCTATATAGTTGTGTTGTATTGAATTTTCTTTTAATATTTGTTTTCTTTTTTTTTTTTCAATATAATTTTTTAAAGTTTTCACCAATGCCTATAGTTTCTCACCTGAAAGCAATTTTTTGTATTATTTGTTCATTCATAAAATATTTATTATTATTTTGACTTTTGGTCGGTGGAAGGCTGGGTAAACCGTTTGGTTTTCGACCACTAGGACCCCGGGTTCGATTCCCGCATTGGGCACTTTTTTCTGTTTAAAAAAAAAAAAAATGCTCCAATGGCCCCCGATTCTTGCAAAAGTCCAACCCCACCAGCGAGTGCAAGTAACCGAACGGGGCTCTGGCATTTGTAAGTGCAAAGTCAAACTGCTTTTCACATGTGTAGACATGTGGTGCGCTTACAGTAAAAGCAGTCGCTAACTACCCACCATGATTATCATGGCCTGTACCACGTGTACTAGGGATAAGCAAAAAAAAAAAAAAAAAACCTATTTTCCCCAGTGCTCTATACATTGATTTAGGATCTTTGCAATGGCACACATATGGTTATCCTGCCCATTCACAGCTCTTTAGGGTAAACCTGGGGCTTTGCCCAGGTCACTCGGCTAGAAATGCAGTTTTTAGTGAGGTCCATTAAATGAATTTATCCCTTTTATGTTATCTTATTTTCTATATTGAAAAGTTAATAAATATGAAAAAAAAAATGTTTAAGAATATTATTAAAAAAGAATCATAAAGATATTTTAAAGGAGTCCTTTAGGGATGTCTGTTTTTGCACTTATGATTCCAGAGTTACATGGTCCAGTGGGCCGTATGAAAATCGAGTTGTTCATATAATAACATGTTTAAAAAATGATATTTTCTTTTAATGTAATCTATATAGCTTGAAATAAATAAAAATAATGGCTGCTTGAACTCGGTCGCATGTGACATTTTACAGGTACATTGGGACAGCTGACATTCCCCCCCAACCCAACCCACTGATAAATAGGCAAGAAGGTATGGGAAAAGATCCCAGTAGACGCGAATTCGCGTTGGTAGCCTACAATTTTATGTTAATTTTTAGAAATCAGGGACATGAATTCGCATCCTTTAGGCTTGACACCCTATAAGTGAGGATATGAATTTGCATTATATGGGTTCAAAATGTTTCGTTGCTCGCATCTATAATACCTTTTTTTTAGTAAAGTTGTAAGTAAACATCAATCGTCGAAATTTGCATTTTAAAATGGTTGAATTATCAGAAGTGGTGAATAATTAATATTGTCGAATTACCGTTTGTTATTTGATAGGCCAGAGATTGGGAAATCAAATCAAGGTCGAATTATCGCAAGGGGTCGAATTATCGGTATTGTCGAATTACTGTTTGTAATTTCATAGGTTCTGGAAATCAAAACATGGTCGAATTAACGAATTTATACTTAGAAAGTATTTTTACTTATCCTTACTTGAAATGCTGCTTCTAGGAAATCTGAATATACCCATTGCGATTTTTAAGCCACCATCTATACTTTTAAAGTCTCTGCAGGCCCTTTGGGTAAACCCTGGGCGTTGCCCGGGTCACTCGGCTAGTTCCAGAATATTGGCTGAATACCTTTTCTTGGTGAACCAGCGTACGTAGTTGGCTTTTATTGATTTATTAAAAAAGGATAAAGTTTTTGGTCATCATCCTGGAATGATGTTTTTTTTAGTTCAGTGATTAGTTCATATATATTTCGATAGATTGCAAAGGTGATTCAATTTTCAATTGAACGAATAGGAAATGCTTTATTTCTCTCCAAATTTAAACACCGGTTCCTAGTACAACTACATTTTTGTACTATTTTTCATCAAACCCTGTGTTTTGTAATTCAGATTAAATACAAACTGGATGAATGTTCGAATCATATAGCGCCACTAATAGTCCCCAGCACCGTCCGTTCCCAGGTAATCTCCCGTCATTAGGAGCGGCGGGTGTGGCCGGGGCTAAACACGGTCCTCCACCGTAGCTAGTAATTTCCTCGAGGTCTACACCTAATACCAGATGGCTGTGTCCGCTCTGTAAACCTTCACTATTTAGAAACACGCCAAGAAGAAATAATTAGAAACGCCCAGTAGTTTTAATTCAACTTAGTTGAAGTTTGGTGAGACGCATAGAGATCGCGTTCAGCTTGGAACTTGCGTCATAATTAGGGTTAGCCACTCAACCTGATAGGTCAGGTGGCAGATGTCTTAATAGAAAAATATAATTTAAGTGCCACTATCCTCTTTTAGGCTATGAAGGTGCATTTCAATATAATCAATTAAAAACAAAATATTAGGCAAAGCATTAAGATTTTCTTTTCTCAAATTCTGATCCAAAACATGCAAAAGAGAAGAGAACTTTATATTTTCAAAAATATATATATATACGAAGATGGCTTGAGAAAATTACTAGGAATAAAACTTGTGCAAAAGTATCTAAACGTGGAGAACAGAAACCGATCCAAGCAAAATATGAAAAGATGAGTCAGCAACATTAAAGGAGGAAATTGGAGAATATGGAGCAGAAGGTTGAAATAAATGGAGAATAAAGTCGGCCTTTTGTCTAGTAGCAGATTTCTATAATCTGGGGAAGTAGAATTAAAAAGGAAAAACATGGCAAGCGTCAGGCTTAGTACTCACGATGAAACAAGTTCTCTCTCCCTCTATACTCTACAGATAAAGAGCGAAACTTGTAGATTGAAATATGGCTTTATGAGGCCAATTTATTCTAAATACATCGAGCTTCACTAAGCCTCAGTTTAAGCATAAAATCCTATTATGAATTTAATTACGTAAATAGAATCTATGATCACCAGACTATGTTCAGCAGCTTACAATTTCCATTTATAAAAACAACAGACAATAATTTAGAACAATGATGCCACGACGTGTATTAGCAGTGATGCAAGAGTACGACTTTAATAAAATAAATTTAAATAAATTGCGCGCTATTTCTATTTGTGTTTTATAGAATATATTCACTCTCTTTCTATAATGGTGTATTCAAAGGTATATGTGAATTATTCTATAAGTGACGCAAGTTGAGATTGCTTTAATATACGTGTTCTATACCCTTGGGTACTACGTTTTTCAAACCAAGTTGTTATAGCTTTAATATACGTGTTCTATACCCTTGGATACTACGTTTTTCAAACCAAGTTGTTATAGCTTTAATATACGTGTTCTATACCCTTGGATACTACGTTTTTCAAACCAAGTTGTTATAGCTTTAATATACGTGTTCTATACCCTTGGATACTACGTTTTTCAAACCAAGTTGTTATACTTTAATATACGTGTTCTATACCCTTGGGTACTATGTCTCTAAAACGAAGTTGATATAGCTTTAATATACGTGTTCTATACCCTTGGGTACTATGTCTCTCAAACCAAGTTGATATAGCTTCAATATACGTATTCTATACCCTTGGGTACTATGTCTCTCAAACGAAGTTGATATAGCTTTAATATACGTGTTCTATACCCTTGGGTACTATGTCTCTCAAACCAAGTTGATATAGCTTCAATATACGTGTTATATACCCTTGGGTACTATGTCTCTCAAACGAAGTTGATATAGCTTTAATATACGTGTTCTATATATACGCTTGGGTACTATGTCTCTCAAACCAAGTTGATATAGCTTTAATATTACGTGTTCTATATATACCCTTGGGTACTATGTCTCTCAAACCAAGTTAATATCGGATTAATATGCGTGTTACCTATGCCCTTAAATATTACGTTTTTCAAACCAAGTTGATATAGCTTTATATACGTGTATATATTTCAAATTAAGTTGAATTGCTTCAAGTGTGATATACTCTTAAATACCGTCTTTCAAACCAAATTGTTCTTCGTCTTTTGTCATTTCGTAGGACCCATTTATGGTGTATAACTTCGAGACATTACTATCAAATTTTCGAAAATTTGAAAACATAAATGAAATTGATTTTACAGAATTGCGTCAAACGTTGTTCTACACTATTGGCCGTCAAGATCTCCAATATTTAAAATATTAATCGTTAAAATAACTCGCAATATGCATATTTATTTATATGAAAATTATATTATATATAGAGAATTTCGAAAGTCATTATACAAATATAAATTTATATATATATATTTATATTTAATTAAAAAGAATCATTATGGAGATAGATAAGTGGCATCTATACGTATATTATAATTGACATTTATATAAATCACAGATTATAAACATATAACGCCTCTTCAAGGACTTTTATAATTTCATAAATATCTCTATTTTGACGATGCCCCATCAGATACTGGGACTTTAAACATAGCGTGAGCTTTTTTTACACAATTTGAAATTAAATATGAGAATAATATTAGTTGTTAAAACATACTTTCATTCTATAAAGTTTGTAGGAATTTTTAAATTAAAACCAAAACTTTTACCCTAAAAGAATCGCTATATTTAATATTTATATATCAAATATTAAAAGGCGATCAATTCATATTATCCTTATCTCTACATTTTTTATAAAACCACTTCTTCTAAGTTATCTTGGAAAATAAACAGGAAACGCGCTATATATTATTTGAGAAATATTTAATGGAAAGTAAGATAATAAAATAAAAGTTGTTTCACCCTCTACCCCCTCGCCAAGAATAAAATAAAATCTAGAAAAGAGCACTAGCGCTATATAGAAAGCGTTTGTGAAAATATTTGAAGAAAATATGATATGGTATATTTACTGGCACCTCAACTAGATTTTAGTGATGGGAAATGGTGTAATTTTCATTCCTCACATGCTTCTTTTCATGCAATCAACAAAGGTTTTAATTTTTAGTGTTAATTCAATTTTTAATTGTTATATGTGAAAAATAAAACTTACTTGTCATATTTATTTAATTATTTTATTAATTTGAAAAATATTGTTAAAACCCCTGAATTGTACACGTTTTACTTGTAACTTGTTGTTTACCTTTTTTCCTCTGTAAATAGTTATCTTTCCTTTCCTCTTCCAGGAAGTTCCTATGACTCTGCATATAAGCCCCTGCTGTGACGGCTGTCCGTTATAATGACTCACGGGTTCTAAATGTGTCCAAAACTTGTTCCACGCAGGGATTTGATCACCAAAGGCCAACCTGTACAGTGGTGCAGTGTAATGAATGTGCTGGGTGTGACTTCTCAGATTCCACCCCAGCTCGTAGTTGATGTCTGTATGTCTGATGTCCGCGGCATGCTACCACGCTTGGCATTATCAAACAACTTCAACTTTGGTTTTGGACAAGATGTTATAAGGATGTTGTACCTGCAAATGGTTCTTCTCGCTATTGCATACACTAGCCAGTATGTTTTGTAATTTTTTCTAGTATATCCATCAGAGTTCTATAGAGATCAATGTACGTTTTTAACTAAAGCCTGAATAGTATTCAGAACCACGAGTCAAACTTTCCTTATCTTTCTCTTCATAGTTTTCCCATCGATCTAGAGATGGAGGTAAAGACAGAACTGTATATTTAAAATACATCCACCTTGATGCTGATTCCCAGTTGAACCACCACAGTTTCCCAACCCTTTACCTCATCTCCCTTATTATTCCGCTCCCAGCAATATCCCCGCACCTTTCTTCCACTTGGCCTACCACATTGACAGTTCCAAAACCAATACTGGAGTTGGCTCTGACGTGTATAGAGTCTTGAATGTGTACTTGTTAAGCCTGAAAGTTATACCGTTCTCAGACTGATCAGTTTTAATGTGGAGGTGTTGGGCTTGGTTGAGGCACTTGAAGACGCTTCTCCCTTGCCTACATGGCTAACAGTTGGATTTCAACTTGGCAACCTCTCTGTCATGAAAACTATTTTTAATTCAAGAACGAGCAACCTTCTGATAAAGGGGGCCTTGTTGCTGATTTCAAGACTAAACCGCAACGGGAGTAGATGTACAGTGCAGTAGATCGAAGGTCACAATGGAGTTGTAGGGAATGAATTTGCACAAACCTTTGCGAAAAGAGGCGCTCAGATATTAAATCTTCTTTCTCCTAGCTCCCCCCTAGTCAAATCGACGAGCTACCGTAGAGCATGGGACGCCTGGGAGACCAGATTTCTTTCTTCTGCTCTCAAGCTTCATACGACGATTAGGCTCACTCCCAAAACTCTCTCTTGAAGAAGTGCGAGCACACTGTGGTTGGCCTACTACTATCCGGATACACCTATATAAACAGTTTCTCCCACAGGATAGGAAAGATCGACGCTTCTTCCTGTTATTTCTGCGACTTAGGCAGGGACGAAACGTTGAATCATGTCACCTTTGAATCTAACACCCTTTAGGAGCTTAAATCCCAACTTTTGAGAAACAGGATGGAAACTCGGTTTCGTTCCGCGGTGTCTCAACGATTTCATCTACAAAAAAAAAAAAACAACCTGGAAATTCTGTGCAGACTTCATCCCTTCTAGCGGCAGATTGGAACGGCGTAGGAGTTTCCAGGAATGTCTGTAACCTCCCAACACGAAACTGGCACGTGTTCATTATATTTGCCAATAGGTGCACCCTGTTTGTAATATGTACATACAATAGAGGAGAAAACGATAAATCAAAGTTATTTTCCTACTCATTGCTTTGTAAAAGTTGTATAGGGACCAAGGAGCCATTCGAGCTGATATGGCGCTGGTCAAAATACTTTGCACTGAGGTAAGTTTGCTGACGTTTATTTTGAGAACTTCTTTCTTTTTCGATAATATAGTGGTACCCAAAGTGGTAATGGGATATTTCAATTTCTATTTTTTTTTTGCAAAGAGAGAGATGCCATATTGTATCCCCTTCACTGAAGATTTTGGCATGGTTTTCCTGAAAAAAAAAAACGAATGGAGTATTCTCTGTTGTGCACTATAGCGTTTTACTGGAAATGGAAGGTCGCTAAGTAAATAGCTTTGAGTAAAAAATGAACTATGTAATTACTTATAGTGAGGATAAAATTTAACATTTTCTAAATAAAAGAAATATTTAGAAAACCAAAAATTCCATTTAAAGAATATATATTAAAATATAAAACACAATACTTCTTTACAAAATCTAAAGTATATATATATATTAAAATAAAAAAGGCATATCCTGACCAGAAGCACATGTGTTTTTTAAGATGGTAGAGCGCCATCTAGTGGAACAAAAATCAACTAAACTATTATCGAACAAAAATATTAACAGTAATATTATATTCTTTCTTTAAAATAATAGATATAATATATTACTGTTAATATATATCCTTGAAATAGAATTTTTCAATTTTATAAGTATTGTTTTTATTATAAAATATATATTTCTTAGAATAACGCTGTGAAGTCGGCCGCAAGATAGCGCCGCTTTAAGCAATATACATCTACAGTATTTTTGTTTTATTTGTCTCTGATGGTAAAACGAAGACGATAGGAGAAGGAATTAATTCGTGGAGGTATTTTTTAAACAAGGACTTTACATTTAAAGTCACGATAGCCAACATCACACTAAACGGAAGAGAGAGAACATTTAACTAACAAACGACATCTATTTTATTAAGAGTAACTCACAACAGAGTAACAAGTCAATGGTCGAACAATAATTATTATACGTATTATTGTCTTATTCAGATATGCCCAAGAAATTCTATTTCAACAGCCTGATACAAAAACAAATATGTAAATAAGTAAGAAAAGTTTTATTTTATTTCTTCTTCACATCTGAAGCCAGGTAGTTCCTTCTAAATTTATTTTATAAAGTAATCTATTGTCATGATATATATTCTTCTTATTGATCGAATTGCATTATGTATATTACTAACAGATTAATTAAAGTAAATAGCGATATAGAATTTTTTTTAAGAAGGTTCACAGATGTACAACAATAGTTAATATCATATATTTAAAAAAGTCAGCAAATAATTATCACAATAAAAAGACTATTATATATATTTATTTATATATATACTCCTTTCATAAACTCCTCTCGTAGGATGTTGTGAAATTTAAGCCGCCCCTATACTGAATAGGGTCATAGTCTGAAACCATGGTATACAAGTTGGCTTTTTAGCTTTTGGGTGATTTTAATGCATATTTAAAGAAGAGGTTCCTCGTTTACTACATGACTACCATTCTTTCCCGCACAGCTTCATGCTATATATATATTCGCTTTACTCCGTAATAATTCGATTATTTATAGCAATTGTGGAGTTTAGACAAAATTTATTTCTCATTATTTTGCTTAATCAATTTATAAATTTCTGAGACTTTGTCTACCCACCATTCACATATGATTTAATCCAAAACTAGCTGAGATTTGTGACCAGAGCGATACCAGCGAATAATAGACTGTTTTATTCTTAACCGACGATATATCGATTTCTCCTTTCAGATCTAATCTCCGGAGAGATTTATAGAGCGAGAGAGAGATTGGGTCAAATTACATCACCCGACCAACTCTTCTATTTATCCCAATCTTGAATGGTTGATTCAACAGATTAAATTCACTATTACAGCCTCTATGTGTGTGTGTGGGGGGGTCTTTGTCTATTTAATAGGTTTATATGATCAATTATTTTTTATTCTAGGAATTTCAACATTTCATTATATTCTAAGGTTTTATTCACTTTATTGAAGTAAATGACTAGAAATATAGAGTTTTATGATAATGTGTTTTCTGTGTGTTTTGAGGCTACATGCATGTGACCAATAGTTGAGAACCCACTATTAAAGCTAAATTGTTCTCTGTTGCTCTCTAGATAAGTTCTTATTATATTCAGCAAATGTCTTATAAACATATATTTTTTCAAATAAAACGAGAGAGAGCTATCCTATATGGTTTGCTATTTTCATCCTTGCACCCAGGTGATCTTCTGCCGAAGGTCACCTGGCCACTAAGTTCTTTTCATTAGGGATTCCTTTTTGTTTTATTTGGGAATACGCCTCATAGAGGATTCACCAGATTTTACCAGAACTTAAGAAAAATGATAAAAAGAGAGAAAAAAGAAGGTAGAATATTTTAAACAATATTTTTAAATCCAACAGTTTCAAGAAAATTATATACATCATTGGCAAAAAAATAATTAGCTATCAGCTTAGATAATTGAGTATATGACGAGAATTGAGAAAGAATCCGATTCTGATTTTAAAAACTTTCCCCTTTCTCTATGAATTATACATTTGAACATAAAAAGAGATATTCCGGTTGCACATTGTCCAGTTTATAGACTGCACAAATTGTTTCTTTGGTCCCTATCACATTAGTAGGGTTCTCTGTTTAAAAAACGAAAATATCGCAATGCAACTCTTCTTCTTGTTATAAACTTATATAGAGCTTTTCGTATTTGTATACGAACTTAAGGCAGCGTCACAAGATGGGAATGCATGATACGTAGCGATTTAAATAAAAAAATATATTTATTTTATTTTAAAATTAATTATAAATTTATGGTTTTTATTTTTATATTTGAAATTATTAGTTGTGATATATTCCACATCAGTGTCGCTGCTTGGTCGTATGCGAAATCTTTAAGTGCCTCTCTCGCAGTCCTTCGGTGGCGAAGTCTTTGCCGTGGTGGGCACCATCAATGAAGACTTTATATATTATATATATATGTATATTTAATATTATTTTGTGTTAAAAATCTATAAATTCTTTAGAGAGAGAATGAGACACTACGTTATTACAACTTCCATTTAAGATTATATAGGTTTAAATACAAAATAAATAAAATATATGAATAAATAAGATTATATAATGATGAATTTATGAATGAATGATTGTGAATATATAAGTCTAGTCGCGCGAAAAATATGCATATATATAAATATATTGTTGCACCAGGCTGCAGTTTAGCAGATTCTTCAGTCTTGATTCTCTCCTCAGACGCGTCTTGCATCTTTCCAGAACGTGTCTCAACCATCCTACAAGGTTAAACCATTCAATAATAAGACAACTATATATTTAGATAGCACCTAGAATATCTCTTTATTTATCACATCAAAGTTTAAAGCAGGTTGAGTATTCAGTGTATCAAAATACAAATTATTTTATAGTACATAATATTTCATAATAATATTATGTTTTATAAAAATATATAAATATAAAATTTAAATTTGAAATATATGAAAGGTAATATTATAAATAATTTTAAAAATAGGCGCATTAATCATGATGCAACAATATATAGTCTTATTGGTGGCGCCCACCGCGACCGCCACCGATGGGCTGCGAGAGAGGCGCCTAAAGATATCTCATACTACGAAACAGTGACACTGAGATATGTGGTATATCACAACTATTAATTTCAAATATAAAAATATATAATTATTTAAAAAAATAAAATAAATATATTTTTAATTTAAATTGTCCTATATCTAATTTTCATTTAAAAGAAAATTGATAAATTAAAAATTACAATTTGAAAATAATTATCTACACACACAGAAGGAAAAACCTTTTTTTTCAATTTGGAAAGTAATTATCATGGCTCTGTTATTGCTCTTTCTCTTAGCCCCTTTATTCTCTATTATCCAATTCCAATACAGTGAAAGACGCTTAAAGGCTAAAACCTTTCTGGAAGGGTTTTAATATAATCATTCAAAAATATAAATGTAAAAATATAAAATTTTAAAACAAACATCTTCTATATTCTTATTCAGAATAATATTTGAAACATATTTCTAATTTACTTATCCTCTCATAAATGTTCAAAATTGGCTCGATACTCTCTGACTTATCTTCCAATGAAAACAACTGCCTCAGAAAACCCCTGTCTTAGGAGTTTCCATGTCTTAGGAATCGATTTTGGTAGAAACTGGTTAGATTTTCCATTATTTTTGTTTCCGTTTCAGAAATAATATAACCTTCACTGTATAGAGGTATACAGAGAGTGTGTATACATCATCTTTTATTGAAAATTTAAACCTTTTTGTGACTTTTTTATTGCAGGAATTGCAGTAGAAAGTGTTGTTTGATTTTAAAGGAAACATATACACATCATAAATAGTTCAAATTTCCAATTTTGTTTTCGTAAGCATCTTATCTTGTCTAACACGTTCACATTTAAATTTGTAACCTCAGAAAGCTATAAATGTGTTGAATATCCTATATTAAGAGCATCATTGAACTTGCACATTTTTAGGTTTGTTGTAACCAATTTTATTCAACCGGTCTTAGGAGTCAACCTCTCTTACGGGTGCATTTTTAGAAGCGAATGGAAAACACACACACAAGACAGGTTTTACTGTATAAAGTAACTAATCTTCATTTTGAAGGCTTTCTTAATAATTATTTTATACGCTGAAAATAGAAAGCCTGCATAATCCGAGAATAATTATGCAATTTTAATAAATATTTGCATATTCTAAAGTACTCAAGATAAGCAAACCGAATTTTTAAAATTTGTTTTTGATGGTGCGATCTGATGCGCCTATAATGTAAAGTCATCAACGTCGTAAATTTCTATTAATATTTATAGATAATATTATTGGAAACATTTATCGCTGGCATTCAAGGGGTCTTTACAAAATCTATTTAAAATTGAACATTTATTTGTGGAGTATGCAACAAAGAATCTATCGAGATAAAGGTACGAGTATTACAAGGGAAACATACTTCACCCTACTTATTTTTATTATTATTATTATACTAAATGAGGTCTGTTATCTGTATTCACTGTTTATACCTCACTAGGTATTTATTCGAAACTGTACATTTTGATCTATATTCTGATGATATTATACTTCTGGGAGGATCAAAGATTAACATGAATGAGAACAAATCTAAAGTAATGGTGTTTCAAAATGGAGATCGTCTGGCTCGATCTGACAAATGGCTTTGGGAAAGACATCCTCTGACGGTTTCAACCATCGCCAATGGGCTATTTTCAAAGTTACGAATCCTATATAAATGACGATGATAATATATTCATGAATTACAATAATCACTTATAATATTCATCATGTATACATGGAAATTCTTTTATATCCAGAATTTTCAAAATAAAGAGAGTAGATTGCACACACACAAGAAGAAGTGGGTCTTTTTTTGGTCAATTAATCGCAAGCTTTCGAATCAAATGCTCTTCTTCTGAGTAAAAGGAAAACACTTCCTAAAAATGTAAGAACGTTTTTCTCTTCCAGTCGGTAGAAGGGAATTGTACACCAAATGCGATTTGTTCACCAAAAAAGGCAATGATCTACTCTATTCATCTATTAATAATGCACCTCCTTTGTTGAAAGAATATTGGTTGGGCGATTATTCCTTCGGAAACTAATGAGCCACCTCCAGTATTCCGTCTAGAAACTCGATACAATACGACTTATCTAATTGTGCCAATATTGTGTAGAAATAAATCTAGGACCATTTATTACAAATATTTCAACATGAATTATAAATTGCTGGAATATTTATTATTAATGGAACTCCAATAGGTAGGTAATTTTCCAATCACAATTCCCTTGGGTCATTTTCAATAAATGATGATCGTCATAAATGACGTAGAATTGCTAAATCTACACGCCAAGACTCTTCATTCTCGTCTTAAAATAATATCCATAATATCTTGTTAGGATTTAATTCCTCCAAGTTTGTCTGGCTCGGTTTGTCTGTCTGCATTTTTAATTTAAATCCACGACTATATGTCGCTCCAGATATATGTCCCTTTACATTTCACTTAACTTTGTTCTTAAAACTTTCCCTCTTCTTCATTTGTCTTTATTAACCTATTCATTTATTTACTAAACTTCTTGTTGTCGGATTTTATTTTCTTTTCTGGTACTCTTTTTTTCTTGTCCAATTTACACCCACTCCCGCATATTATTTTTTGAAATATTTTGGTTCTAAGAGTAATTTTTAAAAGTAAAATTCTCCGCGAGAAGATTTATAATAATACCTTTTACACCCAAATTACAAATAAGTGTTTATGTTAAAATAAGAACATTTATATAATTTTTATATATAGGATATATTTTTATTAAACATACGTAGAAAAGATAAACTTACACTGACGCCCTAGATATACGAATGAGCAATGCGTATTTTTTAAAATATGCAAATATTACTATTAGCATATTTTAAAAATAGGTTAGGTCCCAGCGAGCGGTAACTCGCTGATAATGGCAGTGGTGCTCCGCTGCCCGTCGACGCCATTATCATCAAATTGCAGGCCTGGCTGACGCGGTTGGTCTGGGGGTCCTGCCGTCGGGACGCCTGGCTCCCGGGAGGTCTACTGGCACGTACTTTGTCCGTCTGTGGCGTTGGGCTGCTGGATATCAGGACCCAACTGCTTCAAGAGGGTCAAACTGCATGCAGAGCTGGAAGAGAAATAACGCATACTCAAGGCTGGCAGAGTTAGGAGCCTGGATGGCCCTCTTGTCCTCGGGTTCCTGGCTGCTGCCTGGTCGCCGCCATCTCCTAAACCTGAACCAACGTGGATTCCCACTCTCAACCCACTAAACCTGCCCCTCGTCGGTTCCTGTAAGTTTCTTGCAACGCCTTCGCTTCGGGCTCCCTCAAGGTGAAGAGAAGTGCGCATCGTCGACTTGGTGGATTCTGCGCCGCCGCTCCTAAAATGGTTGACAAGAAGTACCTACGACGAGGCATTTTCTTTAGGAGAATTCTGTTCACGTCTTGTGGCAGACAACGCGAGGAGCGAGCACATGGAGAGGACCTATTAGGAAATCGTGGTGCTGCGCGTCGCATGCTGAAGCTCCCCCTCCTGGCTGCCGTTTCCATCTCATACTAACTTCGACGCTGGACGTCTGTCGTCAACGTGCCGTCCATAATCTTGCTCTTCTCATTCCTCCGTCGCTACTCCATCGGGGGCCTGGAGCGGACATCACTCCACGGTCGACCCTGCACGCCCTTCCTCATCCGAGACATCCGGCGGTGAAGCAGCCTGTGTGCATCGTCTACGGCTCCAGCGACCTGTCACTGGTCCACCGCTACAGCGATGGCAGCCCTCTCTTCCAAGAGGCTTTCTTCATCATCGGGTGGCAGCAGAACGTGCTGTCCTGGATCTTCGCGGCGAGTCTTGAGAACCACGCCATCATCATCCCCCTCGGCGGCGAAGCATGCGATCTAGGTTTTCTTCATTAGGGGGACCAATCATATAGTGAAACCTCATAGCAAAATGCTTGACATAGTATTTGGATGAAGAAGTATCTATTTCGGTTGTACACCCTATTTTTTTCATTCAAGTTGTTTAACCGACTTATTACTTGTATTTGTCAAAAGGCTGAATTTTATTTTAACTTTTGTTCATTCATTTGATACAGATTGAAAAGTTTAGATTATTTACAATACATATTGGAGATATAGAAGGTTTTTTTTATAAGGTAATATAGACATTTAAATTATTTACAAACAGAAAAAAAGTGGTTGAGCTGAGATGTTTTGCAGGTTAGGGCTAGGTGATACATAAGATAACGTTTATAAATTGGAACATATAAATAGCCATCAACAAGCTATCAGCAAGTTGCACGATCTGCGCCATCTATTGGTATAAATAGCAACTATTTATTGATTTTAATTATTCCAGAATTTACTAAATACCCATTCTTGATTAATCAAGAAAAGCTTACTGCTACGTTACTGCTAACCACGCTATTCATAACATATATATATATATTAAAATAAAAAATGCATATCCTGACCAGACTCACATGAGCATTTCTAGAGGGGAGAGCGCCTTCTAGTGGAAAAGAAATGAACTAAACGTTTATTTAACTTGTTCCGTGATATTTGGCCAACCTTTTTATATTTTTTAATGTTTTTTTTTTCTCACATGAAAAGCGTATATACTCATATTTGGCCTTAAATACCCATTTATTGATTTTTCAGGAAGCCTCTGGGACCAAACTTTGGTCGTAGAGGTACAGTCTGTACCACGCTGACGAGGGCCAACAGCCCGAAACACGTTCGTGGTTGACTTTTCTTGATTTATCAAAAAAATGGGTTTTCCAAATATCACGGAACAAGTTGAATAAACGTTTAGTTTATTTTTGTTTTACTAAATGGCGTTCTGCCAACTAGAAATGCTCAGGTCAGGATATGCCTTTTTTATTTTAATATATATATATATATATGTTATGAATGATATTTTGTTGTAAAATAAATAATTGAACATGCAGTTGGGATAAAAGAAAAATAATTATTTAATATCAAGTCGTTTTTATTTTCAATTACTTGAGAAAATTACACATTAAATATATCCACAGTTATATAGAATTTACTAAATTAATTCTATATTAGTTAATTTAAAAATAGATAAGCTATCTAAACATATTTACAACAATATTAAAAGTGGCATATTCTAAAACTATGGACAAAAAATGTAGAATTATCACTGAACGAAATAAAAATATAAATTTATAACTTTTAGATCATATAATATATATAGAGGGGAATTTTATAGATAAGGACTTTATTATAGGGTGTTTCAAAAATACGTTTTAAAATATTTATTTAATATTTAGGGGAGGTGGACTATAACAAGTTCGCGCTGAAGCTTCGGCAGTTACGCGTCATATAAGAGAAAAAAGAGAATTGAAGATAGTAATATAATAAAAACAATAAAAGACAGAAGCATAATAAGATATTATTATCTATATAGATAATACCGTAACAGAGTTTTCCATTGTAAAGTCCTGAGCTATCTCCTCCGAAGATTCTGAACTACACATAACGATCTATATACCAAAATTTTCGTTATTTTTTTCTTCGTATGATAGGCCTGTTTTTATTTTCCTAATGTTAACAGTTATTTTTATATTTTAATTTAATCTATTTTACAATCGTAGATTTATTGCATTATCATCATCAATTCCTTTGTTTTGAATTGCGTACTTTTATAGAGCGAAATAAAGAAATACATAATTGATTAGATACAAAAGTGTGAACCAGAAAGTCGATTTTTAAAAATGTTATTATTTAATATAAAATTATTTTAATTTAATTTTGAAATGAAAAGGTAGTGTAAAAGTGTATATGAGGTTAGATTCAAATAGGTTAAATTATGTTAGTTTAATCGCTAAATAAGGTTAGTTTTAGATAAGTTGAATTAGGTTAGTTTCATATAATTAAAAAAAATAATGTTCGTTTTTAGAAAAATAATTCGAAATAGTAAGTATATATACAGGGTGATCCAAAAGTCCCGCACTATTTAAAAAATTAATAACTCCGCGAATATTTGCGCTAGAGCAATGCGGTAAACACCATTGTGTTCAGGATGCAATGGGATTTTTTATGTCAAATAATGAAAATTTCGAAATTGATTTTAGTTACAATTTTATTCGCCAGATGGCGCACTACCAAAATCAGAGATTCAGCGGCCAAATTGTTTGATAAACTGAAAAATATAACTGATCGACACGTATTTTTCCTTTTTGAATACCAGGAAAGAACCCTAATAACATCAAATAACAAATTAATAAAACACCACTTCGCCAAAAGTATGAAGAATTGGTTAACAATTTTTAAATACAATCAGAGATATGTAAAATAGGTAAATGCAAATTAAAACATGTAGCAAAAAAAAATTGATATTTTAGATACGGTTTGTGTTTCCGAAGATAATAAATTTCTAATATTTTTAATTCAACTCTCTCTCATACTGTACCCAATTTTAAAAAATGTGTTCCCTCAAATAAAAATATTTTTCAAATCGACCTTTTGCGTTGAAAAACGTGGTAGTAAAATCATTTATATTATTTTTTGCACAAAATTTCTAAAGTTATTGGTGTACAGAAAATATTCCTTATGCTATTTCTTCTAATGAGCGAAAAGCGAAAAACTAAACATAAGGGGAAAAATTGTGTGCACCAGTGTTATTCGAGAAGTTATAACACTCTGGTTTGCACGAAATATATGTGAGCAAATGACAAACAAAATATTACTGTTCACAAAAAAAAGAGTCAAGATGTGAGGACAGCATTTATTATCCCCATATCCCAACACAAATAGCTGCAAAATATTGGTAGATAATATAATACATGGCAGCTTATATAACACATGAGGTAACTGCCTTCTCTCTTGTATTAGGTCACAATCCTTGCTCAATGTGGCACCCTTCATTCTCAATCACCGCCTGCAGACGATAAATGACAGAATGGACAGCATTAAATAACATATTTGTTGAAATTGATAAAACGTGTCATCTGATAGAAGCCTTTAACGTGGCCAATGTGGTAGGCCAGCATCGATAAACACACGATTTTCAACGAACGTATTCTTCAGCAATTGTTTGGCACCTTGGGAGATATGAGGAGGTCCTCCAACTTTCATGAATGTTATTTCGCTTAATGCTTTTTCCCTGAAATATGGGAATACCCCATATGAACATAACGTTCACCAGTTACAAAAACGGTTTTAAAAGTTCTTCCATTGATTTTTCAAAGAAAAATGGCCCAATAATAAAAGAAGAAGTGAACCCACACAAAACTGTAACTCTAGGCTGATAAAGTGGCATTTCTGTAAAAATCCTAGGGTTTTCTGTTGCCCAAAAGCGGCTGTTTTGAATGTTAGATTCTCCGTTTATAGAAAAGTGAGCATCATCTGTCCACAGAACATTCGACAGCCAGTTTTCATCAATATCAATTTTCCGGAAAACCCATGCAGCGAATTCTTGACGCATCTCAAAATCGCCAACTTTCAGCTCGTGAAATCTTTGAATTTTGTATGGGTACAGACAATAGAGACCTTAAGTGAAGCCTCTTCGGATATCACAATCATACTCGGCGATTTTAACGCCAAAGTTCAACTTGGGGATCATCTGTCCAGGATAACAAAGGTCACCGACCTCGACCTTACACCATTAAATAAGGGAGAGAACACCTATCTATCCAAGTCGACAGGCACAGAATCCGCAATAGACATCACAGCGATAAATTTCAACATCGCACCCACAACACAATGGAAAATCCTGAGAGGTGCAATCAGTGACCACAGACCAATTTTAACAACCCTAAACTTCAAAATTGAGAATATCCAACAGAATAAAAGAACATGGAACTTTAGGAAAGCCGACTTGAAAAAAAATTGACAGAAAAGCTTGAAGAACTGTGCAACGAAAAATTGAATTACAGAACGCTTGACAAAAACTTGGAAAACTTCTCTTCGAATATATCAAAAGCTGCAAAAGCATCGATACCTAGGAGACGTTAGACCTGTGGATACCTTACTGGAAGGACCACAACATCGAGGCAATGATTGCAGAGAGAGACAATATCAATGAACTTCTTAAAAAAATAAAACAGAAGAAAAGAGAAAGTAACACATTGAAATTAGTCACAAAATAGAACAAGAAATTTGGATATGCAAACAAGAGAAAAATGGCAGAGTTCTGCGAAAAAATGGATCCAAGAAAGGACAGCCAACACTGGAATATGATTAGAGTGTTAGAAAACAATCAAAACCAACACCAATCCTCCAATACTCTAACCGATATGAATAGAACAGCGAGAACGAGAACAAACAGATGACTAACATAAATGCTGTATATCTTTCAAGCACTTCCATACTAAAATATACGATTGAAGACAGGACTCTAAAAATAATATAAACCAGTTAGTTAAACAAGCAAGAAACTTCCATCAACAAGATATTTTCTCGAGAGACTTCACACTGAATGAGCTAAACTCATCAATAAAAAAATCTAAGAGGTCACCAAGAGATAATCTAATCTTTGGTCAAATGATTAAACACTTTGAAGTCAAAGCTAATAAACAACTCCTACGAATACTGAACATTTCATGGTAAACTGGTGAACTCTCAAAGAATTGGAAGATATCAATTACTGTGCCAATACTGAAACCAAACAAAGATGCCAAGGAATCCAAGAACTATCGGCCAATTGCTCTCACCAGCATACTTTATGAAATAACAGAACGAATTATCCACTCTAGGCTCATAGTCTGGCTCACTAAAAATAATAAAATAAACCTCTACCAAACTGCCTATAGATCCCAGCACTGTACGACTGATCAACTGTTCTACTTCTGTCAATCAATAATAGATTCTTTCCAGGAAAAACCGCCAAAGAAGACCACGGCTATATTCCTTGATATGACCTCAGCTTTTGATCGAGTGTGGAGGGAGAAATTACGTGAAAGGCTGCACAACATCGGAGTAAGAGGAGAAACCTTAACCTGGATTGCAGACTTCTTAAGGGGAAGAAGGTTAAAGGTTTTGGTCAATGGAGAATTTTCCAAGGAAGGAAGAACGTGTGATACTGCAGTCCTGGATCTTTCCAGTTGGTCTCGAGGACCGCGCCATCACCATCTCCTAAGCGGCGAAGTACGCGATCTAGGTATTCATCGTAGATCGCAAAATGCGTGGTGTCGCTGGAGACCCACTGGCGATTCTCCACCAAACTCTGCAGCGCTGGCAGAGGCGCCATATTCATTGTACATAGTGTATGTGATGATTTAAGACCATGGAATTGTTGTAAATAGTCCAGATATCTACTACCACATGTTCCACCACGTAATTGTATATAACTTCTTATTTACTGCAAATAGAACGCCTCAACTAACATCAATCTGTACCGCGTAAGAATCTAATAAAGTATAGCAACTGTACAGATAGAAGGAATGGAGACTAACAGGAGAAAATTAAGGTTAAAACTAATCAGGCTTAGGTGAAAATAGGAGAGAAGGCCTAGCAAACCCAGTCCAACTTTTACGAGGTCGTGGCCCTCCTGGATAATAAAACTTCCCCCCCCCTGTTTACGTCAGAAAATAGCAGTGACCTGTTCGGACCCAGCTCAGCTATAAAAGGAGGCCCCGATCCTCAGTTAGTCAGTCCTTAGTTAGTCTTTGTTCCAGTCCCTGTCCACCGGACGCTCCGATAAAAGGTAAACCCTTTCCTGCCAGAAATCTCCTCGTCCCATTCCTTCTTGACGTTCAGACGCTTCTAAGTGGAATCTCTATTGGCTTATTTCACCTTTGGCCCAGCTGTGTCGCCTTCCACCACGACTGCACGGTAGAGTTGACATCGAGGTAACACTGGTCCCAGAGGTCCCAAGATATCACATGTATATAATGCATATTATCTTTTTTTAAATAGTGCAGACTGTGCACTTTGTATGTATTGACAAGATGTCAATAAAATTATTTTAACTGTCATTGATGAGGAATTGGAATTTTCAAAACACATACTTAGCACCTCAAATAGAGCTACCAGAAAACTAAACATTCTGAGATGGCTATGTGGAACAAATTGGGGAGAAAAACCCAGAATTCTCAGAACAACATATATCACCTTAATAAGGCCGATAATGGAATATGCAACACCGGTCTGGGCTCCCTCAAGCTCATCACTAAAAGTAAGACTAGACAGTGTTCAAGCAAAAGCGGCCAAAATAATCACTGGTGCTGTTTCATCCACCAACAATGAGAAAATTCAGAGAGAATGTGTTCTAGACCTACTCGCTCGAAAGCAGAAGATAAAATAAAAACAACTTGGATCGGCACTTCAGAAACGAGGAACCAGAGGACGAGATCTCTCTGACCACTTGTGGTTTGGTGGATCCGCCCTTTTCTGAGAATGAGGTGAAACTGACGGCTTTCAAGTTCGGGAAAAGGAAATCTCCTGGTCCCGAAGGGATCGATAACACGGTCGTGAAAGCCCTGTTAAGAATGCACCCATCACTTCTTGCCAGGTTTTTCAATAGGTGCCTGGACACTGGTACTTTTCCTGAGGCATGGAAGGTTGCCCGAGTAGTGCTTCTCGAAAAGTCTGGTAGAAAGGGTAATTCTCCTAATGATTATCGTCCGCTTTCTTTACTAGTGTGTCTAGGTATGGTCCTGGATAGCCTACTATCTCAGCGACTGAAGCACTGGCTAGAGAGTAATGAGCTCCTTTCCTCTTTCCAACATGGTTTTAGGGAAGGGAACTCCACAACCACGGCTCTGAACGAGGTGTTAGAGGGGGTTGAGATGGGCTTAAATAAGGGTGCTTGGGTTCTTCTCGTGGCCCTGGACATTGTTGACGCGTTCAACTCCATGAGCTGGAACAAGCTGATGAAATTTGATCGACATGGGTTGTCCTGATAATTTGTGCAGCTTGGTTCATGACTTCCTGAGGGATAGACGGATTAGCCTCAGTTTTTGTGGGCGGAAGTTGGAAAGAAATTGTGCTAGGGGTTGCCCCCAGGGCTCTTGCTGCGGCCTTTTTATGTGGAATATCCTGGTAAACACCGTTTTCCAGGTGGAGCTACCTGAGGGAGCCTGGCTGGTTCTCTATGCTGACGACCAGTTCCTCATCATTGAGGCTGCTTCGAGAGCGAAGGCTGAGAAGTGTGTTGAAGCTTCTCTCCAAATTCTCTCGAACTGAGCCCATGACTCTGGCCTTAAGTTCAATGTCTCCAAAACTAAAGCCCTCAGCTTTAAGCCTAGGGACATAAGAACTAAAAGGAAAGGGATCAAATGGGAGCACAAGCCGGC
The DNA here is from genome assembly GCA_030710605.1 of Cordylochernes scorpioides. NCBI lineage: Eukaryota > Metazoa > Arthropoda > Arachnida > Pseudoscorpiones > Chernetidae > Cordylochernes > Cordylochernes scorpioides. The sequence continues at coordinate 70,454,299 of CP092886.1, forward strand.
TATCCGGATGAAAGGACGGAGGGTAGCGTTGGTCAATAGGATGACCATCCTGGGGGTGGTCATTGATGACAAGATGGGTTGGCAATACCAGGCGGAGGAGATGGTGACGAGAGGCAGGGAGGCGTTGTGCAGGCCTGTCCTGGTTGGCTCTCAATAGGGGGGGGGGAGAAGGAGGGTACTATTTTTAGGAACCTCTGCCTCTCCTGTGTCGAGCCAATCCTGCTATAACAGGGATCAGAAGGTGGCAAAAACTCTAGAGAGCGTGCAGAGGACAGCGGCACTCAGAATCACAGGGGGATATCGCACTACCAGCAGTGAGGCCTTTTTGGTCCTCGCTGGGCTTATTCCCCTGGGATTGAAACTAGAGGAGGAGACCATCAGACAGAAGATCTGGGAGAACAGGGAAGATGCCCTGGGACTTGAAGCGGGTGCCCTGGAATGGAAGAGGGACCCAAGGAAGCCTCCGCAGTGGTTGCCAAAGTGGAATTGGAGTCCTGGAGAGCCGACAGGGATCGACACGGAGGTTTTCACTGATGGTAGTAAGTCTGGAACCAATACTGGAGCTGGAGTAGTGATTTTCACTAATGAAGAGCTGATCTTCCAAGAAAGCTTAACACTCAGAGTGGACGAATTGGTCTATTCAGCCGAGCTGGTTGCGATCAGGGTAGCCCTCAGAGTGTGTGCCGAGAAGAACTTCAGCCCGGACCGCCTCTATTCAGATTGTATGTCGGCCCTCGTCGCCATCAATCTGGTGAAAGGGCAACTCGCGCATCAAATAATCCAGGAGCTGGAGATGATAACGCGGGCTCCGGAGGGTTAGGGGACACAGCCTCATCGAAGGTAATGAGTTCGCAGACAGGCTCGCTAAGGCAGGATGCTTTAGAGGTAGATCACTGAGGACCCCAGTGACCAAGAAAGAAGTTTATAGGAGGATCAGGGGGCACGTCCAGGACTTATGGTTGGACAGATGGAGGAAAAGTGTGAAGGGAGAGAGGTATTCATTTGGGTAACAACACCCAAGTACCTCTGTAAGGTAATGTCCCACAAATTCATTAGGGTAGTTCGGGACATGGGCTCTTCCCCAAGTCTCCACAGATTTAAAATTAAGAGAAACCCTGATTGCGTCTATGAAGAAAGGGATGTGGATGCACGCCACTACGTCTTGGATTGTCCAAGGGTAGTGGGCGTGCAGGAAGAGAGAAGGAGGGCGAGGGGCGCGATCGAGAGTAAGCTGCTGAGAAACCACAGCAAGCTTCTTGAGAAAGCCTACGACGTGGCATCTGAGCTTTACCTCAACTGTGAGTGAACAGAGTCGACCGGGGGCCGCCTCCCCGCGGTCCCTACTGGACACAGTAAATACTTTCTTCTTTTGCTGTGTTTAAAGGCCTCCGGTATAGAAATCCTTCCAGACACGTTGTCTGGGAGGTGGTGTTTCCAGGTACAATGTCCAAGCTCTAGCTTGGATACCGTTACTTGGCTTATGAGTTGAACAGAATAGCAGCGAAGGGCATGCTTCGGATGCCGGCTTGTGGACCGAAAGGTCTGGGTGGCCATCTGCTTCTAGGGTGTACTAACTGTGCTTAGGTGGGATCCTCCAGTTATTGTTTATTTTTGTTTTAGCTACTGTTTCTATTTCTTTAAAAGTAAGTTTATTTTTCTGTAGTAAGGGTTCTTTTGTGCCTTTTTTCGCTAGCGCATCAGCAGCTTCATTGCCTTCAATGCTAACATGTAAGGGTATCCATTGAAGGTGAATTTTTGAGGTATTGAGAGTTTTTGGAGAAAACCAATTATGTTCCTGCTTACTTTGTCTCTAAGTTCCCTTGTGTGACTCAAGTGTTGTATGGCACTTCTACTATCAGTAATAATCCATATATCGTGATGTTTAGTGTTTCTGATGGATTTTAAGGCTTCATAGATGGCTATAAGTTCGGATCTGAAGACTGAGCAAAAATCTGGGTTTCTTCTGTTTATTTTCTGATTGCCATTTGTGGTTTTAATGAGAGAGTCACTGTCAGTGTGTCCCAACTCGTCTCTGCTACCATCGGTATAGATAGTTATTACATTTTTAGGAATTTTATATTAATTATTTCTAATGATAATTGTTTTAAGTATTCTGGATTTTGGTATTGTTTATTGGTGGGTTCATTTAAAGTGGCATTAAAAATAACATTTTGTTAGTGATTCGCATGGAGATATTTTTTCTGCTAAATAATATTTTTCCACTTTATATTTTAAAAATCCATTTCTTTTAGCCAGGTGGAGAGGGCCTTCTTTTTTGAGTCTTATATTGGATTCCCAATTAAGTATGTAATTGAAAGTTCTGTGTTTGTTTTCATAACTCTTGATTTTGTTTATATATTTTGGCAGATTGTAGCTTTTTCTATCCTTTAAGGGCATAATGTCTGCCTCGTAAAGTACAATATTATTAGGGCAGGTATTTCGAAGACCTGTAATAATTCTAGCTGCATTTAGTTGTATCTTTTCCAGTGATTTTAGATTTGTTTCAGATGCTGTACCATAGATTTGATATCTATATTCCAAGATAGGTCTCATTAGAGATGTGTAAGTTAATTTTAGTGTTGTTGCTTCAGCTCCCCACTCTTCCTGAAATACATTTCAAGATTTTTAGTCGGTCTCTTCCTTTTCTAACAACTCCTTCAATATGTTTACTGGAGTTAATGTCTGGATCCAGGGTGTAGCCGAGATATTTAGGATGTTTATTATATTGCAATTGTTGTTCTTTCAGAATAATATTTGGTCTTATTTTGTATAGTTTCTTATCGGTAGTAAAAAGACAGGTTTCAGATTTTTGGGGGTTAAATTCTAATTCATGTTTATTAGCAAATTTTTCTAGGTGGAGAAGAGTCTTGTTCAAATCTCTTTCAGCTTTTTTCCAGTTAGTGTTGCTGCTCCATAGAATAATGTCATCAGCGAAAAGTCCAATATTGGTTTTATGTGAAAATTATTCTTCTATGCCTGCAATAAATAGGGTGAAGAGATTTGGGCTAAGGACTGATCCTTGTGGTAATCCTTGATACAATTTGAAGGTTTTAGATAGAGTGCCATTATATTTGACCCTGATGTATCTATTTTTAAGGGAATCATTTATCCAAGTGATAGCTTTTCCATCAATTTTGAAATGTTTGTATAATTTTGTAATTAACTTGTTTTTCCATACTTTATTAAAAGCTTGTGTAAGGTCTAGGTCAAGGTCTTGTGTGGTTAGTTGGTTTTCTGTTTTGTGCATCTTTTACCTTTTGTGTGAAAAATAAGAGTTGGTCTATTGTCCCATGTCCTTTCCTAAATCCATATTGTTCTTCTGGTAAGAGATTTCTTGTGTCGGGGTGGTAGGTGAGTCGTCTGAGTATAATTTTTTCCATTAATTTTCAGCAAATAATTGTGAGGGAGATAGGTCGGTAGTTTTTTGGGTCATCAGCAGATTTGTCAAGTTTTTAAATGGGAATTATTGTTGCATTTTACAGTCTTGAGGCAATTTTCCAGTTTTCCAGGAGTTATTGAAAATATTAAGAAGTCTTTCTTTGCCAAATTTGCCCAAGTTTGAAATCATTCGGCCATGGATTCCATCTGGCCCAGGAGTCTTGTTTAGGTCAGTGTTTTCTAATGCATAAGCTAGCTCTTTCATATTGATTTTTTCATGGAAAATATTATGAGTGCTGGTGACATTTTTACAGTCATGAATAATCCTTCGGGCCTTTGTTTCAACCTTGATTTTACTACTTATTTGATATGAATTACCTAAAAGATTGGCAGCAATTTTGTCATTAGTTGCTGGTGCACCATCTGTATTCTTAATCATATTAGTTTTTTCGCTTTGTGACTGGGATCTGTCAATTTGTTTTGCCAAATTCCAAAGTTTTGTATTTGGGTTTCTTGGGTTCAGGTTTTCACAAGTTTGTTTCCATTTTTCCCTTTTCACATTTACGTATAATATTTTTATTTTTGCATTCACAATGTTCAGTTCAGTTCTACAATTTGTTTGGTTTTGGGTGCTCTTTTTTGTAGTTCATTTCTTTTAGTTATAAGTGTTTGAATATGTTTTGCCTGGTGTGTATAATTTGGAATCCATTTCTTAATATTACCTCTTGGTATTGAAACTGTGGCTGCTTTAATAATGGTGTTTTCGAAAGATATCCAATTAGCCTTTTTGAAGTTCCAGAATTTTTCTTAATTGAGCTGGTTTTGGTCTTGGTGCTAATTTCTATCAAATTAGGCAAATGATCACTTACAATACTTTTTAATATTTGCTATTTGCATTTGTGGAAAATGTCAGGATAGTAAAAACTTATATCAAGGGCTTGTGCAGTATTATAGCTGTATGAATGATGGGTAGGATTCCCATCATTTAAGCACATGATGGCATTGTCGTCAAATATGTTTGAAAGTATTTTGCCTCTTGGGTTTGGCGTGGAACATCCCCATAGTTGATGTTTGGCATTAAGGTTACCTACAATAAGAGTTGTCTGTAAGAAATTGAGCCATTGTTCCATCGTCAATAAATTTATTGTTTGGAGGGTGATACATATTGTATATGTTGATGGCTTTGTTTTGATTGAGGTAGACTTTGATATCTTGGGCTTCGAGGTCTAATGTGTTTGAACGGCTATGTTCTCATAGTACAAATTCTTGATTAAAAATGCTAGGCCACCCCCTTTAACAGCATATACAGATGGATCTTCAGACCTTACCCTGAGTTATGGAGGTGCCGGAATTAACATAATACTGTAAGATGGAACGCACAACAAAATCAAAGAAGGAGCCGGACAGATTTCGTCAAACTTCACTTGTGAACTGACGGCTATCTGGAAAGCCCTTGATGTATGCTTTAACCAACCATCCCTGCATCAAGCAGAAGGAAATTTAATATACAGCGGCTCCATATCCGCTCTAGAAGCAATTCAGAAGGGCAATACTAAAATCACACGGAAAAAAACACTCGTTACTTACCCAACTGGAACCATTGGAGAATAACTGCATTCTACAATGGATCCCTGCCCATGCTGGGATCGGGGGGTAATGAAATGGCATCTGAATTGGCAAAGGAAGCCAGAAAATTGAGCCAAAGGAAAGAACAAATGTCATTATTTGACGCTGATTCTTTGTCAAAATACAAGATAATTAAACAATAAATAAGAAAAGATCAAAATGCGAAATAAACTCTGAGAGAAAAATGACAAAAACTATAACAAGACTTGGAACAAAACACTATAAAGGAATGACAATACATCCAGATGGCACAATAACCTATAGGGCATGCAACAATTGTCCTGGTGTGGAACTTACACCTACCCACATATTCTCATAGCCAGCAATGGCCGCAGCCTTGCAGGAATATGACATAGACCCAGAGCAGCAGCTTTACACACCCAAGATAGTGGACATTGCTGCTGCTGTGATGGAGATGCATGGATACATCTGAGGCTCTTTATTGGACACGACAACAACAACGGCTTTCCAGAGTTAAATAAATTATCAGAGATAGATACATATTTTTCAAATGTATTAAAATAAATATAATCGATACTGAGAGAGAGTTGAATTTAAAAAATATTAGAAATTTATTATCTTCGGAAACACAAACCGTATCTAAAATATCAATTTTTTTTTTGCTACATGTTTTAATTTGCATTTACCTATTTTACATATCTCTGATTGTATTTAAAAATTGTTAACCAATTCTTCATACTTTTGGCGAAGTGGTGTTTTATTAATTTGTTATTTGATGTTATTAGGATTCTTTCCTGGTATTCAAAAAGGAAAAATACGTATCGATCAGTTATATTTTTCAATTTATCGAACAATTTGGCCGCTGAATTTCTGATTCTGGTAGTGCGCCATCTGGCGAATAAAATTGTAACTAAAATCAATTTCGAAATTTTCATTATTTGCCATAAAAAATCCCATTGCATCCTGAACACAATGGTGTTTACCGCATTGCTCTAGCGCAAATATTCGCGGAGTTATTAATTTTTTAAATAGTGCGGGACTTTTGGATCACCCTGTATATTAATATAAAAGATCGAAATGTAAAAATCACTACGTCCAAAATCTTCGCTTTAACTCGTGTAAAACGGCTCGAAGGTACGGCGGTGTCAACGTACAGCGCCGCCTACCAAAGTTAACCTTTTCTGGGAACTCGTGTAAAACGGCTCGAAGGTACGGCGGTGTCAACGTACAGCGCCGCCTACCAAAGTTAACCTTTTCTGGGAACTCACCAGGTTATATAATTTTTCGAATTGTAGATTGAATTATTACTTTTATTCTATCTTTTATAAGTGTTTGTTATAGTTTTTCATTTGAATTTAGCACAATTTTTGTATCTGGTTATCTTTTCTGGCATCTTTTCATCTCTCTTTGGCATCTTTTTTTTTTCTCATTAATAAGACCTAATCCAAATAATTTAATAGTGTGTGCCGTTTTTTTTAATTAAATTATTTGGATTAGGTCTTATTTTCTTTTATTAATTTGTTATAGTTTTTCATTTGAATTTAGCTCCATTTTTGTGTCTGTCTTTTTTTTTTTCTTCTCATAAATAGGCTGATGCTGTATTTGTGTACTCAATTGTTGTTTTTGTGTCTGGTTTCTTTTTTGCAGTATTTTTTTGGAATCCTTTTTTTTTTCATCAATTGTTTCCTCACATGCTTGGAATTTTCTTTTTATGCCTGTCCTGGCTTTCAGTTTTATAGTTTTCCTCTGCTTCGGATACCAACTTTCGCTTCATTCTAGAGAGGCTTTATGTTTCACTAAGGTTGGCTTTTGCTATGACTATAAAGAGGGCTCAAGGCCAAACCTTTGCTACAAGAGCCTGGGTTTACGCACAGACGACTTTATGTGACTTTTGCAAGTGTGCGAACTTTGGATAGCATACATGTAAAGTAGAACCCAAGTATATATAAAATGTAGTTTTTAATGAGGTCATTTAAATGAATTCATTCCTTTTATATGTAGTCTTATCTGTGATATAGTAGTATTGTTTGCAATTTTATTTGCTGATTTTTGTCTTTTTTTTTCACTCAAAATATATATTTTTAAACTCTTGAATTACAGTTTTTTATATGATAGGCTGTAGGTCAGGACAACAAAACATGGTCGAATTATCGAGAGTGTCTAATTACAGTTTTTTATATGATAGGCTGTAGGTCAGGACAACAAAACATGGTCGAATTATCTATAGTGTCAAATTAAATTTGTTATTTAATAGGCTGTAGGTAAACAATCCTTTTTTTTTTTCATCAATTGTTTCCTCACATGCTTGGAATTTTCTTTTTATGCCTGTCCTGGCTTTCAATTTTATAGTTTTTCTCTGCTTCGGATACCAACAATTGAATTATTACTTTTATTCTATCTTTTATAAGTGTTTGTTATAGTTTTTCATTTGAATTTAGCACAATTTTTGTATCTGGTTATCTTTTTTGGCATCTTTTCATCTCTCTTTGGCATCTTTTTTTTCTCATTAATAAGACCTAATCCAAATAATTTAATAGTGTGTGCCGTTTTTTTTTTATTAAATTATTTGGATTAGGTCTTATTTTCTTTTATTAATTTGTTATAGTTTTTCATTTGAATTTAGCTCCATTTTTGTGTCTGTCTTTTTTTTTCTTCTCATAAATAGGCTGATGCTGTATTTGTGTACTCAATTGTTGCTTTTTGTGTCTGGTTTCTTTTTTGCAGTATTTTTTTGGAATCCTTTTTTTTTCATCAATTGTTTCCTCACATGCTTGGAATTTTCTTTTTATGCCTGTCCTGGCTTTCAGTTTTATAGTTTTCCTCTGCTTCGGATACCAATTTTCGCTTCATTCTAGAGAGGTTTTATGTTTCACTAAGGTTGGCTTTTGCTATGACTATAAAGAGGGCTCAAGGCCAAACCTTTGCTACAAGAGCCTGGGTTTACGCACAGACGACTTTATGTGACTTTTGCAAGTGTGCGAACTTTGGATAGCATACATGTAAAGTTGAACCCAAGTATATATAAAATGTAGTTTTTAATGAGGTCATTTAAATGAATTCATTCCTTTTATATGTAGTCTTATCTGTGATATAGTAGTATTGTTTGCAATTTTATTTGCTGATTTGTGTCTTTTTTTTCACTCAAAATATATATTTTTAAACTCTTGAATTACAGTTTTTTATATGATAGGCTGTAGGTCAGGACAACAAAACATGGTCGAATTATCGAGAGTGTCGAATTACAGTTTTTTATATGATAGGCTGTAGGTCAGGACAACAAAACATGGTCGAATTATCGAGAGTGTCTAATTACAGTTTTTTATATGATAGGCTGTAGGTCAGGACAACAAAACATGGTCGAATTATCTATAGTGTCAAATTAAATTTGTTATTTAATAGGCTGTAGGTAAGGACAACAAAACTTGGTCGAATTATCGAGGTTATATTTTTATATATAAAACTATAAATGTCGTTTTAATGAGGTCATTTAAATGAATTCATTCCTTTTATATGTTGTCTTATCTGTGATATAGTAGTATTGTTTGCAATTTTATTTGCTGATTTGTGTCTTTTTTTTTCACTCAAAACATATATTTTTAAACTCTTCAACCAATACCTATAGTTTCTTTATTGAAATTGCTTACCAAACACGAGTCAGTGTTTCCTCAGTGTTAACAGTGTGGAGTGTAAGATTGTGGAGGAGCAAAATAACTTCCTATTGAATTTTTCAATAGCCTTACTCCCAGAAGAATGCCTCCACACCAGTTATACTCTAGGTTGGTGCTATTGTTATGCTTCTGAGCAATTTTAATCTTAAGCAGGGTCTTTACAATGGTACATGTATGGTGATACAGTGCATGTGCTCTCATGTCCTTGAGGTACAAATACTGACAGGGGCCAATGTTGGACACACTGTATTGGTGTCAAAACATCTTTGGCTCCTTCAGATATCAACATTCCCTTCATTCTGAAGAGGCAAGAGTTTCCAATAGGCTTGGCTTTTCCTATGACTATAAATAAGGCTTAAGGCCAAACCTTTACTAGAGTGAGTTTCTTGCTACAAGAACCTGCATTTATGCATGGACAGCTCTATGTGGCTTTTTCACGTGTGTGAACTTTGGATGGCATACAAGTAGAGTTGAAGCACAAATACTGACCGGGACCAATGTTGGACACACTGTATTGGTGCCAAAAATATATTTTGCTCCTTCAGATATCAGCCTTCCCTTCATTCTTAAGAGGCATCAGTTTTCACTAAAGTTGGCTTTTGCTATGACTATAAATAATATTTGGGTTCTTACTACATATGCATGGACAGCTCTATGCGGCTTTTTCACGTGTTTGAACTTTGGACAAAATACATATAAAGTTGAACCCATGTATGAATAAAAATAGAAATTAATTTTTAATGAGTTCTTTAGATTAATTCCTTTTATAAGTAGTCTCCTCTGCAATATAGTTGACAACCTATTTTTTCTGATTTATTTTCATAAACTTTTTACTAATGTCTATAGTTTCTTACCTCAAAGGAATTTTTTTTGTATTAGTTGTTTGTTAATACACTATTATCAATTATTTAGATTTTGGACTTTTCTTTATTCACTAAATTCTCCCATTTCTCTATACATAAATTTTGTACATTTTCAGTGGCTGTCATCGCCTCTGTAATACCTTTTTACCGGTAAGGTTGTATTTAAACAACAATCGACTGTGTAAATTTGATTTTTAAAACGGTCGAATTATCGGAAGTGTCGAATTATTGATAGTGTCGAATTACAGTTTGTTATATGATAGGTTATAGTTCAGGACATCAAAACATGGTCAATCTATACTTTTAAAGTCTCTGCAGGCCCTTTGGGTAAACCCTGGGCGTTGCCCGGGTCACTCGGCTAGTATATATATATAAACCAGAGGAAGTTAATTAATGAAAAAGAGAATTCAATTTTTTTAATATATTTTAAAAATATATATAATATAAGTTGAAATTTATAGTGTAAATTGGAGTCAAATATATATGGTTTTGTTTTTATTTGAAGTAAACCACACAAATAATGGTTTAATCCGGGAGGTAAAGAGATTGGTACCAGGACAGCTCTTGTCAAAAATGTGCTTGGCGATAGTTTCGACCCTACTATTTGACTATAATGCAAATATCTTTAAACTTGGATCAGGAAAATTGAAATATGAAAAAGAGGGGAAAAGGGGGTGGGGAATTCAGGACTCAATGTTTATGTGCTTTTGTGTGTATGTGTTAGTGTGTGTGTGTGTGTGCTTGTGTGTATGTGCCAGAAAAGGTTTTATTTTCTCTCTTATTTAAGAAATTTGAATGCTGCCCAAACAAACAAAAAACTCTATCTTCAAGAGAATCAAATTCGATATTCTAAAAGTTTCGTTTTTTGACTTGTGTGTATGTGTGTGTACTTGTGTTTATGTGTTATTTTGTATGTGTGTGTTTGCTTGCATATGCGTTTGTGCTTGTTTGTATGTTTGTGTGTATATGTGTTAGAGTGTATGTGTGTACTTGTGTTTATGTGTGAGTGATTTTGATTGTGCCATAACCACGGGATAACCATGTGGTCGTTACTCTAAGAGTGCATTATTCTGAATACTCTCTAAATATCCAAACTCTCTAGTGTATCTCCAAAGCAAAAAACTCCAAATAAATATTTTAATGTCATATTCAGTAATTCGTGTACATTTATAATGTACAGTTACTATTATGCGTATATTGATATGAAAATCTGCATATATGCGTACTCATTATGATTATCATGATCTGTTAATTCATCATGCTTCAGAAATATAATAGAAAATAGAAGAAAAACTAAGAAAGTCATTAAATAACAAATAAATATATACAGTTTAATATATTGGGTTATATGATGATTGAAGGTAATTCAATTTATTTTATTACCAAGACTTCTTTAGGTGAAATCATCAGTCAAGTGTCAATTTACGACAAGAACGCCAAATGAAAAATAAACTAAAGCCGACATTGACACAAGACCAAGATATATTTGAAACATAGTTTAAAAGTTTTTTTTTTTCAAAATAATTGGACCAGTTGTGTAGTGTCCCATTTACTAATTGTACATTGAGTAATGACTTTTATTAAAAGAATTCCAGACAATTCACATCTCGTCACTAACTCTGTCAGCAATGTGTGCGACCAGTGTGAACGAAAAATATTAAACATATAAACAATATTTTGGACTATAGAATTTTCCATCTTTAAAAATCAATGACATTCCAACTGTAATTGAAAGATAGTAGGATTTAAATTATTACGTTATAATTAAAGTTATATTCCGGATTAAATTTAAACAGTTTATTTGATCTCTTACCCTGCTTTTATTTTTTACAATAATATAGAAAATGGGAAAAATTGATATGGATTCATCAAAAGAGATCATATGAAAATCAAATTTATTTTTTAATTGTTAAATTAAATTGTTAATAATGCTCATAAACGAAAATAAGTTTGTGTGTGGCGAAGGTACATCCTTTTAATATATTAAAAAAAAAAACAATTAAAACTGTTTTAATAACAAAATAAGCACATCCTGACCGCTCACATGAACCCTTTCACATCTTTTTTTGATATGTTTTTTTTTAGAGGTGTGGCTTCTGTGTTTGTTAGTCTAATAAAGTATTTATTTCCTTGAGTGTTAAATCAATATATATATATATAAATTAATTAAAGATCAACTATATTTCATAAAGATGGTTTTGATTAGCAACGTACAAACAAATAAATCAATGGACAGGACATTAATATGTTTATTGGAGCTTATTCGAGCAATTGGAGCTAAATCACACACATACATACATACATATTACAACATGAACACACACACCAAGTCTTGAATCCCTTTTTCTCCACCCAATATTTTTTCTTCATATTTCAATTTGTCTGCTTCAAGGTTGAAAAGATTGGTATGATAGTCAAATACCAAGGTCGAAACTGTCGCCAGAATTATTTTTGACAAGACCCACCCTGTGGTGCAAATGCAGACTTCAATTTTCCCCAGGAATCTTATCGTATATAATAAAAAATTAATATAAAAAAAATTTATATAAAAATTAAATACTATTTCTAGTCACTTTTCACAAGTTTGATAAAATATTATCATGGTTCTATGTTTTCTCTTTTTCTTATCATACTCTCTTTACTCATTCCTTTTTTCTCTCTTATGTTCTGCCTATATGATGCCCGTAACTGCCGAAGCTTCAGCGTGAAATTGTTATAGTCATAAATTTTGTTTATTAAAAACACTTTTCAAAACTTTATAATATTATTCTTATCTAATTTCCTTTTAAATTACTTTACTTTTCTTCTCAATTCCATTTTTCTTTCATATATATATGCAAAATTATATATACTAGCAAATTTAGCGCGCCTTACGTCGCTCTAATAAAAGAAATTAAAGCACATACAATCCTGCCTTCTTCACAGACATAATAACACTTATGAAGAAAATCACACAAACAAAAACGAATATATCGAATATAAAGTTATAAGTCTAAAACAATTGAGCTAATATTATTATTAATATAATTTATTTTATTTATTATTTATTATTTATTTATTTATTTATTTATTATTATTAATATAATAAAGAGAAACGGTCATTCTTTTTTCTTTATATATATAGGTTTTGCAACTTTAAGACATTTATAAGACAATTATAAGACATTTATAAGACAATTTAATTTTTTACTTTAACAACATTTTCATTTTCTTTGAAACTCTAACATCAATATGTTTTCGTTATTGAGAAACCTTAATTGGAAATAACATTATTTTAGAGTACTTGTTTTAGTTTTAGTTTAATTTAAAAATATATTCTTACTATAAATACTATAATACGTATATATAAATATATAAATAATATATAAAATATAATATATAAAATATATATAAATATAATATAAATAATATATATATATATAAATAATATATAAAATAATATATAAATAATACTAATATACGTTTGTAAAAATTAATATTAAAAAAAAAAAAAAATACGCATTGGCATATTTAATATAAGAAATATTAAAATAGCCAATTTCTGGCGTAAAATTACAATTTTTTATTCTATTTTATTTTGAGCGTCTATTTTGAATATTCACTAAATATCGAAATGAATATTAACTAAATTATGAATATTAACTAAATATTAACTAAATATAAATATTAACTAATTATTAACTAAATATAAATATATGTTTGTAAAAATTAATATTTAATAAAATAAAAAATACGCATAGGCATATTTAATATAAGAAATATTAAAATAGCCAATTTCTGGCGTATTTAAATATTGGCGAATATTAAGAGAGTAGTTAGGGAACAAACATACATACAGACAAACAGGCATTTTTAGATAATTAGATATTATAGATAATCTTAAAATATAAAAAATATGAAAAATGACCTTAACAAAATAAAAACGGTGCTAAAGTGTTGCAAAAGTGTTGAAAGTGTTGAAAAAGAAAAAAAAAGTTAAAAATGAATAAAAATGTTAAAAGTGTAAAATGATTTACTAAAATGTCGTCGTTAAAAATTTAACTAACAAATTTAAATTACGAATATTTATATATCAAATTATTTCGTTTTATTTCAATCAATGGCCGAGCGTGTCGCTAACGTCGAGCTTAACGTCGAGCTAAATGCGTATTTTTGCTAACTGCGTTATTTTTAAAAGTTTAAATATAATTTTGAAGTTACCTGAATAATTCCGGGACTAAATGTAATATGTATACGAAATATTGTCGTATAAAATAAAATATTAAGAGAGGAGTTAAGGAACAAACAAACATCCAGTTTTTGCGCTTTAATAATAAGATATAATACTACCAAAAACACACACACATATATATATATTATTTAAAAATGCCTATTTTGGATCATAAAGTTTTATTTTTTATATTATATATTAAATAAAATAATATATGGATTGCTCTGTTTTCAAACATATATATATGTAATATTGTTGCAAATGTCCCGACGAATGGATGAACTGGCAGTCGTGTACGTGAGGCGAGTGTTGATGATCTTCCCACACGCGGACAACAAGAAGCAGAGACAGGGCTAGATGTTAGCACAAAGAGGGATCGGGGACAGCCCACGGGACAGAGGTAGAGGCCATGACACAAACTTGGATGCTATCTCCGAGACATGGAGAGAAAAACTCCGAGAGACAGACGCCGTCTGCCGATGGCCACACCCTAGAACAGCTGCTGACCCCCTGCCAAAACTTGTCCTGTTTACAGGGGATATCTATAAAGAGTCCCTGTGGGCCCCACATGGGCTTTGGCATTTTTCCTCCCCTCTGTACCCAGCTGACCGGCCACTCGTTGGATCTTCATTTAGACGTCACCATTTTTAGTTTAAATACAAATAAGGGTGTACAGGTTATATTAATAAAGATATAGCATATATACAAAATATGGGGGTGGTAGCAAATAGAAACTATACATTTTTATAGAAGGGCAGGATCTTTTAAGGTATAGGGTTCACCTAATTGGAATATATGTGACATTACTAAAAGTGTCATTATTATACAATTTAAAATATACTATATATATATATGTGTTTTGAAAATAGAGCAATCCATAGATAAATCTTTATGCCTTTTTAATTAGATATATATGTGTGTGTTTTGAAATTAGAGCAATTCATAAATGAATCTTTAAATAAAAAGGCATATATTGTATAAAAATATATATTTATGTGACAATATAGTGATAATAATGTGGGGAAAGAGAAATAATCACACGACGAGTTGGTAGAGGAATAACCCAGGCAATCAGCGAGAGAGAGATAGCGCGAGAGGACTGTCCGCTGAACGACCGTTTTGTCGCCACCACCCCCCGACTGTCCAAAAATAGGTCTGAGGGTTCCAAGAAAAGCCCCCTCCGGCATGTGGCCAGTGGTTCAAAATGGCCGTAACTTAGTTGCCTTCTATCGACTACTGTCTCTCTCTCTGGTCGACTGTAGATTTACTTTATTATTCCTGTAAGAGCATATATTATGACATATATATATATATGTGTGTGTGTATGAATGTACCAAAAGTAGTACATCTCCTTTTAAAAAAGCTTTAAAACAATGCATTTGCTTTATCACCTCAGTACAAACGTAATGGTGGTGATAAATGCATTGTTTCAATACATTTTAAAGGGAGAAGTGCCATTTTGGGACTTTAATACCATCCTTCCGCAAACTTTTGTTATATATATTATTAATTGTCTGAAAATAGAGTAATGCATATTTGAATCTTTATGTAATAATGAGGCATATATTGGATTGAATAAAAATATTTACCAGACAATATATGCCTTTTTATAATCTAAGTATTTATACACATCGTAATTCTAAAATACACCGACAAGCTTCAGAACTAGGTTCTACACATAAAAACAATAGAAACATTTTTCTATGAAAATTTTCTAAAAATGGGTCATTTTCGAGTTCAACATTTTTTTAAATATTAAAAACTGAAAGTATCATCGCGCAGTTACTATGGAAACGACTTTCATTTCATTATCTGCTAAATAATCCTTATTCCTTTTTTCAAAATAATAATGCGGCCCTTTATATAGCTTTTATTTTTGTAAGTTTTATTTTTACTTTAAATTAATTTTACTGTTTCATATGCGGAGTGTATTAGCGAACAAAGGAGAGAATTTTGTCTAATCTCGTTTATTGCTTGAATTTCCTTACAACATTTTTGGGTTGCCTTTTCTTTATTTTAATGTTTAATGAGTTTTTACTAATTTATTATCCATATTAATGACTTTCAACGAATTAAAAATAAACAAATTTGAACAAAAATATATTTAAATGACATTTTAAAGAAAATTATGTACCTTTTAGTGTTTATCTTTGTGAATAAATATATGTTTATATTATAATAAATATTTAATTTGTAAATATATTTCTGAAATTTTAATTACCTATTTAAAAAATAAATATTATTATATGAATTTTTAAAATAAAACCCAGGCTCTTTGAGATTACTACTATTATTATTATTAATCAAAATCATCATAATTTTATGATAATAATTCGCCTCTTTCTCTCTATTGTTAGTGTTAACATTATACCTAAAATAAATATTCAATTTTATTTAAAAAACCTGATTCACTTTCTAACAATACCACTACCTGATACGTCTTTGTTGTTTATTCAATTCTGAGCTTTTTTAACACGTAATGTAAATTTCTTTATTTCGACTTAGAGCGCTATGTCCCCCTAGGGACACTTGCACTTTAAAAATAAACACATTTTTTAAAGAAGAGAAAGAAAGATATTTTAAATATGTACAGAATTAGTATGTAAGTTGGTTAGAAGAGAAGATAAAAATATATATATCAACACAATTGATATATGTACAAAGGGTTGGTATGCAAATTTAGTTAAATGAAATCAAATTGTAAAGTATTGTGTTTATTCGAGAAAAGCAATTTACAGATTAGAAAAGGTTTTAAGGAATATTTTATAATGAAAATATGCTAGATATTATAGAGAATTATTCAGTTAAAACAATATATATATACTAAAAATAGTTTATTACTAAATAAAAGCGTTCCAATGTAAATTAAATAAATCATTTCTTGAAGGAATCTATGATATATAAAATATTGGAGCACGACGAAAGGTTTATTGAACCTTTTTTTATGTTTTATATGTAGAACCTATTCCTGATGTTTGACCCTGTTCTTGTTACGGTTTCAATACATATATATATTATATTTTAAAAAATGAGATTTTATGCACGACTGCATCGCCATTAGCATAATCTCAACAATTCTAAAATACAACAGAAATATCATTCATCTTTGTATTTATAACAATAGTCGACAGGATATTTACCTGTTTGTTCAATATGTCAAAAGCATAATTTTGAAATTCAAATATGCAAATACTCCAATCAAAAATAGCTTTCTCTAATAAACAATAGACATCAACAAACATAGCTTATTTTTTAATAAAGATTTATGATATGCGAGAAAGATATATTGATTTGTTGTTGTTTTCTTGGAGATAGGCTACTTGAAATTGCTGGATATGGTAGGAAATGGGTATGTTTGATTGTAGTGTCTATGTTTTGTTAAAATAGGTTATTTTTGGTTGAAATGAGCTATTTTTATTTGAAATGACTTATTTTTGATTGGAAAATTTGCATATATATTTTTTTCAAACTATATTTTTTATCACTTTTCTCTGAACCCATATCATATTCTTCACAGGGGGGAAATGTTATAGAAAAATATTATTTTATTTAAAATACTAGCAGAGTGACCCGGGGTACGACCGGGATTTACCCGAGTGCTTATCTGCCCTAGTGAATATTGTATATTTGGTTAGAGCATTCCTAGCTAAGTAGAATAATTTGAATATTTAGTTTTAATATTTAATTTATATATAATTTAAAATAGCCTATCGTTTTCCTCGTATTTTTTTACCTATGTATGGAAATTTTGGCACTGTAAAAAAAAACTTTGCTTCAAAAATATAAAAAAAAAAACACCCAGGCTAAGTTTCGAACCAAGGTTGTGGAAATACGAAGCCGTACACCAAACCATTAAGCTACGTTTGGCTTCATAAATATTCGCATGTAAAGGCCTTACATATTTCTAATGACCTTTTTGAAATAGGTTTCTGAAGCATGGAAATTATAATACTTTAAATAAATAGAAATAGAGGGAACACAAATAAAACACACCAAATATTTCGAATTAGAGCAGTTATTTTAAACGGCGAATTAGATCAGTTATATCTAAAAATGAAAATATAAAATCTTCAAATCGAGCGAGCGTCTATAAATATTTCGATTTAGATCAAGTATTCTAAACTTATGTGTTATTAAGTGAACTATATTATTAATAAAATATTGAAAATATTTAGATTTTAAACGTATTTATAACCTTTTAGTACTTGATAGAGGGCGCTGCTCGTGAGCTAAGTAGAATAATTTGAATATATAGTTTTAATAATTGATTTAAATATTTTTTAAAATAGCCTATCGTCTTCCCCGTATTTATTTACCTATGTAAGGAAATTTTGGTTTGAATTAGCGAACTACTACGAATTTGTATACCGGACATACAAACAAACATACAAACATTGATTTTTATCTCTATATATATAAAAGTCAATTCCTGTCTGTCTGTCTGTTTCGCGATAAACTCAAAAACTACTGAACCAATTGGTACCAAATTTTGCATGTCGCTTTTTATAAACCTGAGGAAAATTTTTGGATACAATTTGCTTAGTATTTTTGGCTATTTCTTTTTTTCATTTGAAGAACTTTTTTTTACGCGGAGTAAATACGAGGCTTACGCGGAGTAAATACGACGGAAAGTAACAACACGAGGCCAATTAAGCGACCAATGAGCGTTCTGCATTTCTTTTCAAGTTGCTTGCTTACTTTTTTTAAAATATCTTTTTATACGAGTGTCACTTTTTTTTAAAAAAGTATTGAGAGCGAAATTTATATTACTAAGTTAAGGTAAGTTTCACACAATTAAAAAAAAGAAAACTTTACAAAATTAGCGTTACTGTATGTAAACAATGGCTTTCTTATTTTTTATCCATTTTTGTTCTGGCCTTTGTGGGTTTTTTTTTACAGTCAATATGATAATTCTTAAAATTAAACAAACAATAGTAATATGCGAAAAATACAGTAGTGAAAATTTAATATGATTAGTGTCTCATTTAACAGCCAAAACATGTGTTTGTCTAAAATTTATATTGCTAATCCTTTAAATTAAACAAACAATAGTCAATAAGCAAAAAATACAGTAGTGAAAATTTAATATTATTTACTGTCTCATTTAACAGCCAAAACATGTGTTTTTCTAAAATTTATATTGCTAAGTTAAGGTTTGTTCTGGCCTTTGTTTTTTTTATTTACAGTCAATATGATAATTCTTAAAATTAAACAAACAATAGTCAATATGCAGAAAATACTGTAGTGAAAATTTACTATTAATTACTGTCTCATTTAACAGCCAAAACATGTGTTTGTCTATAATCCATATACCCATTGGTTTTTATCAGCCTAAAATATTAACATGGCTTCATTTAACAGCCAAAACATGTGTTTGTCTAAAATTTATATTGCTAAGTTAAGGTTTGTTCTGGCCTTTGTTTTTTTTATTTACAGTCAATATGATAATTCTTAAAATTAAACAAACAATAGTCAATATGCAGAAAATACTGTAGTGAAAATTTACTATTAATTACTGTCTCATTTAACAGCCAAAACATGTGTTTGTCTATAATCCATATACCCATTGGTTTTTATCAGCCTAAAATATTAACATGGCTTCATTTAACAGCCAAAACATGTGTTTGTCTAAAATTTATATTGCTAAGTTAAGGTTTGTTCTGGCCTTTGTTTTTTTTTATTTACAGTCAATATGATAATTCTTAAAATTAAACAAACAATAGTCAATATGCAGAAAATACTGTAGTGAAAATTTACTATTAATTACTGTCTCATTTAACAGCCAAAACATGTGTTTGTCTATAATCCATATACCCATTGGTTTTTATCAGCCTAAAATATTAACATGGCTTCATTTAACAGCCAAAACATGTGTTTGTCTAAAATTTATATTGCTAAGTTAAGGTTTGTTCTGGCCTTTGTTTTTTTTATTTACAGTCAATATGATAATTCTTAAAATTAAACAAACAATAGTCAATATGCAGAAAATACAGTAGTGAAAATTTACTATTAATTACTGTCTCATTTAACAGCCAAAACATGTGTTTGTCTATAATCCATATACCCATTGGTTTTTATCAGCCTAAAATATTAACATGGCTATTTTGGCATTAGTTTTTTTTTAGTATTATTATTTTTTTTCTGACATGTTGATAGGGCACTACATTATTATGCTACATTATATTGCTAAGTTAAGGTTTGTTCTGGCCTTTGTTTTTTTTATTTACAGTCAATATGATAATTCTTAAAATTAAACAAACAATAGTCAATATGCAGAAAATACAGTAGTGAAAATTTACTATTAATTACTGTCTCATTTAACAGCCAAAACATGTGTTTGTCTATAATCCATATACCCATTGGTTTTTATCAGCCTAAAATATTAACATGGCTATTTTGGCATTAGTTTTTTTTTAGTATTATTATTTTTTTACTGACATGTTGATAGGGCACTACATTTTACAAATTTACGGTTAGTAACCAATGCAGATTTGACACTATTTACAAACTTTTATTACTGTATATAAACAATGGGCTTATGTTTTTTAATTGTTGTAATGGCCTTTGTTTTGTTATTCTTTTGAAAAAATCATGTTTTGGGTCTGCACTGTTTTCCTTATAAGCTTTTTTTTTTTATATATATACAGATATATTTTTGGTACTGATTGTGCTATTTCTGTTTTTTTAGGACATATTTTCAAATTGAATTATCCCATTTGATATGCCTCGCAAAAGATCTGCAATTGGAGTAAGTACACCTGCAGCTCGACGCATGGCTGCCCGAGCTGCTAGAGGCCAAAGTAGCCGCACATTGGAGAATCCCCAACAGTCTCAAGCCCGCCTCCAAAGTGACCGGCTGCGCCGCAGAGTTCAACGCGCATCAGAGAATCCCCAACAGTCTCAAGCCCGCCTCCAAAGTGACCGGCTGCGCCACAGAGTTCAACGAGCATCAGAGAATCCCCAACAGTCTCAAGCCCGTCTCCAAAGTGACCGGCTGCACCACAGAGTTCAACGCGCATCAGAGACTCCCCAGCAGTCCCAAACACGACAGGAGGCTGACCAGTTGCGGTATTTCAGGCAACGAGCTAGCACTTGGGCTGACATGCTCAATGCTGCTTTCCATTACAATCCGGCCCTGAATTATGAACAATTTACTTTTCTTCAGATTGGCCATATGGAAAAACAATGTCAACATTGTACTGCCTTTAGGTACAATGGTGAGCGGCCTGGAATGTGCTGTTCTGCAGGTAAGGTCAGAATTCCTGTTTTACCTGAACCCCCAGAAGCTCTCAGAACTCTGCTCGATGGGTCTTCTCCTCACTCGGCTGAGTTCATGCGACATATCCGTCACTATAACAATGCCTTCCAAATGACATCTTTTGGGTGTGGTAGTCGTGTTGTGTTGCCAGGTTACATGCCAACGTTTAAGGTCCAAGGCCAGGTCTATCATAGAATTGGCTCTGTTTTGCCACCACTCGACTCTGATAGCCGCCAACTACAGCCAGCATTCCTTCAGGTTTTCTTCATCGGAGATAGTAGTGCAGAGGTTGCCACCCGCCATAGAAACTTTCCTATCACTAAGCCCCACATTGTTAGCATTTTGCAAGATATGTTGCATCAACATAATCCTTATGTCCATTTGTTCAAAGCTTCCATTGAAAAAATGCCTTCTCCTGATTACAAGTTGGTCATTAAGGCTGACAAAGCACCGCCTGGACACCATCCTCGCACATTCAATGCTCCAACCATTAATGAGGTTGCCATTGTTATTGTGCAGGAAAACTGTGACAGACGTGACATTGTTCTTTCCAAAAGAGGCAGTGGTGTGCAGAGGATTAACGAGTTTCACAGGTCTTATGACGCCCTGCAATACCCATTGGTTTTTTGGAATGGTCAAGATGGTTATCATTTCCATATCCCTCAGCTGATTAATGGGGTTCCTTCGGCGCACAAGACGGTTTCTTGCATGGATTTTTATGCTTCACTGCTAATGATTCGTAGCCGTAATCCTGGCATAACAAATTGGTTACTGGCTTTTGGAGATTTGACCCATCAAATTCTGGTCGACATTTATGCCAAGGTGGAATCTGAAAGGCTGCATTACATCTCAGCGCATCAAGCTCAACTTCGTGCAACCGAATATATCAATCTGTTAGATGCTATTCGCACTGACAGGAGTCATGCCCTTATTGGAAGACAAGTTATTCTTCCTTCTTCCTTTGTGGGCAGTCCAAGGCACATGCATGAGTATGCCCAGGATTGCATGGCTTACGTCCGTAAATATGGTCGCCCAGACCTTTTTATTACATTTACATGCAATCCTGAGTGGCCTGAGATAAAACTAATGCAGTTCCCCACCCAAGGTGCATTTGTTCGGCATGACTTGGTTGCTCGCATTTTTCAATTGAAAGTTACCAAGCTTATAGATTTGATCACCAAGGGTGATGTTTTTGGCAAGCCCCAATGTTGGTGTTATACCATTGAATGGCAAAAGCGAGGGCTACCACATTCGCATATTTTATTGTGGCTTAAAGAAAAGATTCGCCCAAACCAGATTGATTCGATCATTTGTGCTGAAATCCCCAATGCGGAGGTTGATGCTTCACTGTTTCGGACTGTAACCAAAAATATGATTCATGGGCCATGTGGACATGGGTATCCTAATCCTGGCTGCATGGAACGGGGTAGATGCCAAAAGAAATATCCACGGCTACTCTTGGCTGAAACGCAGACAGATAGGGATGGCTACCCATTGTACAGACGTCGCAGGCCTGAGGAAGGTGGCTTTTCTTTTGTTAAAAGAGTGAGAGTTTTCACCATTGAGAATGGTGTTCAGGTTGTGCGCATGACTGATGTTACCATTGATAATAGGTATGTTGTGCCATATTCGCCTCTTCTATGCAGACTATTTGATGCTCACATCAATGTGGAGTCCTGTGCTTCAATCTCTGCTATAAAATATATCTGCAAATACATATACAAGGGTTCAGACCAATCAATTTTTGCAGTTAGTGGTGCTCAAACAGAGTCTAATGAAGTGCTAGAGTACCAACATGGTCGATATATTAGTAGCAATGAAGCTGTTTGGCGCATTCTGGGATTCCCTATTCACAGACGCCATCCAATGGTTCAACATCTCTCTGTACACTTGGAAAATGGGCAGCGTGTATATTTTACTTCTGCTAATGCTGCACTACAGGCTCACCGTCCACCTAAGACCACGTTGACAGAATTTTTTGCCCTTTGCCAGCGCGATAACTTTGCAAAAACACTTCTCTATGTTGAAGTTCCTGTTTACTACATTTGGTCTGCTACTAAATCATGGCAGCCTCGAAAACAAGGCACTCGCATTGCTGACCAAGTTGCTTTTGCTTCTGATGCTATTGGCAGAGTCTACACCGTTCATCCAAATTTTGAGGAATGTTTTTATCTTCGCATGCTGCTTCATAGTGTTCGTGGTCCGACTTCTTTTGCAGCCCTCAGAACAATCAATGGTGTGCTCTGTCAAACATATAAAGAGGCATGTCTGCATTTGGGGTTGCTTGAGAATGACCAGCAATGGCATCATTGTATTCAGGAAGCAGTGCTAAGTGAGTCTCCTTTAAAAATCCGGGAACTTTTTGCTATTATTCTTACCTGCTGCCACCCTACCAACCCTCAAGATATCTGGGCACAATTTAAAGAACCAATGTCTGCAGATATTCTGAATCTTGCCAGACAGCAAGCCAATGACGGTCTTTTACAGCTGACATCCGAAATGTCAAATCAGGCTTTAATACTTTTAGAACAAAAAGTTCTGCAAATGACTGGTTTCCATTTGACAAAGTTTGGCATGAGGTCCCCACAGCACAATGTTACTCACCGAACCAGTCATGAACTTTTAAGAGAAACATCGTATGATCTCAGCAGGTTACTACAATTTGTGGCTTCGAATGAACCGAAACTTGCCAATGTCCCTGAACAAAAGGAGGCTTACGATAGGATCCTTTCTAAAATTGATTCCAATGCTGGCGGATTGTACTTTCTTGATGCTCCGGGGGGCACAGGAAAAACTTTTCTGATCAATCTTCTTCTTACAAAGGTACGAAGTACTGGGGACATTGCTCTTTCTACAGCTTCTTCTGGTATTGCGGCCACTCTGTTGCATGGTGGCAGAACTGCTCATTCCACTTTCAAATTACCCTTAGATTTGACCAGGGATGAGGTACCAGTTTGTAATTTGAATGCTGATTCCGCAATGGGTGAAGTTCTTAGACAATGCAAATTTATTGTCTGGGATGAATGTACTATGGCACACAGGCATGCTTTAGAGGCAGTTGACATAACACTTAAAGATTGTAGGCAGGATCAGAGACCAATGGGAGGTGTAGTGTTGTTGTTGGCCGGTGACTTCAGGCAGATATTGCCCATTATCCCTAGAGGTACAATAGCAGATGAGTTGCATGCTTGCTTAAAGGCATCCCCACTTTGGTCATTTGTTGAAAGACTTACTCTTTCAACAAATATGCGGGCTGTCAATTCAGGAGATCCCAACTCACTGTTATTTTCACAATTTTTGCTTCAACTTGGAAGTGGCCAACTTAATGATACGGATGGTAATGTTAATTTTTCAAATGAATTGGTTAACACTGTTGACTCCCTCTCTGGCCTAAAGAATAGTGTTTTTCCTAACATTGGGGAGATGTTTAACCGGGGAAGGGCGAATTACTATCCTTGGCTTTGTGAGCGGGCAATTTTGGCTCCAAGGAATTGTGTAGTTGATGCCATAAATGCTCAGCTTTTGAAAGAAATACCAGGGCAAAGCATTTTATATACTTCTGTGGATTCCACAATTGATGCTGAGGATTGCGTGGAATATACAACAGAGTTTTTAAATTCTTTAGAACCTTCTGGGATGCCACCACATCACTTAGAACTTCGAGTTGGTGTTCCCATTATTTTATTGAGAAATATTGATGCACCCCGCCTTTGCAATGGTACCCGTCTCTGTGTTAAAAGATTGTGGCCTCATGTGGTAGAGGCAACCATTTTAACTGGTTGTTTTCAAAATGAAGAGGTTTTTATTCCCCGGATTCCTCTGATTCATGATGATAAACATTCTCCTTTGCATTTTAAAAGATTGCAGTTCCCCATTCGCGTTTCTTTTGCCATGTCGATTAACAAGGCTCAAGGTCAGTCCCTCAAAATTGCTGGCATTGACTTGGAGCAACCCTGTTTCTCGCATGGGCAATTGTATGTTGCCTGCTCCAGAGTTGGCTCAGGAAGAAATCTTTATGTTTTGTCTCCACAAAATAAGACTTCAAATTTTGTGTATTCTTCTGTGTTGTCATGAATAAATTTTTTTTTTAATGCTATTTTAGTCTTTTTTTTTTGTTGTTTGAGTGGTATATTATTTTCATAATCCTTTCTATATACGTATATATTTAATGACAAAATATTGATGCACCCCGCCTTTGCAATGGTACCCGTCTCTGTGTTAAAAGATTGTGGCCTCATGTGGTAGAGGCAACCATTTTAACTGGTTGTTTTCAAAATGAAGAGGTTTTTATTCCCCGGATTCCTCTGATTCATGATGATAAACATTCTCCTTTGCATTTTAAAAGATTGCAGTTCCCCATTCGCGTTTCTTTTGCCATGTCGATTAACAAGGCTCAAGGTCACTCCCTCAAAATTGCTGGCATTGACTTGGGGCAACCCTGTTTCTCGCATGGGCAATTGTATGTTGCCTGCTCTAGAGTTGGCTCAGGAAGAAATATTTATTTTTTGGCTCCAGAAAATAAAACTTCAAATTTTGTGTATTCTTCTGTGTTGTCATGAATAATTTTTTTTTTTTAATGCTATTTTAGTCTCTTTTTTTTTGTTGTTTTTGAGTGGTATCTTATTTTCATAATTCTCTCTATAAAAGTATATATTTGAGAGGTAAAATCTCTAGATTTAGAATATTCAAGGACAGTTGCAGATTATTATGATTTATATTAATATTAGTTTTTTTTTTTAAATTATTTTTCAGAAAAACATCTACGAATGTTTGACTGGGGTCTGAAAACATTAGATTACAGGCTGCTGGCTAGGCTTGGTCAATCACGGTCACTCTTCTCAAGCAATTTCAATCCTTATCCCTTTTTTACCCAAAGAGTGTAATAGACCTACAGAGGATGCACCACTATATATATGAGTTAACACGCTGGGGCGGGTACCTCGGAGGTTGGGTGGAAAATCTGCCAACTATTTGAACTATGTATTACTTCGGTGTTGCTATTCTATGGCTCTAATACTATTTATTAGCAATGTTCTTTCAGTATGAAGGAAATTGCACTCGGGGGAATTCCCGGGCGAAGCCGGGTCATTCGTCTATAAATGATAATTTCCACCAGATGTGCACAAATGTATATACTGTGCTTAGGAATAATTTTATTTAACCTTTCTTGAAATGCTACTTCTAATAAATTAAAATATACCTATTTCAATTTCTAGCCACTATCTATACTTAATTAGGGTAAACCCGGGGCGTTGCCCGGGTCACTCGGCTAGTATATATATATATATCATAGATGGAAATATTGTTAAATCGACCGCCAGAGGTAACGCTTTGCATATATAAACTCGTTGTTGTTCTTCCCCGATGGCTGGTTCAAAACTTTTGTACATTATGTAAATAATCTTTTGTTTTCCTTATTCTACTCGCCTTAAGCCAGGCAGTACTTTTATCCAATTATGTTTATTATATAATCCTAAAGCTCAGTTAAAACAATCTCTTATCAAAACTATTTTTAGTATTATACTTTCAAGATCTTTGCCACGACTGCATCACCATAGCATAATCATCAAGATGATCTAAATTCAAACAGAAAATCTATTCATTTTCTTTATTTATAACATATATATATATTATAAATGGCATATCCTGACCAGGAGCACATGTGCTTTACAGAAGGCAGAGCGCCATCTGGTGGAACAGAAATCAACTAAACATTGATTTAGCCTGTTCCCTGATATTTGGCCAACCCAATTTCTTGATAAATAAAGAAAAGCAATCCACGAACGCGTTTCGCGCTTTTGGCGCTCGTCAGCGTGGAGTAGGCTGAACCACTGCGACCAAAAAATATTTTTTGGTTCCAGTGGCTTCCTGAAAACCAAGAAATGGGTATTTAAGGCCAAACTCCACTCTGACGAGCGCCAAAAGCGCGAAACGCGTTCGTGGATGGCTTTTCTTGATTTATCAAGAAATTGGGTTGGCCAAATATCAGGGAACAGGCTAAATCAATGTTTAGTTGATTTCTGTTCCACCAGATGGCGCTCTGCCTTCTGTAAAGCACATGTGCTCCTGGTCAGGCTATGCCATTTTTAATATTGATTTCAACACCTGATCTTTTTATCTTTTATTTTTTCTTTCGTTTTTTAATATATATATATATATATATGGAAATTTTGCCGGGAGGAAATTGATCTAAAGAGACAAGGGTCGCCTCTCCGTCTAAATAGACGTCTAAAACCAGACGCCATCTATTGACCAACTAGCGCAACTAGCGGTCTCGGGTCGGTGACAAAGCCACAACACCAGCTTTGGCAAACTGAAGAGCATCCACCTAGAGACCATGGTTTCGGGCTAAGGGCCCTCGTCAGTCTAGGGGGAACTTTATTCCATTAGATCCACACGGAATCTAAAAGAATCTTCACAATCTACCAAAAAGGTGTTTTGCTGGCAAGGTGCTGGGCCAAATCTATAGCTAGGATATTATATATATATAGATGGAAAATTTGCCGGGAGAAAATTGATCCATAGAAGCATATGGCGCCTCTCCCGTTAGGGTTTGACGTTTATTTTAACGGGAGAGGCGCCCTATGCTTCTATGGATCAATTTCCTCGCGGCAAATTTTCTATCTATATCTATATCTATACATATATTCATGGATGGCTTTTATTTATTTATCAAGAAATTGGGTTGGCCAAATATCAGGGAACAGGTTAAATCAATGAATAGTTGATTTCTGTTCCACCAGATGGCGCTCTGCCTTCTGAAAAGCACATGTGCTCCTGGTCAGGATATGCCTTTTTATTTTTAATATCAACACCTTTTTATTTTTTATTTTTTCTATTGTTTTTTCCTATATATATATATATATATATATATATAGATTTGTGGATGGCTTTTCTTGATTTATCAAGAAATTGGGTTGGCCAAATATCAGGGAAAATCCTAAATCAATGTTTAGTTGATTTCTGTTCCACCAGATGGCGCTCTGCCTTCTGTAAAGCACATGTGCTCCTGGTCAGGATATGCCATCTTTAATATATATATATAAATATATATATACTTGATATAATATTTAATTCAGATATATTCCGTACGAAGTTCTCTCAAAAAGCCTCAGTGGCGCACCTGCTTACGTTTTTAGTTTAAAACAGAAATATCGTCGATAGAGGTGAAATTTCCTTGAAATATTGGAATTTTTATTTGAAATAAAAAGAAAAAAAAAGAGAAACTTTTAATTTTTAAATTTTATTTTTTCATTTTTTGTATTATATTTCCGTAACAGCCAACAGATTAAAAAAACACAGTTGATCCAACACAATCCATTTGAGAAATTGAAAAGAAATCCTCGGTCCGACAGGAGAGGACATGTCTCAAGGCAGCGATAATCCCCGCAATTTACAAATACTTTCTTTACACGGTTCACGAGACGAGGCATTCTTACATACTCTGTGGTGGGAAATCTGGGATATGTATTCTTTATAAAAAGTTTGTCTCTCGCATCCTACCACTTTAATTTGGTAAATGTTGGTCCGGTCTTATATTTCCTTTTTATTAATAATGCAGTCTTTTGGTTCAAAATTTTCTGTTTATTTCTGTTTTAGTTTTCAGGTTTATATAAGGTGTATTTATATTTTTCTCTGCAATTATTTTGCATTAGTTATCATTTAGAAGAATATGCTAGAAGTCTTCTTGTGGATACCCAAGAATTTCTTGAGATGAACTGATTTGAAGGTATTAATCTTTATTGAATCTAGATAAGTAGGTAGTTAGGATTTTTTTACACATAAATGGAACATATATAGGGATGCCGCACAGATTTAGCATATATTTTAACGGAAGAGGTGTTTTTACTTATATATGTGTTCATAAATTTATTATTAATATACGCTTTATTAAATACATATTTGGATTATTTTGTCTTTATGAAAATTGGGTTTCAAATAGGTAGGTCCCTGTTGTGTGTACAGTTTAAACAAGACCATGTCAAAATGCCATCTGCATAATGACCAAATGCTATCTACGTAATGACAAAAGGCCATCTATGTAATGAAAAAAACCACATATATAATCACAAAAGGCCATCTACGTGATGATAAAAGGCCATATACGTAATTACAAAAGGTCATCTAAGTGATGATAAAAGGTCATCTAAGTGATGACAAAAGGTCATATAGGTGATGGAAAAAGTCAAATATGTAATGACAATAGGCCATCTACGTAGTAACAAAAGGCCATAAACGTATTTACAAAAGGTCATCTAAGTGATGACAAAAGGTCATATTCGTGATGGAAAAAGTCAAATATGTAATGACAATAGGCCATCTACGTAATAACAAAAGGTCATAAACGTATTTACAAAAGGTCATCTAAGTGATGACAAAAGGTCATATACGTGATGGAAAAAGTCAAATATGTAATGACAATAGGCCATCTACGTAATAACAAAAGGACATAAACGTATTTACAAAAGGTCATCTAAGTGATGACGAAAGGTCATATACGTGATGAAAAAAAGTCAAATATGTAATGACAATAGGGGCCATCTACGTAATAACAAAAGGCTATATACGTAATGACTAAAGGTCATTTTAGTAGTGCCAAAAGGGGCTATACACGTAATGACATTATAGGCCATCTTTACGTAATTAAAAGCCATATATTCTGCCAAAAGACCCTATAGAGAGGGTGTTCCAATTTTTAAATAACGGTTTTAGTGCTTTATTGACAATAATTTATTTATTTATTCCTTTATTTTCTATGTGTAAGCCTTGACGTTTAGCAACAGCCCTGCATCCATGTTTCCAGGAAATAAAGCTTCGTCTTAGAATATTTTGATCAAGACCATCCCAACAGTCCTTAACAACTTTCCAGAGACCCTCTAGCGCCTTTGGTTTTCTCTATACAATTGGCAAATAGCCATCTATAGGTTATGAAAGAAAATAGGTCATCTATAACAGTATTTTCATTTTATCCCTTGATTCAAATTTTATTTCTCCCTTGAAGTACCAAATTCATTAACATTGTACAAATAAACAGCACATAGATTACTTATGACAGCAATACTCTCTCTAATCACTCTATATATAATGTTTTTAGAATATTCTGAGAAATATATAAAATAGCTTTAAACTTTTATAATTAAAGAAAGAACAAAATGTGATTTTCTTTTGTGAACTTCTATCTAATCAAAATGCAAATGATGTACCACAAGCAAAATTAGTGAAAAGAAAATGTCGTGATTAAGATTTGAAACGTGCTGCAAGTAAATTGCTTTTCGCACTTTTTCGTCTGAAACTTTATATTTCTCATTTCAAAGCATAAAACACACACGCATTCATATTTCTTCATTTAAAAACATATATTCGTATGATAGAGATCAATGTATACAGATAAATTCAGAATCGATACTTCGATTTCTCTTTTTGGTTTATTTACACTGGGCTCTTCAAATTACAGTTAGTGCATTCAAAAGACTTTGGAAATAATACTATATATTTATTAAGACCTAAAAAAGCCTAATTTAGAACACAAAAACACATGTAAAATTCATGGAAATATCTTACTTATACATTAATGTGATATATATATATCACAGATTAATGTGATATATTGAACTTGGATAAATGCAATTTATTAATAATTATAGGTGAGCGCTCGCTCTGTGTTAGTATATTATAGCAGCGGGTCTTTTAAAGTGTTGCACATTATGAAATAAATCTGACATAATGGCTTCAAATAAACATTTATCCGAAGCTTCAAAACAAAGAGCTTTTAGGAAGATGTAAGCAAACTCAAGTCACCATGTTAACAGAAATGTGGTTTGACAGATCCGTAAACAATTCAGTGGACGGGAAACCATCACAAGAAGGGGAGGACATGGAGAAGATCCACCCTGACTCAAGATGACGATTACTTGACTCTGACTGCAGAGTGTCATAAGGGGATGACAATTTTCAGCTTTTCATTGAACTTTAATATACCTCTCGAACAATAGTTTTAAGACAAACTATTTTTCTAATGTTTCATTTGAATTTTGAGATTAATTTCTAATATAATTCCGGACCGTGTCAAATAGTCTGATATTATGTAGATTAGTTAAATCCTTTAACATTGCAGATGTACATATATAAGATTTATAAGTGGCCGTGATAGTCCAGAATAGACTATATATCTCTCTAATACTTAAAACGCCGCTACACGTATTCAAACATATAATATGACTATTGTATACTAACTTAGTATATTAAACTAAACGGTATTTTAAACTGGAAATAACATGATGAAAGATAGAATTAACATAACAAATCCAGATAATGTGATTTATGGGATTAAATGCACAGAATGTGACAAAATTTATGTAGGAGAAACCGGCCGTAATTTAGAAACCAGGATTAAAGAACACCAACAGGATTTAATGGGGAGAAGGGCGTTAAGCAAAATTGGGGAACATGCATTATATTCAGGACATAGGCCAGATTGGAATGATATTAAGATATTTCACAGGAATATAAAATTTAAAAAAGAAAGATTATTTTTAGTGGGATGGGTATCACGGGAAATGGGGAAAAGATCCATAAATATATTCGAGGATATTCCGCAACAGTACAATTCGTTTTTAAATTCAAAGATATTTAAAAAGGTAGGTATAAATTGTACATAATAGAAATATATTTATTTATACTATTGTAAAATCTTTGTAAATATTATTAGATTTTTATATTCATTTTTGTTTTATAATTTCTTATTATATATATTTATATAATTTATTTAAAATATCGTAGTCTTTTGTGAGTTAAATATTTGTTTATTGACACGTGCTTTAGATGTTGTACAAAATTTCAAATACCGCGTGAGAACGCCCTTTCAGCTTTAAGAATAATTTCTAACGCTTTGCCTAATGTTTTCATTTTTGTTCGCTCCTGACGAGGACAATGCGTTGCATAGACGACGCAAGATGTTTAAATAAACTTCCTTATTTATTGATTGTACTTCCTCAATGTATTCAGGGTGTATAATCCCTTTTATGTCGAAGAATAAGACTAGTAAAACCTTAGTTTTTGACTTGCAAAGACGGTATTTATCTTTCTTGGCTTATCTTTTTTCCCACTCCATGGAGTTGCGTTCCAGTTTCGGTGTCATGCCCGTAAACCCAGGTTTCGTCTCCAGTTTTTATTTTTGCTTCAAATTAAAGTTTTATTCGACCATATCAAGCATGTTTCTTGAGGCATCTACAAGATCATTTTTCTGTCGAATGTCAACATTTCAGAAACAAATTTGGCACGTGTCTTCCTCTCAGCTACTGATATTCTTTGATTATCATTTCTATCAAATATTTATATATCGCAGTTTCTATCGCGATGTCACGTAACCTAATCAGTAGGGATTTCCTCCCCTCCCCCTCTAATAAATTATCAATATTTTGTGTGTTTTCAGGAATTCTGTGAAGGATTGGCCGGCCAATGAGTGAATCATTGTCCACTGATTTTCTCTGCCATTTTAAATCGTGGCTACCATTAATATATATTTTTAAATGATCATCGCTTAAGGCTGTTTTTAATAAATTTTAAGTTTCGAATGCAGACTTACAATTTGAAAGAAAGATTTATACAAACTGGCTGTTCAGTTTTCGACTCCATTAAAAATCGAAGAAGCTACTTTAAGTGATGTCTTGAAATTATTTTATTCACGTGTTGCGCGTGGAAAATCAAGACGCTATATGCTGTGATGTTACTCAAACTTTCTTTTTATTAGAATTTGTGTTTGAAAAAAATTGTATTATTCGTATTTTTAAAAAATTGGAACTTTCCAGGAAACTTTTGGACAGACCTTGTATATATATCCAATTTTATAAATTACTTTCTCAATAAATATTTTGCTAAGTAGAAAATAAGTGAAACAAAAAATGACTGATATCAAACCCATTTTTTAATTAATTAAAAATAATATTAAATTTAATTTATTTTATTTTTTCATTGTTTTTAACCAGTAATTTTATCAAAGGATTGATTATTGGATTTATTCGAATGTAATTAAATTTATTTGACGTATTGTCTTTGTAAGCGGTTATTTATTAATTTTGGCTTTATTTCCCTTTATGGAATTATTGTTTTGAGAATTATGAACACACAATTAGCTAACCCCTATAATAATCTTATGCCTGGGGAAGTACATTTTGCTTTAAATTTATATCTGATACTAGTTCACCATTATACAATAAATTGCTTTTTGATTTGATCCAAATTGATACTAAAGTGATTATTCAAATATTTAACTTCGGTGTTCTCAGTAGGATAGACACTTCCAATTTACATTTAACCCCTATGGTAATAAGACGTGAAGGACAAAGGAAATAAATAGAGATTTTATTCATTTTAAAATTGAACACGCGGACAATTTAGAGGAACATCTCAAACGGCTGCTCTCTATCTGAAGTGAATGTTTTTACCAACCGACCATTTCTGATATCCACCCAACGCGCGCATATCAACCCAGCTACTTGGGGACATTAGCTTTGATTCGTAATTGATATATACAGTAGAACTACCTCTCTGTAAAGGACACCTAATTGCAGAGCCAAAGTGACCTTCAGGGAGAGGTGTCCTCTTACTGGAGAGTTACTAAATAGTAAAAACGTTAATTTTTCAAATGAAAACTGTCCTTTGTAGAGAGGTGTCCGCTAGCGAGGTGTGCGTTAAGGGAGGTTCTACTGTAGTTGAAAGTAGTTTTATGCTTAAATAACAAATAAAAATAAATATATTTTCAAAGAGTTTATTTATATTTGAATAGCGGGGAGAGATGTCGCAATTCATCAGGTTAATGGCTCCACAAAGGCGTGCACCATACATACAATATAGATTCACAAAATATAGTTTCAAAATCAGAATTAAAAAAAAAAAAATTTACAAATTTAGAAAAATAGGGAATAATTTTATTGCATTATTTCCGTTCCACTCCACAGTCTACTATAAACCAGGCGCATTGAAGCTTCTTATTTAAATTTTTAATCATACAGCTCAATGGACACAAAATTTCAATGGTGAAAACTTTATCTGAATAAATATGGACACATGGCATATTGTTTCCCCATACCAATAGAGAAGCGAAACACACACAAAACACACACACAACACACACAGACATCATCCAAAACCTCAAAATAGCGGATTTCCAATAGAGTTCATCTATAAACATTTCTAAAATCCTTCCCGCCGTGAAAAACAGATAGTCTATCGCACAAATAGATCCTTAGAATATTTGACACACATCTAATTAAAGATTATCCAATAAATTAAGAGAATATGGCATAGATTCGTATTTCGAAATTTCCGAACCATAGACAAGTTCAACACAAACCCCCTAAAATCTATTCCAATAATAATACAGAATCGAGAAGCAAGTAGAACGTCATATACCCTATCTCATGCCAACAATGTAAGGCTTCCTAGCATATCAATAGACACAGAATTAAAGAGCACAGCCGTAATATCAGAAACCAAGATAACTAGTTCATAATATTTCGTTTCGTAAATTTCACAGATCACCAGTTCAACCTACAGGATGTTACATGTGTTTTGTATTTTTTTGTTTTCTATTTCCATAACAAATTCAAAATCAATAGACGCACACTGAAATCTTCAATCTCCAAAGACAATAACAGTATAAACAGAAAAATTGATCTACCTCAGAAGTTCTAGCATATTCGACGCTGATAATGCCATAGAGATTGTTCCCTAACCCTCTACAGTTTCAAAAAATGTATTTATTTTAAATTTTGTTTTATAAATTCATTTTTGAGAATCACGATATTATATGCGTGTTGGCACGCCTTTGCGGAGCCATTAGCTTGATGAATAGCGACAGCGTGACAGCTTTGCACCCCTTTAAAAAAATAAAAATAAACTTTTATTTCGATTATTTTATTTGTGATTCAAGTATATTCTAGCTTTATATTTCACCCCCCGCCCCCCTAGAGCACCCCTTATCTTTCCTTTTTATTGTTACTAAAGGTTGTATATATATTTAAAGAATTTCTAAATCGCCATTTATACATTCATGGAAAAAAAATTAAGGAAGTTGTACCTTTCGGCATGTATAACGGGATTCAGATAATAACTCTGGAATATATTTGATAAACAGTAACCTTTATTGAAGACACACGAGATAACCAAGTGTGAACAAAATTACCTTTGCATTCAATGTCCAATGTTCTTTCAATGAAAGAAAGAAAGGACATCTATCTTCAAGCGAATTAACAAGTTCAATTCACAAAATCATTCGTTTCATTCAAAGTTCTGAATTTCAATCAGATATTACCTGTTGTAAACAAAAGAAATCTTTACCAACTAACTCAAGGCTTTTATCTTTGAATCCTTTCATTGATGAATCTGGACTATTACGGGTTGGAGGAAGATTACGTCATTAAAATCTGCAATTTGATGAATAGCATCCAATAATATTGCCAAGAGATCATTTTATCACGAAATTAATAGTGCGACAGTGTCATCTGGATCATTTACATTCTTGTCTTCAACTGACCATGTCAGCACTACGATTACGATATTGGATTCCTGCAGGCAGAAGTTTGGTCAAGAAAATAATCCACCAATGCATGGTGTGTTTCAGGGCAAAACGCCAAGTTACCAAGCAAATCATGGGAGATCTGCCTATGCACCGAATTGTGAAATCAAATCCGTTCACTAAAACTGGAATCGACTTTGCAGGACCGTTTTTGATGAAACCAAACATCAAAAGATCCAAAGTAAAATTAAAATAATATGTTGCTTTATTTGTATGTTTCTGCACAAAAGCAATTCATATAGAAATTGTATCAGACCTATCTTCAGCGGCTTTCCTCGCAGCTCTCAAGCGGTTTATTTCTCGTCGAGGAAAACCTTCTGATATATTTAGTGATAACGGGACCAACTTTAGGGGAGCTAACAACATTCTCCGAGAGCAGTTTGATATATTGAAAGCTTCAACAATTCAAAAATTCATATCTAATAAACGAATCAACTGGCATTTTATACCTCCTTCCGCCCCAAATTTCGGAGGTATCTGGGAGGCTGGAATAAAATCTTTCAAATTTCATCTTCTCAGATGCTTAAAGTCTCAGATACTCACATTTGAAGAGCTGAGTACTCTGACAACTCAAATAGAAGCTTGTTTAAATTCGCGACCTATTTGTCCTCTAAGTTCAGATTCAGACGATTTTAATCCTCTTACACCAGGACACTTCTTAATCGGGAGACCCTTAACTGCCCCTCCAGAATCTATTGATGATGATGATGTTCCGAAAAACTACCTCGATCGCTGGAGCCTTAATCAAAAAATTAAAAATGTATTTTGGAAACGTTGGAATCGAGAATACCTCAACAATTAGTAACAACGCCTAAAATGGCAAAGATCCTCACCCAACATTAAGGAAGGTTACCTCATCTTGCTCAAGGATGCCATATCACCACCAGCAATGTATTGGAGCCTTGGTCGCATCACCAAAGTCTTTCCGGGAGCGGACGGAAAAGTTCGAGTCGTCGAGGTGAAGACCAAGAACGCCTTACTAGAACTGTCTCTAAAATAGTACCATTACTTTTTGCTGAGGACTAAGTTTGTCCACCCGGGTGGAGTATGTTAGGTTTATTATAATTATTATTATTGTATTTTATTAATTAATTATAATTCATATTCATAGAATTTTATTGTTTCTTATCATCATTTTTTGTTGTTTTTTTTCTTCTTCTGTTTTATTTTGTGATATAAATACAACTAAATCGCATTAAATCGTAGTGTAATTGTCTTTTGTTGTGTGAAATAAATCGAATTGAATCGAATTGAGTCAGCTCGTTCTTTCTAGAAGAAACTTCAAAGAAAACGTGCTAACAGACACCATTAAATAATATTTCTGTTGAAATTGATAAAACGTGGCATATGATAGAAGCCTTCAACATGGCCAAGGTGGTAGGCCGGCATCGATAAACACGCCACTTAATGCACCCCCATAACCAAAAATCGCAAGGCGTCAAGTCTGGTGATCTTGGAGGCCACTGTTATATAAAGTGGCGACTTATCACACGATTTTCACCGAACCTATCCTTCAGCAATTGTTTGGCACCGCGGGAGATATGAAGAGGTCCTCCATCTTGCATGAAGGTTATTTCGCTTAGTGCTTGTCTGTCCTGCAATATGGGAATACCCTTTCCTCTCAAAAGTTGAACATAACGTTCACATAATGTTCAACAGTTACAGAAACGACTTTAAAAGTTCTTCCATTGATTTTTTCGAAGAAAAATGGCCTAATAATAAAAGAAGAAGTGAATCCACACAAATCTATAACTCTGATCTGATGAAGTGGCATTTCTGTAAAATTCCTAGGGTTTTCTGTTGCCCAAATGCAGCTGTTTTGAGTGTTAACTTCTCCGTTTAGAGAAAAGTGAGCATTATCTGTCCACAGAACATTCGACAGCCATCATATAAGATGTGAACAAATGACAAACAAACAAAAATTACTCTTTACAAATCAAAAAGAGACAAGATGTGAGGACAGAATTCATTATCCCCATAACCCAACACGAAGGGCTGAAAAATATTGGTAAATAATATAATACATGGCAGCTTATATAACACATGAGGTAACTGCCTTCTCTCTTGTATTAGGTCACAATACTTGCTCAATGTGGCGCCCTTCATTCTCAAACAACGCCTGCAGACGATGGATGACAGATTGGACAGCATTAAATAAAATATCTGTTGAAATTGATGAAACGTGCCGTCTGATAGAAGCCTTCAAAATGGCCAATGTGGTAGGCCGGCATCGATAAACACGCGACTCAATGTACTCCCCAAGCCAAAAAACGCAAGGCGTCAAGTCTGGTGAACTTGGAGGACACTGGTGTATAAAGTGGCGACTTATCACACGATCTTCATAGAAAGTATCCTTCAGCAATTGACACAGCGGAAGATATGAGGAGGCCCTCCATCTTCCATGAATGTTATTTCGCTTAGTGCTTGTCTGTCCTGCAATATGGGAATAAACCTTTCTCTCAAAAGTTGAACATAATGTTCAGCAGTTACAGAAACGGTTTTAAAAGTTCTTCCAATGATGGAAAGTGAGCTTCATCTGTCCACACAACATTAAACAGCCAGTTTTCATCAATATCAATTTGCCGGAAAACCCATGCAGCGAATTCTTGACGCTTCTCAAAATCGCAGACTTTCAGCTCGTGAAATCTTAGAATTTTGTATGGGTATTTAAAAAAACCTCTTAATGTGTGTTCTCTCCAAACTGTTCCTTACTAAATCCTCGTTTGTCGAGAAACCTGTCTAGCACTTACTTCTCCGTTCGTGGATAACGTTTCAATAGCTTCAACATTCTGCGAAACCGTAACAGCCACTGACTTGCATGTCGATGGTCTTCCACTCCAAGATTTTGCTTCCAGAGATCCAGTCTTCTCAAAAAGTTTTATCATTCGCCTTGGAGAGTAGCTACTCATGTGTCCTTTACCGCTTCGAATACCTTTAAAGGTACGAAACGCTTGTAAAACTCCAGTGGCAGATTCTGAATTGCAAAAAAATATATTTCATCAAGAGTGCTTTATCCTGTAGTGACGGTAAAATAAATTGTTGTGCATGTAAATAGATTAATATTATTTGCATTTCAAAGCCTCATTATGTAAAAATATATATAAATTGGACATTTGTTGTTGGCCGAACCAATAACCATGCACACCTCATCTCGTTAACGGAAGAGTGTTCTTTGTCTTTTTTACTCTCTTTGGAGTAGACTAGCTTTTTGATAGTTTTTATTTATGGAGCCATACCAGTATGATATCGGTGGTGGAGAAAGTCAGCAGGCCAACAACAAGTGGCCGTGTCCTGAGGCGCCATGTTGCGAGTATAATGCACTGGTATGAGCGCAATCATACTTTAAAGCAATGCTTCCGTTGCTGTGGCTTCGGCCACCGCGCTTCTGTCTGTTCAGCTGCCCATCCAATCTGCTATCGCTGCAGCTCTGCAGAGCATGAGGGCATCCAATGTTCGGTCGAGCAAATCCAAAGCCGCTGCTTCCGCCGCAGCAAATATTCTGGAGCTCCCATCAACCACTTTGCCACCTCATCTAGCTGTCCCTCTGTAAAAAAGAGAATACTCCGAACAAGAAACAATGTCTAGGCCATTGCGTGTCCTGCAGGTGAACGCTAGAAAATCACCAACTGCCATTCTTGAAATTGCAAATTTGGCAAATTCGACACAGGCCGACATCCTGCTCCTGCAAGAACTCCCAACTAACTTCTTCTGGCCCAGACCTGGGTTTCAGGCATTTTTGTCTCGGGTGCCTACATCCCCTCGGGAATTATGGCACGTAGCAACCTTCATCCCATCCCTCTAACCTCCCCAGACACCGCCAAAACCACTATAGCCATATGTCTAGAGCAGAATATCATCGCGGTGTACTCGGCCTACTGGCATGGCCTTAAAGCTGCCGATAATATCATCCCTCTTCTGGAAGATACGATAAGACGGGCCTCTCTTCCGGTGATCCTGGGTATGGACACTAACGCCCACTCTCCTACCTGGGGCATTGGTGCGAGGTTGGACTTCCGGGGTTCTAATCTTGAAGAGTTCGCCAGCTTCAATGATCTTCATTTCCTGGGATCCCCTGTGAACTCGACCTGGTCAAATGGGTCTTCATCTTCCTCTAAAGATGTCACTCTGGCATCCAGCTCACTGGCTAACCATGCCACCAGAGGTTTATTAGATGAGATGGCCTTCACTGACCATATACCCATCTGAACTACATTCCTAGACATGGTCAATGACGAGACAAACTCCTCCTGGGTTGAATCCTCATGTAAAGAACAGACCTTTAAATCCTTCCTCAACTCTTCTCTCCACCAGGTAACTACCCTATTACAACAACAACAAAAAACTTTATTAAGACACTATTTTCTTACAAAGGGATTCCCTTAAAAGGTTATATATGTACATGAGTGAGGAGGAAAAGCAATTTAGAGAGGAGGGGGAGCAATCAGCCGTTGTCTGGGGAGTTGAGCACTTCTTCCCTCATTTTATCAATCGCATTGAAATTTTTAAAATATTTATAAACAAATGTTTTATCCAGCAGGATAGTAGTAAAAATTGTATATATTTGTTGTTTATTATAGTGAGTTAGCTCCAAAATCTCGCGAATTTCCAGTCTCTTATCCTGTAGGAATGGGCAATGGAATAGATAATGGACCAAATTGTCTTGGATGCCAGCATTGCAGAAGTAGAAATTTAAAAGGTCGATGTTCCAAAATCCCGTGATATCCTCGCGGAAAAATAGTCATAGAATCCTTTGACGGGCTATAAATCGTTTAATTTTAAAAAGGAGGTTTGATAGTAAGTAGTCCTCCGTCATAAAGGAGCTACTTAGAAATTGGTAGTGAATAAATGAGTTGAGTTTTGTATCTTAGCTCGGTAAAATTGGAGTAGCTGGTCCACTGTGGTTTGAACTATTCTAGGCATTTCTCCTCGCACAACCATATCATCTTCACAGTTCTTAAGAGAAAAAAAAAAGCCTAGAGTCAATGATGTTATTCAGGACATAAATAAAGTTGTTCCCCGCTTTTCTCACAATTGAAACTTTCCAGAGCTGGGACAAGCAAACATAAGGTAATCTTGTCCTGTTCATTTTTAAAATCCGTATCCAGAACTTTAGAATCAATTTCGTAATGTTTAATTCAAGGGACATCCTTCCGGTTTCTGTTCGTAAGATATATCCCGGAGTAAATTTGGGATGGTCCAGAAATCGCCGTAGGAAAATATCCTCGATCTGGTTTGCAACTCCTATCTGATTCGTCGCCCACAGTGGGGCCGAGTATAACAACGTAGATAAAACTATGGAGTCAAGTAGTTTCATCACTGCTCCGAGCGATTTGGTTCTTGACATAGATAGCATTCTCCATACTGCGTTTGTAGTAACCAATGCTTTGCTTTTAAAGTGCTGCGCCACGTAAGCAGTTGGATTCTTGATTGTTAAGGGGTAGCCAAGATACGTATATTTTGAGGATACTGTCAAAGGTTGCTGGCCCCAAAACCAAATGTCAGATCTGGCCAAGTGGCCTCCATTTCGAAATACTACGATTTTAGACTTGAATTGGTTCAGAGTTAAACCATTTTCCTCAAAATATATTTTTATTAAATTAATCTTTATTTGGATATTTATCTTGGATACACCAAAGAGGACTATATCATCCGCGAACAGGAGGAGGTGTATAGTTCCATGGCACGGTAAGTATATACCTGGCAGGTCAGAATCATCCAGCGTAGCAACCAGATCGTTAATGAAAATAATAAATAAATACGGTGAAAGAGGTTCACCCTGAAGAACACCTGATTGTTTTTTTTTTATAAATTCTGTAAAAGATCCGTTCCATCTGACCGCTGCCATCATTTGAGCATAGTAGTTCTGTATAAGTTTGATAAATCGCGCGCCCACTTAAACCAACAAGCGCAAGCTTTCTCCATAGTAGTAGATATGGAACTGTATCAAGCGCTTTTTAAGATCAACAAAGAATGCGCAAAGGTTCCTCCTTTTGCGGTTTAATTTAATTTGGATTAGGGACGTAAGCGTGAAGATATGGTCTTGGCACGAGTAGCCCCTTCTGAATCCTGCCTGGTTTTCCGCTATGAGTTTTCTATTTTAAATCCAATTACTTAGTCTCTTTTTTAATATGGATGTAAAATGTTTTGAGAAGTTGCTTATAAGGGCAATGCCCCTATAATTTGATGGTGTAACTACCCTATTAAACAAGGCCTCTACCCCAGAAGATATTGACAGGGTGGTCCTCCTTCTGACTTTCATCCTGCAATCAGCTTGTGACTCTTCCATGGGGAGACGCTCCATTACTTACAAGACCGTCAAAGCCGTGGTGGACACCCGAACTGTGTCTGATCAGAAGGTTGGTTATCTCTCTCCGCCGTTACAGTCAGAGTGTCAGGTGTCCCATTAGGAATTTCTTCCGCGGTTTATACAGAGCATGCTATAATCGACTGAAGGCGGCTATACGGAAAGCTAAAAGTAAATCCTGGCTTAATCTCTGCGAGGAGGTATCATCCGCGTCCTGGATTGTCATACATCGATTTATTGCCCTGGACGCGGCTCCCCCAGAGGTCCGCCACTTCTCAAACATGATAAAGGCTCTCCTTACAATACTCATGAGACTTGCCAGGCCGTGTTAAATCACTTTTTCCTACCTGACAACAGACCTCACCCGCAAAGGAATGCAATTTTTGCGCACTCAGACGAACCTGAATTCAAACCCTGGGAAGTTTTGCGAGACATTCATCGCTGTGGAAAAAGGAAAGCCCCGGGCCCTGACTGCCTTGGTTCAAAATGCCTAGACCTGGGCGGCCCTTCCATGCAATTCCTGCTAGCCGAATTTTTCACCAAATGCCTCCGTATGGGCCACTTCCCCCGTCCATGGAAAGAAGGCCGCCTCATACTTCTTTCTAAACCCTCCAATTCAGCAACCAGTCAGCTGGAGAAATGCAGACCTATTACTTTGTTGCACACTATGGCCAAAGTGGTTGAGAGATGTATCCTGGCCAGACTTCAGTGGCTCGCGGATCGTCACGTATGGCTCTTTGAGGATCAATACGGTTTTGTAAATGGTCGTTCAGCGGAAGATGCACTGGAAAGTATCATTGAATTCATTAAAGAAAGACAAGCTTACTGGTGGAAAACTCTTGTCATCAGCTTGAACATCAGTAAGGCCTTCGACACTGTTTGGAGGCCGGAAATCATACAAAATCTTGAACGTCTAAAATGTCCAGAGTCTATTACCTGCTTAGTAAAAATACTTTTGGAAGACCGGAGGGTTTCTTATCCAGCTTGGGCAGCAACAGAATGTACGTCCTCCGAGCTCGGCACTCCCCAAGGTTCAGCGCTAAGTCCTTTCCTGTGGAACATAGTTGCTCGAACCATCTTCACCCTTCCCTCCATCAAAGATAGCCGATTAATAGCTTTCGCGGACGACTTAACCCTTCTGATTCAGGTCGTCTGCCGGTCTCTGCCACTTACAACTTCTTGGATAGGTTGACATCTTGGTGCACGATGGTCTTAATATAAACCCCAGTAAGACCCAAGCTTGCTTGTTCCAATGGCGTAATGTCCACCCCAACTCCGAGACAGGGGTTGGCTGCAGGCATGGAACTTCCTGACCAGCTGGTTCGGTTCTGCAATTGGCTTTGTGTAAATATAATCTAAAGCAACTTGTTTCTACTAGTTAGCCGGACAGCCCGGGCGGTTGGCGTTTCTTACGCTCCAGGGGCCCGGGTTATCCTTATTATCCTTTGCCGAACGGAAGAATAAGAGATAAATAAAGAGTCATGGTCAAGTTTGAGTTGTTGTACGTCTAATTACGACACAAAAAAAGTGGCGACGAGGATGTGGGATCTACAGAGCCAGTAAAAGGCGGAGGAAAACGGCGTCTACGCAAGTATAGCTACTAAATCTTTGGAACTATCTGGATCAAGAAAAAAAAGGAGTAGAAAAGATCAGCATGACAAGTTCAACGTTAATAGTACCTTTTAGATGCTATAGCCCAGTGGAGGATACCTATCTTTTTGTACAAAAATTTGAGGTTTCCTTTATGGCAAATGATCTGAAGGAGGAGGGAAAAGTGCCGATTTTTACCTCGCTACTAGATTCTGAAACTTTGAAGGTGGGAAACGACCTTTTCATTCCGGGCCTAATGAAAGAACAACCCTATGATATTATCATTCAAAGAATTAATCTGCATTTCGATACAAAGAAGAAAGTGATACCACAGCGATGCAGTTTTTTGAAGATAATTCAACAGGAAGGAGAATCAATTTCGGAATATCTTCGGGAATTGAAACATTTAGCAATAAACTGTAATTTCGGCGATATGCTGGGAACCATGTTGCGAGACCGTTTTGTGGCTGGAATCAAGTCAGAAAGTCTACAAAAGAAGCTACTACAAGATGACAACGATGTCACCCTGGATAAAGTTTTTACAGTGGCGATATCGTTCGAACTGGCGGAGATAAACACAAGAGAATTACAAGATAAATTAGTAGCCAAGATATCCCATATGATTGGAAAGG
Source organism: Cordylochernes scorpioides (assembly GCA_030710605.1). Taxonomy (NCBI): domain Eukaryota; kingdom Metazoa; phylum Arthropoda; class Arachnida; order Pseudoscorpiones; family Chernetidae; genus Cordylochernes; species Cordylochernes scorpioides. The sequence goes on from CP092886.1 coordinate 70,498,364, forward strand.
ATAAAAAGGGTGATTACGAATATAGTACGGCGCAGCATAGGCCTTTCAGACAAAGAGGAGAAATAATGTGTTATAGATGTGGTGAAAGATATTCACACGTGGCCCCTGTTTGTCCTCATAGAACAATAACATGTTTTAAAATGTGAAAAACTGGGTCATTTAAGTAGGGTCTGCAAAGCTAGTAAAAAAATGTGGAGGTGTAAATTTGTACAAGAGGACTATATATTCCGTACAGGGCGAAACTGATGCCACAATTAATTTAACCGTAGATGATTATTCTTTGTGCTTTACAATAGATACAGGAAGTCCAGTTACATTAATACCTAAATATATTTATTAGAATTATTGGCAAGGTAAAAAATTATTTCCAACAAATTTAAGATTAAAATCCTTTTAGGTTTAACCAATAGAGATTATAGGTCAAAGAATGTTTTTGTAAAAGAAGCCAACAAATATTTACGATTAATAGTTGTAAATGAAAAGATCCAGGTAATTTTATTAGGTGTAGAGAATGGCTTAAACAGTTAAAACTTGATTATTCTGGATTGTTTAGCATTAAAATTTTAAATAGTGAATCTAATCGAAATAGTGTGATGGATAGGTAGGCAGATTTGTTTAACAAATATTTGGGCTGTTTAAAGGATGTTAGAATAAATTTTAATTTAAAAATGGACGTGCTCCTGTGTTTTGTAAGGCCAGAAGTTTACCTTTCTCTCTGAAAAACAAAGTAGAGAATGAAATTAATCGTTTAGTGAATTCTGGCATTTTAGAACCTATAGTTCATGCAAATTGGGCCGCTCCAATAGTACCGGTATTAAAAAAGGATGGTAGTGTAAGGATATGTGGTTATTTTATATGTACAGCTAATAAAGCAATATAATTAGATAGGTATCTCCTTCCATCGATCGTTGAGATTTTTCAAAATTATCTACAAGCACCTATTTTCGACTCTAGACCTATCACAGGCTTACTTACAAGTAATATTAGCGTAAGAAGCCAAAGCTGTTGTTAATATAAACACAACAAAGGGGTTGTTTTCTTATAAAAGACTACCATATGGCGTAGCGGTAGCACCAAATAAATATCCGAGGATTATGAAAGGTATATTTGCTGATTTTCCAGGTGTGGCATGCTACATAGATGATATTTTGGTTGCAGGAGAAGACTTTGAATCTACTGAAAGTTGGATCTAGTGCTTAGAAGATTGCTAGAAAAAGGTTTAAAGTTAAACATAGATAAATGTAAATTTAAAAAGGATTCGGTGGAATATTTAGGGTTTAAAATTGATAAATATGGACTGCTACCCTTAGAAAATAAAATTAAAGCAGTGATAGAGGTGCCTGAACCTAAAAATGTATCGCAATTAAGATATTTCATAGGACTCTTAATTTATTATTCTAGATTCATAAAGAATATAGCAAATATTTTAGCGCCATTCTATCAACTTTTGAAGAAAAAAATTGTAGAAGGAATTGGACGAAAGAACATCGAATGTTATTTTAAACATGTAAATCATTATTAACTGATAAGTCTGTTTTGGCACATTACGATGCAAACAAAGAATTGGTTCTGGCTTGTGACGCATCAAGCTATGGACTAAGAGTTTTTTTTTTTGAGTCATAGAAATGAGAGAAAGGAAGAATGCCCTATAGCTTTTTCTTCTAGAACATTAACTGAAGTGGAAAAACGGCACTCTCAACTAGAAAAGGAAGCGTTAAGCATAATTTATGGCGTTGAGAAATTCACACAATACTTACTGGGACGATTATTTGTATTGATCACAGATAACCGACCCTTAATGCTTATATTTTCACCTCAGAATCCAATTCCCATATGTGCAGCATCCAGAATTAAAAGATGGCCCTTAAAATTAGCTGCATTTAATTATACTGTGAAATTTCAAAAACCTAGTGATAATTCAAATTTTTTCACGTCATACTGAACATAATGGTGTTTACCGCATTGTTCTAGCGCAAATATTCGCGTAGTTATCAATTTTTTAAGTTGTGCAAGACTTTTGGATCACCCTATATATTGAAGGAAGAGGTAAAATATTCAGCGAAACCAAAACTTGTTATTCAGTTCCCTGATGTTATTTCACATAAAGTTGGAAATTCCTTATGATCGTCACCCGCTGCTTTTAATTCATATTAATTATTCAATAGTGCTAGCTAGAATAATGATTTTTACATTTAAAAAATTGTATAGGCTTTTATTGTGCTACCACAAAATAAAATAAAAATACACTACACATGATTAATAGTTTAAAGGTGCTTGTTCATATCTACATCTAATATGCAAACTTTCAATTAAACTCATTTACATATGTTGCATAATTCTATATCGACAAGGCCAACATTACTAGGACATCACATGTTTAGCTTATCAGTTCATTCTTATTTATTTACTTAAAGTGCAAGACCTTAATTTTTTACAAACATTTACATGACAATTTAGAAATCCTACACTACTCAATAATGTGCTTACAAAATATGGAAATTATTCAGCGTTAACAATTGTATTTTGGAAATTCTTCAAACCCTAATGATTCTGCTTCAAAAATGTAGCCATTCAATTTCTCGAGTATAGTATTTGAATCATCAAGTAGCTTTTCTATCAATGAACAGATTTCTTCTAATTGAGAATGGTCGGCAGTAATGACAAGATCTGCTAGATATTCTATAGTAGTAGCGCTTTCATTATACGTTTTTTGTAGAAGAGTTCGCTCTTGCTGCAGGCCTTCGAGGATAACGGTCGATTCTTTAGTTGAGTTCTCTGATGGATCAACCCAATGCAAAAAGGCGACGATTTGATCCACTTTATTAATGGTGGATGCTACTTCACCTTGTAAGAATTCCATGAAATGTAACATACAATCGTACAAATATACCTTGAATTGCAAATTATCATTATCCATGGTAAATGTTTTAAATCGGTCCGCCAACAATTCCTTCTGTTTCTAGAAGTGAAACTTGCCTAGCGTCTCGGAATACCTTTATGCGTTATAATTCTTCAAATTTTGCATGCTATATTGGAATGAGACATATTTGCATAATATTGTTTACGTTTTTTAGAATATATGTTTTGATAACTTTCGTATTGAAGACTGGTTTTAAGGAAATTTAACGCCTTGAGTTTTATTTAAAAAGCATTCTCTGTTGGTTTCTTGTTCTGTTAAGCACGGATTGTTTCACCTTAGTTTCACATAACCGCCCAATCTGTTTCCTCAAGCTATATTATGGAAGGACATTATTTTCATCAGCCAATTTTACCTAAGTTCAGCAGAGAACTTGAATTATCCTTAAACTCAAGATATTAAAAGATCACAGAAAGAGTTCTCGGAAATTTTCTAAGTGATGCTGTGCGTTTGAAAATCTTTTTGAGAGAAAAGTTATGAAACATTATTACTCGTACATTTATTTTTGTGGTTACTTTTTGATAATGTTGGTAGCACTTCTGCTCAAAGTCTTACTTCTATGCCTCGTATGATATTGGACTCTTAAGCATCGCTATAAACTGAATACAAATCCAATATTTTATTCTTTTGCTTTTCCAAACGAATGTCACATTCTGGTAATGATATAAGGTGCTTTGCCCTGTATTTCAAAATATGTCTAGAATTATACAAGGCATTTAGCAGATAAGTATATATGATACTATAATGTATTAGCGCGCCATCTGTTATGAAAATTCAAAACTCTTATAGATGCGTAAGATTCTTTTAAAAATTAAACAATTTCTACTGCCCTTACTGCATTGGAAAGGTTAATGGAAGGGCCTGGCTCATCAGTTCTAATAAATTATATTTAATTCTGCTGTTCTCAAAGCTTATGTCTATAGTTCATCTAAAATACCCATTCCTAGAGTCTAGCATCAGTATCACTATAAAAGGAAGATCGAAAAATGCAATAAAACAGCGGTATGGTAGATTAAACTGGCGAAACCGCTGGTTCACCACTGATGAGCCAAGCCCTTCCATCAAGTTTTCCATTGCAGTAAGGGCAGTAGAAATTGTTTTTAAAGAATTTGAAATTTTTAAAAGAATCATACGTGTCTATAATAGGTTAGAATTTTCATATATGATACTGCAATCGGAATTGAATAAGTGGAGAACACACCAAAAACACAACATGTTAATAGAATATTACCCTATATGCTTAGTATGGATCCTGAATATATAATAATTGTTCTTACACAGAAACTGATATATCACACCCTAAAATTCAAAATTTGAAAATATTTCATTTGAATTTTCAATGAATTCCTCGAAGCTAATATGATTTAAAAACTCTTGACTCATTCGTATGTTGACATTTGCTTCTCAGAATAACTGCGATAAATATTGGATGCACTATATTCTGGTAGAGGTTGGATGAAAATGTAGCGATTCAAACAAGGATTGGACTTTTTCAAACAAGGATTAATCAATCAAATAGTAGAATCATAACACTCTTTTCACTCTATTTATTGAATCATGTTAAATAATACAATTAATTACTCTACAACTTCTACAGTTATAAAAAATCGCATTTCTCTTTTTGTCATGTGTGTTAAAACATCTGGAGTGTTGAAAGAGATATCAACAAGGTAATACAAAATTTCACTCACATTTTATATGATCTTAAAAAAGCGTTATATATTATTTGTAAATATCGCAGATTCATTAGAAACGCCAAATATATGAATCTCAATTGACATTTAATGGGATCTTTAGATAAGGTTAATATATTTTGATTATAGTTATTAATTTGAATTATAGAATCCTTTTAAATATATATAATAATAATATTAAATACATTGGTAGGGCTCTGGCTCATGTGTGTGGTTAATCCCAGTTTTTTCAAATAAAATTACAATTTAATGTTAAACTCATATTCAAGTATGATATTTATATCAGACAATAGTTTTGCACTTTAAAGTTTACTAAACTATCGAAAATTGATAGAAGCTTCAATTCAATATTTGGTTTAAGCGACGCGTATTTCAAACAAAGAAAGGAGTTTCTTTAAAAGGAACTATTTTAGCGAAGTATCTATTGAAATATTTCGACCACTAATATATTTTGTCTTTGCATTTGAATATTTCTAGCAACACCTGAATTTATTTGTGTGCAACGTCCCTTACGTTCTTAGATCGTAATACAAAGGAATAAATTATCATACGCACAAATACACAAACCTATTTTTGTTTATTTATATGATTTTCAGAAAGAAAATGACTACTGTGGATATACGGGGGCATGAGATATTCAAATCTCTTAAGCTATATTTCTCTTTCTGTCTCTGATATATATATATATGACATAATAAAAATATGATTTTTATTATTCATTAATATAATTATATTTTAAATAATCATAGAACCAAACACAGAGTTATTTTGTAAAATCCTCAACAAAAGGAATACAACCCATTATTGTTTTTTGTTTATACTTAGATAATATCATCTTTTAATTGAATGTATGCAAACTGTTTGTCTTAGAAATATAATCAAATCAAAAAATAAATACAATTTTGGAAAATAAAAGTTATCATTCATTTCAATCCACGACTGCATGAATGAATTGGTAACGTACCTAAAATACATCTTTTTTTTTTATGACAACTAAAATTTAATAGTCGACAGGATGTATTTTAACCCTGTACGAGAAATAGTCCAATAGATTTCAAATCCGTATATAAAAAAGAAAAGCTTTTTTTTTGAAAGTTGAAATATAATTGATTATTATTTAAAGACGTCTTACGTTAAGACGAAAATGGAATTATTTTAAAGATGTAAATTTTTCAACTATAAAATTCGAAATTACAACTTAAAAATTAAAAAAATTTCTTTATATATTAAATATAAATGCCAAAATTAAAAGACAAAAATAAAAGTAACGCATTGCAAATAGAAAAAAATATGTCAGACAACAACAAATTAAACGTATGTAAATTTAACCCTAATGGAAGTCTAGCCCTAAAATCGTGGCTCAAATATTTCAACCAGAAGGCTTTCTTAGAAGAATTAAATGATACCTGGAAATTGAAAAATATTGGAGATTTTTTAGTAGAGAGAAGAGGCTTTTGATTTTTATGTGGAAACTTGTTTGGATATTACAAGTTGGCCTGAGCTGGAAAATAAATTGTTGTCTCATTTTTATAGACAAGAAGTTAATCCATTTACGGCTTTTATTGAACTGAAATATGATCCAGAAAAGGGGATTGGAAATTATTTTAAGGAAAAAACGTCCCTCGCTTCTAAAGCAAAGATTTCAAAGGAAAATTTAATAGAAGGCCTGACAAATGGGTTAACAACTGATTTTAGAAAACTAGTTATTACATCAAAGGTGGACACTCCAGAAGAATGGATAGAGTTAGTATCTAAACTAGAAATGATTGATCGACATAAGGAAATGGAGGAGTCATCTTTTAAAAGGGAAACAGCCCCAAGAATGGAAGTACAACAAAAGCAATGGGGACATCCAGGAAGAAGCCCTATGGACTATAGTTCTAAAAGACGCCCCTGCCGAATTTGCCTGAACAGGGGACATGCCGGACGCTTCCATCCTGAGAATAGGTGCTGGTTTCGCGAGAGGGCCGTGCAAGCCCCCCCCCCCCCCGCTGCAAGCTTCATGTCCGTGCCGTCTCGATCCATGGACACCTTGACGCAGACAGCAGCCCCTTCGAGCGAATGCCGACCAGCTCCGCTTCAACACTCCTGACGCCAAGGTCTGTATATAAATCTAAATATGAACAATATCAATATTATAGCTCTCATAGATACTGGCTGTACCTTCTCGATAATTCCTCAACACATGTTAGATAAGATTCAACCAAACTATGTTGTTTTTGATAATTTACCTCTTATTAATCAGACATCCGGTATGCTAACTATAAATTCAAAAATTAATATTAATACAACTATAGGATCTATTACTAGAGATATTGATTTTTATTCCTCTGATATTGATTTGCAATATGTATTGCTTTCTTTACACCATATAAGATTATTTAAATTAGACATTGATTTTCAAAGTTTTACAATTACTCAATTTGGTAGAATTCTTAATGTTAATTACCATAACCCTAATAATAATTATTATACACATCATAATGTAATTCCTTTATTTCAATCTATTATTCCTCCTAATGAAAATGATTTTAGAAATTTTAATAATGTAGAATTTGATGAAAAACTTTCACCATATGAAAAATCTGATTTAATTAAATTAATTAAGGAAAATAAGGAAGCGTTTGCTGCCCATAAAATGGATATAGGACATATTAAAGCAGATCCAATTAAAATTAAACTTACCTCACAAACACCTATTTCATTAAAGCCTTTTAGACCTTCCTTCTCGGACAACATTGAAATTAAAAGACAGATTGAAGAACTTTTAAAATATAATGTCATTAGACCATCTTATTCCTCCTATGCATCCCCTGCTATGTTGGTAAATAAGCGAAATGAAGGCAAAATTCGACTAGTAATAGACTACAGAAAATTAAATGATATAATAAAAAGAGATTCTGAGCCCATACCAAGAATAGATTTTATATTAGATAAGCTTTCAGAAGCTAATATCTTCACTACACTAGATCTTTTATCAGGTTATCACCATTTAGATATACACCCAGATGATAAAGAATACACAGCTTTTACTACCACTCACGGACTTTACGAATTTAATAAATTATCTTTTGGATTAAAAAATAGTCCAAGTCAATTCCAAAGAGTTTTAAGGCAAATTTTAAATAAATATGATGTTGATTTTTGCATGAATTACTTCGATGACTTCATTATATTTTCAAATAATTTTCAGGAACATTTGACCCATTTAAAAGTAATTTTAGATATTTGCATAAAGGAAAATATTAAGCTAAAACTAAGTAAATGTAAATTCGCTACTTATCAGATTTCTTTTCTAGGGTATGAAATATCAAACCATCAATTTTCACCCAGCACTAATAATATAAAAACGATTAGAAAATTGAATTCCCCAAGGAATAAAAAGGATTTACAACGAGTTTTAGGATCTATTAACATTTACTCAAAATTTATCCCTAATTATGCTAAACTCAGACTCCCTTTGAATAATTTGTTGAAAAAAGATGTAAAATGGAAATGGGACGAAGAATGCGAAACCGCATTTTCTAAATTAAAAAATATAATAACCTTAAAACCTATATTAGCTATCTATAATCCTAAATATCCTATACACCTTTACAAGGATGCTAGCCAAGAACAGATCGGATCTATCCTAAAACAAGAACAATCCGATGGGTTTTTAAAGCCAATAGCGTATAGAAGCCGTAGAATGACATCTTATGAATCAAACTATTGTGTAACTGAGCAAGAATGCCTTGCTATTATTGATGCTGTGGATATCTTTTTACCCTACTTAGATGGCGTGCATTTCACCATCCATACAGACCATACTTGTCTAAAGTATTTAAAGAACATAAAGAACCCAAAAGGACGATTATTTAGATGGAGCTTAAAGCTCTCAATGTTTGATTTTGAGATAAAACACATAAGAGGAACTGAAAATAAAGAAGCTGGTTTTCTCAGCAGATACCCCATAGCTCATTTTGTTTCTGACCCAGAACTAAAACAAGCTCAATTTGATGATAACATTAATGATAGGAAATATACTAAATTTAATGGACTTTTAACAATAAAGAAAAAAGGATTAATCAAAAGTGTTGTTCCACCATCATTAAGAGAAAAAGTATTAATAAGAGCTCATCAAGATTACGGCCATATAGGAGTATCTAAAATGTTAAATCTAATTTCCCCTATCTATTATTGGCCCTACCTAATTCAAGATATTTCTAATTATGTAAAACACTGTGAGGTGTGTCAACTCAATAGGATATCTCACCAGAAGAAATTTGGTCTGTTGGAAAGTCTCCCCCCAGCTAAGGATCCTTTTGATCTTGTGTCTATAGACACAGTAGGTGGACTAAATTACTATAATTCCACAAAGAAATTCCTTCACATCATCGTAGATCATGCTACTAGATACATTTGGGCTTTCCCCTCAAAAAGTCAAACTACTGACTCATATATAAATTGCCTAAACAAAATTTTTCAAATACAAAAACCAAAACAATTTTTAAGTGACAGGGCACCATCATTTACTTCACCAAGATTTAGAAAATATTTGATTAACAATAACATTAAACAATTATTGACTTCATCATCAAGACCTCAGTGTAATGGGTTAAATGAACGACTTAACCAAACCATAATAACCAGGTTAAGATGTAAATTCAATAACTTGAAAGGAAAATCAATACCATGGACGAAATTGTTAGATTCAGTACTAAATGAATATAATAATACTACCCATTCCATAACAGGCTATACTCCTACTTACCTTTTGTATGGTAAACTCCCTTATGATCCCCCCTTAAAAGAATCAGAATTTTACCCCCCTATAGACACTGCCAGAACAAATGCCTATAATTATACATTAAAATTTCATCAGATAAAATAAAATTAGATATGATCAACATTATCAACCTTCCACCTTTAAAGTAGGCGATAAAGTTTGGTTACAAACCTTTTACCATCCAGATAACCGAAAATTAATGCCTCCAATGTCTGGGCCATTTACAATCTTAAAACAGATATCCCCAGTCAATTATGAAATTGATAAACCCCAATCTAATTTAGGAAAAACTACCATGGTAATTCATTCATCCAAATTGAGGCCATACTACCCAAAAGAAGGATTTGAGTTAAAACTGACAAAAAGTAAAATACCCACTTTAGAGAAAAAACCAAGCCAACAAGTGGCACCTAAGGTACTGAAAAGTAGAATCCCTCTTCTTACTAAATAATGGTAGGGAAATCTTAATATAAATAAGACAATACCAAAAATAACTACGCCTAAAAATTTAGCCTTGAGAATATAATTTTTGTGCACACATAAGATATAACTTGACACTTTTCTTTTCAATTGTTGTAAATATTTTACATTTTAATTTTATTTGTTGAGAAATTCACTCATATGATTCTATATATTTTCCCTCACAAATTTTATATGGAACATTTCATATTCGAACATTCTTTTTTTTTTAATGTAAATAATAAAACTTCATGTGTAAATATTTTTTATTATGTGGAAGTAAATAACCCATTATTTTATGTTTTTATTCTGATCAAATCAAATAAATGTGAAACAAGATGTTGGATACCAATTTGTCATTATGAGAGATAAATTTGTGATTTTCAAAAATATATTTTTTTGGCATGTGGCAAAATACCTTTTGAATCTTGAGAGCCTGAGAAGGCCTACTCAATTCATGAGGTAAATCCCCTTATGAATTATAGGAAGGAGACACCTATAAATTCAAATAAGATTGGATAATTTTCAGCTACTGTCAAGAAAAAAGGTACCAATAGGAATATGTAGAAGAAATAAAGAGCATCATTGATATAGTTTCAATTGGTATCCTCCATCTTAATTGATAATCTATGTAAATAATAATGATACTTTTTTTTACTTTGAAAATTACTCCCTAATTTTTATCCTTGGAGGGAAGAAATGACATAATAAAAATATGATTTTTATTATTCATTAATATAATTATATTTTAAATAATCATAGAACCAAACACAGAGTTATTTTGTAAAATCCTCAACAAAAAGAATACAACCCATTATTGTTTTTTGTTTATACTTAGATAATATCATCTTTTAATTGAATGTATGCAAACTGTTTGTCTTAGAAATATAATCAAATCAAAAAATAAATACAATTTTGGAAAATAAAAGTTATCATTCATTTCAATCCACGACTGCATGAATGAATTGGTAACGTACCTAGAATACGTCTTTTTTTACGACATATATATATATGATAATTTAAACCAACAACCCTATATATTATAATCTTTATAACAAGATTGTCATGTTGTATATAGAACTAATTGCAGATTTATAACTAATTATATGCATAATTGACATGTCTCCTTGCATCACCAAATGTAATGTACTGAGGATGAATAAATAAAAGCTGTGTAATAGATTAAAAACTGAGTTAAGAGCCAGAGAGAGATTTACAAAGTAACTTCTAAAGATAGATGGAAGCCCAGACTGGTGCCAGTGTCGAATTTGCGGACACGTGCAGAAAGGCAATACTTCCTGGTCCACTTCCTAGTCCAAAAAAGTTGTTTAAATAGGACCCCACGTAGCAACAGCCATTCTCAGTTTTAGTCAGTCCCGGTCAGCGTCATCCCTTATCGCCGGTTGTCACCAACTCATCGACCATGTAAAACAGTAAGGAATCTTCTATCTCCATCTTTGCTCTTGGCTCGCTTTTTATCTATTCAAGGAACCTTCTACAACGTGTCGCTTCGTTTTGTGTGTGTGGACATCCCAGCTTCTCCACTCTGCCTCGACCACGACTGCCTGTACTTTGGGAGAACTGTTTAAAGGTCCTACAAGGTGCAGAGAGGCACTGGAAAACTCTCCACCCCTGACTGTCCCTCGCGGTTACTACAGGTTTGACCCTCGGTTGCCACAACTTATAGCGAGAGTCGACGAGGTTCTACAACAGGCTTACTAAACCTCAACGCATTATTACAGCTAGTCGACAGGATCCCTAATCACAGACAGGATCTCAACACATTATTATATATATATATATATATATATATATATAAGCATAGGGCGCCTCTCCCGTCAAAATAATCTTCTCCAGGTGGACCCTTCTCAGTTTGCCAACGCTAGTGTTGTGTCTCTTTCACCGACCCGAGGCCGCTAGTTTGAGGCGACGGTCAATAGATGACACCTAGTTTGGACGTTTTTATTGACGGGAGAGACGCGCTATGCTTTTATAAATCAATTTTCTCCTGGAAATTTTCCATCTATATATAGATGGAATATATTATGCTCTGACCCAGTCATATATAGATTGCTGTATTGCCATCACAACAGGTCTCAGGTGAGTATTCGATAAATGAATTATCAAGACTTCGTTCTCGGCAATAGTAACAACGATACCGAAGTAGCTTTTAGAGAAGCGACCAAAGTGTCCGCCTACTGCCTCGCTGACACTAACTTTGGGAATTTACAAATAGTTCAGAAGCCTACTTCCCTGCGCGGTCACTTTGCATATTTTGATTAAAAGAGATGTCAGGCTGTGGATTCCTAAACCATCATACTATATTGTAGTCATATCCGAGTATTGTCGATGTTTTTTATAATAACTAATACAATATTGCTTTATCGTTGTTAAGGACTTGTAAAAAAATGTCATACAAATTATCTCCATAGTGTCGTCCACTGTTCATCAAAACGGCTATTGTTTGCTGCGTATCAGCTTCCTATCTATTCATCTCGTCGTTCTAGTTTGCCCTGAGACTTGTTATTGTTTGCCAACCGACGCGGAACCTTTTAGGCTAGCGTCGTATCAGCTGTGGTTCTTTTATTTTATGTCTAATTCAAACAAATGTCCAGACCCCATATTAATATAGATCCGTCAATCAATTTTTATATTGAAATCACTAATTGACTATAAGAAAATAAAAACTGTATAGGTATTTGTTTCGTTTATTTAAAAATACTGGTCATTTTATATGCAATGATAATTCAAAGAGTTGTTAAGACCGTGAAAAAAAACCCACTAAAATCTAGTAATTTCCGCACACCTTTAAAATATATTTTAAATACCTTCTTGACTATTCCTTTTAACTATTATAAATGACATATCTGTTGACGATAAAATATCTTGAATTTGTCAATTGTATCTACATTGATGTTAGACGACTTCTGTATAGAATGTATGCCAACCTTTGTGTGGATATCTCCAGTTTGTTGTCACAACACCGAAGAATATAAATTTTAATAAGAAAAGACTCAAACTCTCCTATTAACAAGAAACGTCAGTGGTGGTCAAATGAATCTCCATATTTTGGGTGTAATTTTCGAGACTAATATTTTAGTTATTATTTATACCCAAATGAAATGTTCTCAAATGAAATTAGGATGACAATGATATAAGAAAAGATACAGGATGAAATTAAAACAGACAGATCTGGGTCAAAACCGTGGTTTTGATAGTGTACGCGATTCTGCTAATAAAATGATGAGCGAAATCTCTTAAAATATTAGAGGCGAAAAATAAACACAAGACAAAGGTTCGTTTGTTTAATAATAAGCAAAACGGGATAACACAGTAGCATTAACCAACCTTTGTCAATTCTTTTGATAAGATCAGCGTTGCTTAAGACGCAGGAGAAACACAACTGGAGAGATATTAATCTTATAATGGTATAGATTTCATGTTGAGTTACCCTCCTCTGTGCCGACAATTATAGAACTAAATTTTCATAACATTTTATCTAAGTATGACCCGAATTCGGATGGATAGATTACAATTGCGGAAATTACTATTTAAATTTCTAGGCCCAAATGAAAAATATTAAAAATAATAATAATTAAGATTTAAAAGAACAAAGCTTTTAGAGATATTTGTGACAAGGTTCTATAACCGGCATAATCCTCTTTCATGTGGTTCCAGACATGATTCACCATATATTTAAAAACGGTTATGCAAAAATTCCCAGGTTTACATTGAGCTTTTACTGAGAACAGAATGCCGACGAGTGTCTCTCGAAGTTACTATGATCAAATTAACTTTGAAAGATAGGCTCCGTATTTTAAAAAGGTAGCGATTATAGATTGCCGCGTACATTTTTGCCTCATCTTTATAATACCATATTAATAATCTAGCTGACACTTCAGAAATAAATAGAATTTCTTTTCTATAGAATATTGAGGGGTTTTCTTCTCTATAAATCGAAATATTTCAATCATAAAACGAATATCAATAGAATATTATTTTGAGAAAATTTAAATTGAAATAATGACTCTTCTTAATATTGTAACAGAGTATTTATTAATTTTATTATTTTTATTAACAGAGTGGTAATTTTTATGTTTATATTTTGCTACTCTGTAAATTTCCCTCGTGGCTTATCTTTTGTTTACCATTCATAGTTTGTCCTTGCCTGAAATAAATTGTTGTCTCCTCCTGAAGTTTTTGTCTTCCCTAATTTTCCACGTGGCAATATAGTCACTAGGAAGACTTAACATATTTATTTATGAAAATTCGAAACTATTTTAAAGGCTTAATATTCTTTTTGATATTAAACAATTTCTACTGCCCTTACTGCAATGGAAAAATTAATGAGAGGGTTCACCACTGATGAGCCAGGCCCTCTCAATAATTTTTCCATTGCAGTAAGGGCAGTAGAAATTGTTTAATATCAAAAAGAATCTTACGCCTTTAAAATAGTTTCGAATTTTGATAACAGATGGCGCGCTAGTGCATTATATTTATTTATGACTGAAAAATCTTGCTCTCTATATAATCCTCAATATTATATATATTTCAAATGAAAAGACCTTTCATATCATTGGGGGCATTCTGGCTATTTCTCCCAAAATTCACTCAGAATATTGGAAAAGAAAGACTATTGCTTAGAATGAGAGTTTTGCGCTGATGAATTACTAGATAGAGTTTAGCCTATATATTCCTCATTTCTCCAGACTTTAAAACAAAAATTTGATACTTCACGCGCGTCTATCACAGAGACAACTTTGAAAAATGAGTCGTTGACCGAAGAGCGATTTTTCTACTTATGCTACTAGCTCTGCAGTTCGGCAGAATATCTTAGAATATTGTTAGAAAATAAAAAAAAAATTACTAAAAGACACGCTGTGTTTGTTATGCCTCTCAATCAATACTGTATATAGCTCATTGACATTTTAATTGTTGTTTTTATTTGTTTTGCTTTGTTCTCTCTTTCTTGGACTCTGGCACGAGTCTAAGTCTAGTGGTGTCGAATATTACCGCTTATAAGAAAATGTACAGCTTTTCAAAGGTTTTGTAAGAACCTTCGATATTAAGACATTTTTATATTATAATAAAACAAATTCAAAATATTTATAATCTAGACTTAGGTACATTTTTACCGTGTTCAAATTCTACCAACATTTATTTTAGCTTCAAGCAAATCAAGATTTTTAGAGATTAAAATACGATAAATATCAAACAATCTTCTTAGCGATGGCTCTGCGGAATTTATTTTTACAATAAACTAAAGATAGAAATATATAAATATTTTTTTGCTTATCCCTAGTACACGTGGTACAGGCCATGATAATCATGGTGGGTAGTTAGCGACTGCTTTTTTACTGTAAGCGCACAACATGTCTACACATGTGAAAGCAGTTCGACTTTGCACTTACAAATATGCCAGAGTCCCGTTTGATTACTTGCACTCGCTGGTGGGGCTGGACTTTGCAAGAATCGGGGAGCCATTGGAGCATTTTTTAAATATATATATTTTTAACAGAAAAAAGTGTCCAATGCGGGAATCGAACCCGGGTCGTAGTGGTCGAAAACCAAACGGTTTAACCAGCCTTCCACCGACCCCCCTAGATAGAAATATAATTTATATTAACTAATATCTGCAAGCATATTTAAATTTAAACCAAATTAGGTTAGAATATAGACTAAATATCGTAAAAGATAACTGTGAATCCTAACACTTTAAAAACAACATTTTATTAGAATGTTTACAACAGCACAAAAGTAAAACATCCTGTAGGAAATTACAAATTTAAATATGCTTAAAAAGAGTAAATTGACTAATTTGCAGACCACCGTGGAAATTTGAAAAAAAAAGCCTTGCTCATATAATAAGGGATGGCTGAACTTGTTTTTCTCAATCTTCTTGTTTATTATTTTATTTATTATTCAATCTTTCTATCAATGATTCGATGCATTCGATTTAATTCGGCGTTTTTGGCACGAACTTCGTCAAGGGCAACTACTGGAGTCTTTTCCTCAAGTTTATCTGCAATTCTGGCTTCAATATATTCTTCAATTTCTGTCGCAATCCTGTGAAGATAAATTGCAATTGATATAATTGGAGAGTTTGTCAATGCATGGTGGCCAATGATGATAAAAAATACATGATGAAGATAATATATCTAGGCCTAAAATAACCCGTATGAAAAAATCCTAATATTTCAATCCAAATATAAATTTTAGGTACTCTTCCAATGAATTAACTGAAAAATTAACTAAAAAGGAGGGCCCTTGTCTCCGACTATTTTGAATATTTCCGCACCATAGATCTAGCCTGGTGGATATTATCAGTTGAAGCTGGACAGTAATCCTCGCAAAATAATTTGTTAAAATTATGATGTCAAGGCTTCCTGAAGCTACGAAATATCATCTAATGTAGTTTAGCGGGAAATGCATACTATATCAAGTCGCTTATTGGAGAAGAATTGTCAATGTTTTATTGGCGACGTTCTGATATACTCAGAGTCGGTGGAGCAGCATCTAGTAAACAGGTGTCTTTCAGACTTGAAATTTATGAGATTCAGGTGAGACTTAGTAAATGTCAGCTCATTCAGGAAGAAGCGACTTTCTTGGGACACTGAGCAGACCAGAAGAATAACATTCAAAAATTAAAGAAATGAGTCCTCCTAAATTTTATCTGGCATTAGACATTTTTATAAAAGCGGTTGGTTTTTACAGGAAGTACATTGCTGAATTTTCGGAAATAGCGACGCCTTTATACGAGTTGAATAAAAGGTAGGTATGAGTGGAGCGAGACAGCGCAGCATGCGTAGGTTCAGCTTTAATCTTGTTTCATTACTGCACGCACCAATCCTTATTCATCCTGATTATAAGATATTCCATGATATTCACTAATGCCTGCATCATAGGATGTGACGGAATGTTTTCTCAATTGAAGAACGACACTCCACAGTCCATTAGGTTCTACAGTCGTAATCTTAGAGGATCCATATTAAAAGAAGATATTATTTTGGCAATTCTGCAATTTGACTTTTGTGTCAATGGTCATCAGGTGAAAATATAATGCAATCACAAACAGCTGCAATATCTTAAATCGTTTGAGAATAAAAATCGTAGGCTATCATGAAATAGGCAATTGTGATAAATGTAGTTAACTTATTTAACGCAAAGAGGAAGGAGAAGGCTAACTGGCTGTCCTGCGAACACCTAGGATACCAAGATTGCTGTAGTCAGTGTATATGATGGAGGGATTGTCACTGTGAGAAGTCCGCGCTGAACTGCTCTGTATGGAAAAACATATACAAGTGTTAAACGCTGACAGTGAGGTAGAAGAGAGTGATGTTACGTATATTTAAATAGTAAACAGTGACATACTCGTAAGGGAAAGATAGTGAAAATATTCGCGATATATCCTGCTCTCCGTGATAACATTATGAAAAGACGTCATGAAAATTGCATAAGAGTGTACCTTTCAACAGAGAAAACACTATACGCGGCATTTAGCCATTACCCATGGAAGGGGTCGACGTTCGGAGTTTTCTAAAGCTGTGGTTGTGACTTTGCCACCGACCAGAGTCTGACAGTTTGCAGAGACGGTCAATAGATAACGCTTAGTTTTGAATTAAATTTTGACAGGTTAGAGGTAACCTATATATACGCAAACACTCGTAACGAAAGAATTGCATCACCTAAAAATACATATGTACATTTTATAAAAATAGGTCATATATATAATGTTTTAGTCGAAAAAATATTAAAACAAAAATATGTATTTTTTAATTTTAATGAGACACAGCTTTAGCCAATATTTTGCGTACCCTCCATTGGCACGTATACAAGCAGCTACACGGTGAGGCATACTGTTATACAGTTTTTATGGCTTCTTGTAGGATGCTAGCCCGAGCTATTTCATTTTTTTTAGCCGAAGCTGTTAAAGATATCTTGGCTGTGGATATTTGACAAATGTTCTCCTCCATCATGTCCCATATATGCTCAATTGGGAATGGATGTCAACATTTTGAGGGAAGGCTCGTAAGATGTTGGCTGTGTGTGATCGGGCATTATCTTGTTGGAAAATGGCATTATTTGTCCGCTCTATCTGTAATGTATAGCTGAATAGCCAGTCTCCTTGAATAAAAACTGAAAGGATCCTACTTTCATAGCTGATGTCCCCCCACACCACGAAGCCGTGTTTTTTCTACACGTCTTTCAAAAATAGTCCTGATGGGATATTTCTTGGGACCTGTATCTAACATATATCCTACCGCCATGAATCTCCAAACTGAATCTGGATTCATTAGAAAAAAAATGACAGAATGTCACTTTTGAGCCTGAAGATGTCTCTCTTCCCACCAACTGAGCTTTTCACTTCCGTATCTGGCAGAGAGTGGATTTCTTAATAAAGATCGACGATTACAGAGTTGTGCTTCGATGTGATGGTTAATAATGGTGTTCAATGATGGTACAGGTTTATTCGTCAGATCTAGAGATGCTTAACTCATTGGTACAGCTGTCATGTCTGCTATGACCATCCTTCGGATCCTCCTATCGTCTCTCTGCAGCCAAATTTTCTTGAACTTTTCCTCTGACCACTGAGACCAAATCCCTACAACAGCAGTTTGATTGCAGCCTACTTTCATAAAATTTCTCTAATTGAAATTCTACCTTGTATGAGACCTATTGCTCTGCATCCTTCAAAACCATATATTTGCTTAAATCACGTCCTCATTTTCTGCCTTGGCATTCTAAAGATTGAAGACGATCTAAAAAAAGATAATTCCTAATTGATGCACTCATATTCTAGTTACGGTTTCAGAAAATTGATATTTTACATACTTCAAAGTTCTTTTTAAGTATGTAAAATTTTCTTATAATTTGTCAAAGTTCTTATAGGTGATGTAAATTTTGTGGCCAGTGTATCTCGCGATACCTGTCTCTAAAAAGAACTATTTTACACATGCTAATTTAGTAGAAAATGCAAGTGTGGTATTTAGATACGACAATAAAATATTTGAAGTAAATATTTTTATATTTAAACCATATATCTTTGATATTTAAAATGCCACATGTCTTCGAATATAATAATAAATAAAGCTAATTGACACGCATACTTAAATATAGCACATTTAAGATATTTCCCCATTTCATAAATTAGTATATTTCCATATAATTTTTTGTAAATCTCGTGTATATTTTATATTACATATTAAATAGATAATATGGTGGTCGAAATATTTTCTTCTAAAATTATATTTAGCAATACACATTATAAATCTTTATTTGAAAATGTAGCTTCATAGAAATGATTTATTACAAACATTACCTTCCTTGCTAGACTATAAAATTGATTTGTAGGCAGTTATATTTTAAAGCCTAATAATTCCAAAGCAATTTGTCATTAATCAAAACCTGTAATATCTCAATTAAAATATTGAATAATATTTTCTAGAAATTTATAAATATTATCCCACACGCGCACACAATTGATGTGAACAAGTGTTCGAAAAAAATTATTAAGAGATCAAATATATATATATAGACCATTAATGTACTAAATAAAGGAGAAGTCTAATTTATGGATAAGTAAACTTGGCTAGCAAATTTGTTGAGGCAACAAAATGACATTTTTTTCATTTTCTCTCAAGAAAATTTCGTAACGAATGCCTAAAACCTTCTAAAACACTAAAGATATTTTTACTTTATCACGTTCGAAATTACCCATTGCTCCTAGACAAGTGCTGATTTTTATATATAATGGCGAATTATCTTTTTTTTAACGAAGAGAGAGAAGTGATGTATAATTCTATACATTCTGATATTTAATTCCTAACCAAATATTAACAACTATCTGTGAATATTTTGCACGTTTTAAAGAATAAAGTTGAGAGAGTATATCTCTGGCAAATTCCAACGCAGCGTAGATAACCCACGCACCGCTTCGAGGAAGAGATTACTGCTCCCATTCATCGTCTGCCGATTGGAAAACCGGCTTGGTGGGATAATCTCGTTTGCGAACTGATCAGGGAATTCGAAGACATCGTCGTGATACCCTCGGATCTTCAACCCGTCCCAGCCCTGCTTCCATCCATAAGATGCATGTGTTACGATGGTTTGGGTCTTGCCACTCTATGCCAACTATGTACTGCTTTCTCTTTGGCAATTTTCTTCAACGTTTACTACGATCTCTTCTCCGAGACATCGTGATAGGAATAAATCAGAACAACGCTTTTCTAAGAACAATTGCAGTATCCCGTCAACCAAGACCTATATCTATAAGTTTTTCAGAGCCTTGAGGTGAGAGGGGTTAACAATGACAAGGATTCTCCTGAGTGACAGTAACTCACTGAAACGTCGGGAGTTAAATATATTATTGGCTGAATCTGTATTAGCTCGTCAATTTTTCTATTAATCCTCATTTTCTTGACCAATTATCCATGGTAATTTATCTTTGAGCCAAAACCTATAGCGGTTGAGACAAATGATACACGCTAATGGCATTAAGCATACATTGAAAAAAAGATATTTACAGTATCGATATTTGGTATTCATGTAAATTTCTAACCATATTCGGCCATAAAGTTTGAAGAAAATATTTTAAATTCAAAATATAATCCAGCTCTTATTACATTAGCTTATAATTATCACCCAAAATTAATGTATTTTCACTCCTATTTTTGCTAGCAAGTATTTTAAATGTAAAATTCTCACATAAAAGTTAGAAGTAAAATTTCAAATCTAGGATGACCATCCTATATTTATTTATTAAAAAATATATATACGTATATATAATGAAGCCCACAAAATATTTTGACAAGTTTTTTAAACAATCTCACCCCTTGAAGATGAGAGATTTGCTGGGCGGCATTTATAGTTCTTTTAAAATTAAATTTTAAAAAAGGTTAAGTTCTGTGTAAGGTCATCACAAATCTATTGTAATGTTAAACTGGTGTATAAATATTGCAACATTCTAAGCACCACTAGCATATTAGGAATTTTCAAATTACTATATAGCATTAAAATACAGTCAGAAGTTTTAAATACCAACCTAATTGAGGTAAATTTGAAAATTTCAAAATTTATATAAATTAATAAATATAGGCAAAACTAATAATTTGGAAATGATTTTTCAACAAAATCACTTGAATATTGAGATAAAATATTGATGAAAAATAAGTTTTTTGCTCCAATCGAACAAAGATTTATTAAATGACCCTAAATTACTATAAAGGCCAAATTTTCTATTCTCTTCGAATTAAAAAAAAAAAAGCTTCAAATTCACATTTAAAAAAATATGTTCGAAAAATTATAACTAAATCATGTTTCCCAAGGTAAACTGAGCACATCCCAAGTTAACCAATTTAGGTTACCAAAAAAGAAAGGACACCGCTATATACGTTCATACTCGTATTAGCTATAAAATTTAAAATAGAATTAAATTTTAAAACTACAACTTTATTAGACCGTTCACCGATATAAAATGGAAAGATTTAAAATGCAAATATAAATACACATTTAAGGACGAGTTAACCCCTATTACAAGTATTTTGAAAGTAAAAAAAGTATTTTAAAAGATGAAAATATTTATAGTACATATCTTGACAGTGAAATAGATAATTTTACTATTCGGCAACATCTTGAAAGGCAATTCTCAATATCTTTTATCGTTAAATTTAAAATAGCGTCTTTTGTGTTAATAAGCTTAAAGTTAACAGAATTTAAACTATTTTTCTTCGATTGTTGGTCTGCAATGGCGTTGATATGCTCTTCAATTTCTGGCACAATACTTGCAAGGCCATTCAGGTTATCTAGCCACCAGTCAATCCTTGAACAAATAATTGCTCTAATCATATTTTTGTCAAATTCCTTTTTTAGCTTTTCAATCGATTCATTCACATGACGCAGTCGTTCTTTCCAATGAATCAACAGATCGGTATCCTCAGATTGCTTCATCTTCCAAAAATAAACGATTTAATGTAGAGAAAAGTACCAATATCAGACGAGCCTAATGAATAATCTTTATTCAGGAAATCATTTTATAGGTAAGTGCAATATCACAAATATATATGCAAATATATTTCTCAATTAGTATATGTTTGGCTAGATGTGTATTAATCCAATTGAAAATATTTAAAATGATTTTGTGTGAAAATTTTATGCAATTATATTTGTACATTAGGTAAATTATTGTCAGAGAGACTTGTTAATTAGTTTATTCTTTAACACAAATATGCAATTATTTCTTAGGATTTGCATAACAATTGCTGACTTTTACCTATACGTATATGGATATCAGTATGTTAGATATTTTGTTGTAAAGCTAAATTATCTTTGTAAATAACCTTTTTATGTGTACACTTATGAGTGGTTTTCATCTTCAATAACGTGACAATATTGATGAATATTTCTTGTCTGACTATCTGAAATAAAAAATTGAACAATTAACATGAAAAAGGTGGAACGATGGATCTTTATATCGATTTTCTAAAATAATGTAATATGATGCCGATCGAATATTGAAAGTTGAACAATACCCTGGATGTGTTGCTGAGATCAGGAAGAATCTACGATGTGCTAGAGGTTTGTTTAGATTCCAGGGAAAGTTTGCGAGGTGGAATAAATTTGATATCTTAGTGGTATAAATTGTGTGAGGAAGGTTTGCTATGATACTTGGCACTAATTGGAATGCGATATATTTCTAATCTATGGAATAGATATCACTAGAACACGCATTATTAGCCCGGATAATGAACAGGTCTGGAACAACAGTCCTAAGCCTTATAAAATTTTACTTTAATGAAGAGCTTATTACGATTGTATAAATATTTATAATATAGACTGATCTAAATTAAAATGAGGCCAAAATGCATCAAAATAGCTTGTTCCACTTGATGATTGACATGTTCTTTCATTTTATTGAACATATATATATATTTATATATAAGCGCCGCCCGCCAACCTACATCTCCATTTTTTATTTGAGTCACGAGTTATTTTTGATGACATTATTTTAAACCTTTTTCTAGGTTTTATTTTTGAAATAAATTGCTGGTCCATTTGATTAAATATGTTTGGTTATTAGTTTGGTTAGAGCATTTATATAAAACAATAAATGTTAAATCTATAAAGAAATAAATATATTTATTTAAATAACTCATATTAAAATGATTAAAATATTTAGCCATGGTAATATATTTTTAAAACTTAGATAAATTTGGATATTATTTGCCTCAACTACGAGGATACATGATATCAGGATTATTCGTTTCCGTTAAAGTCTTAAAAAGGCGATTATACAAGTAAGTTTTTAAACTCTAACAGGACCCAAAGTTGATAACGTACATTCTATTTATGCAAATATATGATTGCACGATGAGCAACATAGCTATTAACACATGATATAATCTTTATATTGATTGTGATCGTGTTTGGCTTGTGATTCCAATGAGGTTTGTAAATATTGTTTATTGGTGAAGCAAATATTTTGTCATGTATATGCACTCATTAAATGCTGGTTATATACGCAGATTACTTCAATAGAGTATTAGATGCACGTTTGCAATATTATATCGGCATGGATTATTAAATTAGCGAAGCACCAGAGAGGATAAAATACCTAAGAACTAGGCCCTCTTATTTCAAATTTAAGAAATATAGCAATATGAGTTTTCTATGTAAAATGTGCTGAAATATTTCCATTTCATCGATTTAGATGATACGTTATTGCGTCAAGTTTTTAAATGGGATGGTCGATTTTACTTTGTGGTAAAAGGATCCAAGTATATTCGTCAGTACGTCATAAGCGAATTGCTCGATGCATATTTATAATTGTATTTAATTCTAATGTCCTCAAAGCTTATGTTCAAAATTCATCTAAAATGCCCATTCCAAGAATCTAGCAACAGTATAACTATAAAAGGAAGATCGAAAATGCAATATAACAGCAGTTTGGTAGATTAAACTGGCGAAACCGCTGGGAGGGTTCACCACTGATGAGTCAGGCCCTCTTATTAATATTTCCATTGCAGTAAGGGCAGTAGAAATTGTTTAATTTCAAAAAGAATCTTACGCGTCTAAAATAGTTTCCAATTTTCATAACAGATGGCGCGCTAGTGCATCGTAGTAAGCCAAATGTTCAGTAGACTGAATGTACCTCTGTTGTCAATCATAATCACGCTTATATAATACTATAGGGAATATAAATAAAAGGCTTTATGACCGTGAAACTTGATATTTGCTGATGACCTGCGTTCTCTATCGGCATGGCAACTAATCATTGATGTTTTTAATGGGATATTGGCCAATATCCCTTTTTATGAATAAAAATATAACAGCCTACTCATTTCAGGCTTCTGACCCTCGTCAACGTCCTTCAGGCTGAACTTGTACGATCAAATAAACGGGTCCTAAAGAATAGTAAAATCAAACATAGGGTATTTAATGCCAAATGTGCACGAGAACTCAAAACTTATATATATTAATATTGTAGCAAAGTATATTATTTTATTAACAGCTTAACGATTTTGATATATATATTTTGCTATTCGGTGAACTTCCCTCATTGCTTATATTATTTCTTATCAATTATAATTTGTTCTTGCCTTGAATAAATTGCTGGGGATTTTTTTTAGCCTTTTCTATAATTTTCCACGTGGCAATATATTAATTTTTTCGGTATTAATCAAGATATCAAAATTTTAATTAGGGTGACTTTTTCTCCGAATAACTGAGGACATCCTACCCCTTGGATCGATAGAGGAATGGGTTTAACCAGGTGGGGAAATGTGGAGAGTAATAAGAGCAAAAAGGGTGGGAGGGACGGAAATATTTTTATGTCTTGAGGAGTAGAGTGAAAGTTGTGGTGACGTCAGTGTGGTGGAAGGGGAGAGCCTAGAAGTCTTGGGAAAATTAGTGGAGAGATTTAAGTGTTGAAGCAAGAGAGAAGTGCGTGGCCAACCAAGCGCGGAGGAGTCCAACAACTAGCTGCTCAGTGGTTAAATGACCAGAACCTGGACCTCGCGTTAAGGCCGCCATATCTCTCTTTAAACGTTAGTACTTCATTGGCGTTGAAACCAGTTACCAGGTACGTGGAATTTCCGTGCAGTTTTTTTTAGTTAAAGAACATTTCACTTCAGCTACGGGATCCCGTATCAGAGATAGTAGCCACGTGTACCAGAAAAGCGAATCTCTGGCAGACTACGTTCGGATTATTTAAGGACACCAACAAAGCCGAGCGAAAAAAGACATAGCGAATATATTCAAACAAGATACTTCCAAAAACACAAACAAGATTTAAACTAAACCTTTATTGAAGTGCTCATCGGAGCAGCCAGAAATACATGCATACGTACATATACAAACGTACATTCATTAATCTAATCAAAGAAAATAATTATAAATTGAAATAGAACATATATTTTGGGATGACAATATATGGTATGCACTGCCGAAATTATTCCTAAAACTTTGTAGGTTTTCATCACTATGGCTACGAAAATATTCCTTCAAAAGACATCAACATTTCAATTAATTTTTGGGTCATGGGTCGAATGTGCTCAATGACAGCTTCTTTATCCTTTGCGTCTTTTTTTATGGAGTTGATACGATCTTTTATTCTGGCCGAAAGATTATCAAGTTCATTTAGATCCGTTTTCAATTGGTCCAATGAATAACCAATACGTTTCATGTAGTTTTCGTCCACACCTTCATTTATTTTACCAATCAAACCTTTCGCATAATTCGCCTTTTCTATCCAATATTCCAAGGTTTCTTCGATGTCCCTATTTTGGCTTTCTTCTTTATCCATTATGAGAAAATAGACAATTCAAAGAAATAAAAAAAGCCAAAACAAGAGCGCGAGGAAAAAAAATGAATATTCTTAAGTCTTTATATAGGTAAGCCATTCTTTAAAGTATTATGCAAATATATTTGTAATTTTAAATATTTAAATTATTTGCATAAATATTTGCATTTTGTATTAATTTTAGCTAGAATAAAACAGTAATTTGATATTAAAACGAGTTTAGAAAATCGCTCTAAATATTATTAATTAGCAGAGTGCCGATATATTTTGATGGGTAAATTAAAGCAATAGAAAGTTGTATATTAATTTTTCAATAAGCACTTCATATTATTGTAACACGGTCATTTGTTCAATATTGTTCTTTAAGGTGGAGCGTTTGAAGCAATATTGTCTTAAACTTTCAAACAAAATGTAATTCTCTATATAGCTATTTAATAATCCTTGATAACTCTCTCCGATGCTTTATAAAATTGAAATTTCAAATATTGCAACTCTATGAGCATAGCTACAATGCATAGCACTTGTAATGGCTTGTTTTATTGGCTACCGCTTGGAAAATCCATAACTGAAAATTATATCTCTTTATATTTTGCATTTATTATTAACCGTTGAATTACCTGATTGGATTACCTGATGAAAAGCATTTTGCTTGAAGGCTTGTAATTTTAATAAAAAGAAACTCACCACGCTATATTTTCGTTTTCTCTTTAAGTTTTAAAACGTGGCTAAAGTATGCCTGATCCTAATATTTAAAACTCTTGATTTAAAAATAAATGTTTTTTTATGATTTTTAATATATTTTATATCTATTAACTAACAAAAATAGCGCATAAACACAAAAAGTTTCATCAAAGGATCTACTAATTAAACCTATAGAGAATTTTGAAAATATGTGTGAAAATCGGCAATATTTTAATCGTAACAGATTCAAGTAATTTTATTTCCAGTAATGTATATTAAATTCAATACCTTTTGTAGATATATTTTAAATTATATAGCAACAAATATCTTTAAAGAAACATATTTTATAGTATGTTGATTGTACATATTGCCAGATACTTCATTCATTTGTACACAGTTCCTTTTTTATCGTTTTTTCTCTCTTTCTCATTGTTAATATCATATGACTATTCTATTCTCAGCCTAAAATTATTGTATATATATATATGTTAAGAAAAAGGCATCTCCTTATCGTGCAACTGAAAGTTGCTGATGGCTTGCGCCATCTATCGGAATAAATATCAACTATTCTCGTTGATTTTTAATTATTCCAGAATTGGCCAAATACCCATTCTTGATTAATCAAGAAAAGCTAACCACGGACGCGTTTCGGGCTGTTGGCCCTCATCAGCGTGGTGCAAGCTGTGCCTCAACGACCAAAAAATTGGCCATTAAGGCATCCTGAAAAATCATGAAACGGGTAGTTAAGGCCAGAATTGCGTGAGGACGCTACACAATGTGAAAAAATAGTACAAATGTAACATTGTACTGGGATAAGGTGCATAAATGATTTTTGATGATTTTTCAGGATGCCTTAATGGCCAATTTTTTGGTCGTTGAGGTACAGCTTGCACCACGCTGATGAGGGCCAACAGCCCGAAACGCGTCCGTGGTTAGCTTTTCTTGATTAATCAAGAATGGGTATTTGGCCAATTCTGGAATAATTAAAAATCAACGAGAATAGTTGATATTTATTCCGATAGATGGCGCAAGCCATCAGCAACTTTCAGTTGCACGATAAGGAGATGCCTTTTTCTTAATTTATGCACCTTATCCCAGTACAATGTTACATTTGTACTATTTTTTCATATATATATGTATATACAAATGTAAAGGCATACATGTATGACAGCACAAGTGTCCTTTAGGGGGACATAGCACTTTGAAATAAATAAATAAAAATAATGATCTTAAAGAACCAAGTTTAAACTGATATCAAAAACGTTTACAAGATTTTTGTATAAATATATCATATATATATGAGAGTGCCAAAGGTGGCACATCTCCCTTCAAAATGCATTAAACCCAGTATAAAGCGTAATAGTGGTGATGATGTATCACTAACACCAGTTTAAGCAACATCTGTGGTACATTTTCTCAAATCTAAAGATATTGCAAGTTGACAAAAAGTCAGACTTCTGAGTCCTCAAGGCAGTTGTCGGTGTAATTATTTTAATTTCTATCTTTTTATTTTAAAATGTTTGTTCAATTTTAATGACCTCACAGAAGTCTTAAAATTCTAAACTCAGTCATTGAAGTTGACAATTAAAGTTGCCCCTAGTTTCAGAATTCTAGATGGCCATGCAGTCGGGAATTATAGAAGATAATTTGTATATTTCTTTCAAACGAAGGAATATAGGCGTAGCTGTTTCGCTAGCTTAATGAGCAGCTTGAGTTCCAATAAAAAGGGTCATGGGGGGTCAGGAATGGATAAATTTCACCATTTCCTTTAAGTATTTTGACCAATATTTAAAATACTTGTAGCTTATATAAAAATCTAATATATTGTACACTCGCTCAATAAAGTCAACAATAGATAGAGAATATTGCTGTGATAGAGATACACGGAGACATCTGAGGCTCTTCATTGGACACGACAACAACAGTTAACAATGCAAGTCTACGAAATTTAAGAATTCTGGGTCGTCGGTGGGAACTAATTGTTATATTTATTTTTAATTTGTGGTGGTAAATTTTCAATATACACTAATGGACAAACAATAGGAAGTTGTACCTTTCATCATGTAAATCAATCTTAAGACAATAACTTTAAAAAAAGGTCAAAACCAGACGTCATCTTTTGACCGTCGCTGAAACCTAGCGGCTACGGGTCGGTGACAAAGCCACAACACCAGCTTTGGCAAACTGAGAAGCGTCCACCTAAAGACCATGATCTCGGGCTAATGACCCTCGTCAGTCTAGGGCGGACTTTATTCCATACGATCCACACAGGATCTAATGAAATCTTCACAATCTTCTAAAGAGGTGTTAGCTGGCAAAGTGGCTGGGCCAAATCTATGCACAAAATATAGGCCATTACGATGAAGTCAAAAAATGGATCGAAGAATGGATAGCGGCTAAAGAGCCGGCCTGTTTCCGCGATGGGATCCGTCAATGCCAAAAAGATGGGAAAAAGCAATGGCTAGCGACGGACAATAATTTGAACATTGAAGGTCTAACCAAATTTCACAATAAAGCTCCAAGTTTCGAAAAAAACCGCACGAACTTATTCTCCTAATATAATTTTATATTTATAGAAACAAACCTTTGATACAACCTGCGAATAAATATAGGGTGGCCCATAAGTCCCGAATACTTTTATTATTATTATTATTAAAAATCAAAAGGCAAACTAGAATAAAAACCAACTATTTTATTTTATGTAATATATTAAAGCTTAATCTATCACCTATAATAAAATATATTTTTGTTCTTGTTTTCCGTTTGATTTTTAATAGAAAAATAAAGGTTATCGGGACTTCACCCTGTATATATAGGCTCCGCTACATATCCAAGATTAACGGATGGTTTTAACATTTAATATAATGACATATTTATATAAAGAACTAGTTTAATTTGTAGCTTTATGAGGAATTGCGCTCTGCAATTAAAATATTTATTGTTAAAATCAAGCCTAACTGGCATTTTTGCAATTTATTTGAGCATTGTTCGATGCAAGTACTAATGTATATTTTAATTGTCCCAATACAGTATTAGATGCACGCCTGCAATCTCATAGTAGTATGGATTATTAAACTGGCGAAGCACCTAGGAGTGTTCACTACTGATGAACTAAGTCCTCCTACTTTATATGTATCAAATTTAAGAAAAAGCCCAATAAGTGTTTTATATGTAAAAAAAAATTCGCGCCAAAATAGTTTCATTTCTTAGATTTAGATATCCCGTCAACTAAGGCTTATATCTACAAGTTTTTCAGAGCCTTGAGGTGAGAGGGGTTAACAATGACAAGGATTCGTCTGAGTGACAGTAACTCACTGAAACGTCGGTGTTAAATATATTATTGGCTGAATATGTATTAACTCGTCAATTTTTCTATCAATCCTCATTTTCTTGACCAATTATTCATGGTAATTTATCTTTGAGCCAAAAGCTATAGCGGTTGAGACAAATGATACACGCTAATGGCATTTAGCATACATTGAAAAAAATATTTACAGCATCGATATTTGGTATTCATGTAAATTTCTAACCATATTCGGGCATAAAGTTTGAAGAAAATATTTTAAATTCAAAATATAATCTAGTTCTTATTACATTAGCTTATAATTATTACCCAAAATTAATGTATTTTCACTCCTATTTTTGCTAGCAAGTATTTTAAATGTAAATTTCTCATATAAAAAGTTAAAAGTAAAATTTCAAATCTAGGATGACCATCCTATATTTATTTATTAAAAAATATATATACGTATATATAATGAAGCCCACAAAATATTAAACAATCTCACCCCTTGAAGATGAGAGATTTGCTGGGCGGCATTTATAGTTCTTTTAAAATTAAATTTAAAAAAAAGGTTAAGTTCTGTGTTAGGTCATCACAAATCTATTGTAATGTTAAACTGGTGTTTAAATATTGCAACATTCTAAAAGCACCTTTAGCATATTAGGAATTTTCAAATCACTATATAGCATTGAAATACAGTCAGAAGTTTTAAATACCAACCTAATTGAGGTAAATTTGAAAATTTCAAAATTTATATAAATTAATAAATATCGGCAAAACTAATAATTTGGAAATGATTATTCAACAAAATCACTTTAATATTGAAATAAAATATTGATGAAAAATAAGATTTTTTGCTCCAATCGAACAAAGATTTATTAAATGACCCTAAATTACTATAAAGGCCAAATATTCTATTCTTTTCGAATTAAAAAAAAAAAAAAAAGCTTCAAATTCACATTTTAAAAAATATGTTCGAAAAATTATAACTAAATCATGTTTCCCCAAGGTAAACTAAGCGCATCCCAAGTTAACCAATTTAGGTTACCAAAAAAGAAAGGACACCGCTATATACGTATATACTCGTATTAGCTATAAAATTTAAAATAGAATTAAATTTTAAAACTACAACTTTATTAGACCGTTCACCAATATAAAATGGAAAGATATAAAATGCAAATATAAATACACATTTAAGGACGAGTTAACCCCTATTACAAGTATTTTGAAAGTAAAAAAAAAAGTATTTTAAAAGATGGAAATATTTATAGTGCATATCTTGACAGTGAAATAGATAATTTTACTATTCGGCAACATCTTGAAAGGCAATTCTCAATATCTTTTATCGTTAAATTTAAAATAGCGTCTTTTGTGTTAATAAGCTTAAAGTTAACAGAATTTAAACTATTTTTCTTCGATTGTTGGTCTGCAATGGCGTTGATATGCTCTTCAATTTCTGGCACAATACTTGCAAGGCCATTCAGGTTATCTAGCCACCAGTCAATCCTTGAACAAATAATTGCTCTAATCATATTTTTGTCAAATTCCTTTTTTAGCTTTTCAATCGATTCATTCACATGACGCAGTCGTTCTTTCCAATGAATCAACAGATCGGTATCCTCAGATTGCTTCATCTTCCAAAAATAAACAATTTAATGTAGAGAAAAGTACCAATATCAGACGAGCCTAATGAATAATCTTTATTCAGGAAATCATTTTATAGGTAAGTGCAACATCACAAATATATATGCAAATATATTTCTCAATTAGTATATGTTTGGCTAGATGTGTATTAATCCAATTGAAAATATTTAAAATGATTTTGTGTGGAAATTGTATGCAATTATATTTGTACATTAGGTAAAATATTGCCAGAGAGACTTGTTAATTAGTTTATTCTTTAACACAAATATGCAAATATTTCTTAGGATTTGCATAACAATTGCTGACTTTTTCCTATATATGGATATCAGTATTCATGGTAATTTTTATGTGTACACTTATGAGTGGTTTTTCATCTTCAATAACTTTTTTTTCTCTTCGTTTTATAACTATTTATAATAACGTGACAATATTGATGAATATTTCTTGTCTGACTATCTGAAATAAAAAATTGAACAATTAACATGAAAAAGGTGGAACGATGGATCTTTATATCGATTTTCTAAAATAATGTAATATGATGCCGAACGAATATTGAAAGTTGAACAATACCCTAGATGTGTTGCTGAGATCAGGAAGAATCTACGATGTGCTAGAGGTTTGTTTAGATTCCAGGGAAAGTTTGCGAGGTGGAATAAATTTGATATCTTAGTGGTATAAATTGTGTGAGGAAGGTTTGCTATGATACTTGGCACTAATTGGAATGCGATATATTTCTAATCTATGGAATAGATATCACTAGAACACGCATTATTAGCCCGGATAATGAACATGTCTGGAACAACAGTCCTAAGCCTTATAAAATTTTACTTTAATGAAGAGCTTATTACGATTCTATATATATTTATAATATAGACTGATCTAAATTAAAATGAGGCCAAAATGCATCAAAATAGCTTGTTCCACTTGATGATTGACATGTTCTTTCATTTTATTGAACATATATATATATTTATATATAAGCGCCGCCCGCCAACCTACATCTCCATTTTTTATTTGAGTCACGAGTTATTTTTGATGACATTATTTTAAACCTTTTTCTAGGTTTTATTTTTGAAATAAATTGCTGGTCCATTTGATTAAATATGTTTGGTTATTAGTTTGGTTAGAGCATTTATATAAAACAATAAATGTTAAATCTATAAAGAAATAAATATATTTATTTAAATAACTCATATTAAAATGATTGAAATATTTAGCCATGGTAATATATTTTTAAAACTTAGATAAATTTGGATATTATTTGCCTCAACTACGAGGATACATGATATCAGGATTATTCGTTTCCGTTAAAGTCTTAAAAAGGCGATTATACAAGTAAGTTTTTAAACTCTAACAGGACCCAAAGTTGATAACGTACATTCTATTTATGCAAATATATGATTACACGATGAGCTACATTGCTATTAACACATGATATAATCTTTATATTGATTGTGATCGTGTTTGGCTTGTGATTCCAATGAGGTTTGTAAATATTGTTTATTGGTGAAGCAAATATTTTGTCATGTATATGCACTCATTAAATGCTGGTTATTCACACAGATTACTTCAATAGAGTATTAGATGCACCTTTGCAATATTATATCGGCATGGATTATTAAATTAGCGAAGCACCAGAGAGGATTCAATACCTAAGAACTAGGCCCTCTAATTTCAAATTTAAGAAGTATAGCAATATGAGTTTTCCATGTAAAATGTGCTGAAATATTTCCATTTCATCGATTTAGATGATACGTTATTGCGTCAAGTTTTTAAATGGGATGGTCGATTTTACTTTGTGGTAAAAGGATCCAAGTATATTCGTCAGTACGTCATAAGCGAATTGCTCGATGCATATTTATAATTGTATTTAATTCTAATGTCCTCAAAGCTTATGTTCAAAATTCATCTAAAATGCCCATTCCAAGAATCTAGCAACAGTATAACTATAAAAGGAAGATCGAAAATGCAATATAACAGCAGTTTGGTAGATTAAACTGGCGAAACCGCTGGGAGAGTTCACCACTGATGAGTCAGGCCCTCTTATTAATATTTCCATTGCAGTAAGGGCAGTAGAAATTGTTTAATTTCAAAAAGAATCTTACGCGTCTAAAATAGTTTCCAATTTTCATAACAGATGGCGCGCTAGTGCATCGTAGTAAGCCAAATGTTCAGTAGACTGAATGTACCTCTGTTGTCAATCATAATCACGCTTATATAATACTATAGGGAATATAAATAAAAGGCTTTATGACCGTGAAACTTGATATTTGCTGATGACCTGCGTTCTCTATCGGCATGGCAACTAATCATTGATGTTTTTAATGGGATATTGGCCAATATCCCTTTTTATGAATAAAAATACAACAGCCTACTCATTTCAGGCTTCTGACCCTCGTCAACGCCCTTCAGGCTGAACTTGTACGATCAAATAAACGGGTTCTAAAGAATAGTAAAATCAAACATAGGGTATTTAATGCCAAATGTGCACGAGAACCCAAAACTTATATATAAATATTGTAGCAAAGTATATTATTTTATTAACAGCTTAACGATTTTGATATATATATTTTGCTATTCGGTGAACTTCCCTCATTGCTTATATTATTTCTTATCAATTATAATTTGTTCTTGCCTTGAATAAATTGCTGGGGATTTTTTTCAGCCTTTTCTATAATTTTCCACGTGGCAATATAGATATCAAAATTTTAATCAGGATGACTTTTTCTCCGAATAACTGAGGACATCCTACCCCTTGGATCGATAGAGGAATGGGTTTAACCAGGTGGGGAAATGTGGAGAGGAATAAGAGCAAAAAGGGTGGGAGGGACGGAAATATTTTTATGTCTTGGGGAGTAGAGTGAAAGTTGTGGTGACGTCAGTGTGGTGGAAGGGGAGAGCCTAGAAGTCTTGGGAAAATTAGTGGAGAGATTTAAGTGTTGAAGCAAGAGAGAAGTGCGTGGCCAACCAAGCGCGGAGGAGTCCAACAACTAGCTGCTCAGTGGTTAAATGACCAGAACCTGGACCCCGCGTTAAGGCCGCCATATCTCTCTTTAAACGTTAGTACTTCATTGGCGTTGAAACCAGTTACCAGGTACGTGGAATTTCCGTGCAGTTTTTTTAGTTAAAGAACATTTCACTTCAGCTACGGGATCCCGTATCAGAGATAGTAGCCACGTGTACCAGAAAAGCGAATCTCTGGCAGACTACGTTCGGATTATTTAAGGACACCAACAAAGCCGAGCGAAAAAAGACATAGCGAATATATTCAAACAAGATACTTCCAAAAACACAAACAAGATTTAAACTAAACCTTTATTGAAGTGCTCATCGGAGCAGCCAGAAATACATGCATACGTACATATACAAACGTATATTCATTAATCTAATCAAAGAAAATAATTATAAATTGAAATAGAACATATATTTTGGGATGACAATATATGGTATGCACTGCCGAAATTATTCCTAAAACTTTGTAGGTTTCCATCACTATGGCTACGAAAATATTCCTTCAAAAGACATCAACATTTCAATTAATTTTTGGGTCATGGGTCGAATGTGCTCAATGACAGCTTCTTTATCCTTTGCGTCTTTTTTTATGGAGTTGATACGATCTTTTATTCTGGCCGAAAGATATCAAGTTCATTTAGATCCGTTTTCAATTGGTCCAATGAATAACCAATACGTTTCATGTAGTTTTCGTCCACACCTTCATTTATTTTACCAATCAAACCTTTCGCATAATTCGCCTTTTCTATCCAATATTCCAAGGTTTCTTCGATGTCCGAATTTTGGCTTTCTTCTTTATCCATTATGAGAAAATAGACAATTCAAAGAAATAAAAAAAGCCAAAACAAGAGCGCGAGGAAAAAAATGAATATTCTTAAGTCTTTATATAGGTAAGCCATTCTTTAAAGTATTATGCAAATATATTTGTAATTTTAAATATTTAAATTATTTCCAAAATATTTGCATTTTGTATTAATTTTAGCTAGAATAAAACAGTAATTTGATATTAAAACGAGTTTAGAAAATCGCTCTAAATATTATTAATTAGCAGAGTGCCGATATATTTTGATGGGTAAATTAAAGCAATAGAAAGTTGTATATTAATTTGTCAATAAGCACTTCATATTATTGTAACACGGTCATTTATTCAATATTGTTCTTTAAGGTGGAGCGTTTGAAGCAATATTGTCTTACACTTTCAAACAAAATGTAATTCTCTATATAGCTATTTAATAATCCTTGATAACTCTCTCCGATGCTTTATAAAATTGAAATTTCAAATATTGCAACTCTATGAGCTTAGCTACAATGCATAGCACTTGTAATGGCTTGTTTTATTGGCTACCGCTTGGAAAATCCATAACTGAAAATTATATATCTTTATATTTTGCATTCATTATTAACCGTTGAATAAACATATTTAATAACTCTTGATTTAAAAATAAATGTTTTTTTTTTATGATTTTTAATATATTCTATATCTATTAACTAACAAAAATAGCGCATAAACACAAAATAGTTTCATCAAAAGATCTATTAATTAAACCTATAGAGAGAATTTTGAAAATATGTGTGAAAATCGGCAATAATTTAATCGTAACAGATTCAAGTAATTTTATTTCCAGTAAAGAAATGTATATTAAATTCAATACCTTTTGTAGATATATTTTAAATTATATAGCAACAAATATCTTTAAAGAAACATATTTTATAGTATGTTGATTGTACATATTGCCAGATACTTCATTCATTTGTACACAGTTCCTTTTTTAGCGTTTTTTCTCTCTTTCTCATTGTTAATATCATATGACTATTCTATTCTCAGCCTAAAATTATTGTATATATATATATGTTAAGAAAAAGGCATCTCCTTATCGTGCAACTGAAAGTTGCTGATGGCTTGCGCCATCTATCGGAATAAATATCAACTATTCTCGTTGATTTTTAATTATTCCAGAATTGGCCAAATACCCATTCTTGATTAATCAAGAAAAGCTAACCACGGACGCGTTTCGGGCTGTTGGCCCTCATCAGCGTGGTGCAAGCTGTACCTCAACGACCAAAAAATTGGCCATTAAGGCATCCTGAAAAATCATGAAACGGGTAGTTAAGGCCAGAATTGCGTGAGGACGCTACACAATGTGAAAAAAATAGTACAAATGTAACATTGTACTGGGATAAGGTGCATAGATTAAGAAAAAGGCATCTCCTTATCGTGCAACTGAAAGTTGCTGATGGCTGGCGCCATCTATCGGAATAAATATCAACTATTCTCGTTGATTTTTAATTATTCCAGAATTGGCCAAATATCCATTCTTGATTAATCAAGAAAAGCTAACCACGGACGCGTTTCGGCCTTTCAGTTGCACGATAAGGAGATGCCTTTTTCTTAATCTATGCACCTTATCCCAGTACAATGTTACATTTGTACTATTTTTTCACATTGTGTAGCGTCCTCACGCAATTCTGGCCTTAAATACCCGTTTCATGATATTTCAGGATGCCTTAATGACCAATTTTTTTGGTCGTTGAGGTACAGCTTGCACCACGCTGATGAGGGCCAACAGCCCGAAACGCGTCCGTGGTTAGCTTTTCTTGATTAATCAAGAATGGGTATTTGGCCAATTCTGGAATAATTAAAAATCAACGAGAATAGTTGATATTTATTCCGATAGATGGCGCAAGCCATCAGCAACTTTCAGTTGCACGATAAGGAGATGCCTTTTTCTTAATTTATGCACCTTATCCCAGTACAATGTTACATTTGTACTATTTTTTCACATTGTGTAGCGTCCTCACGCAATTCTGGCCTTAACTACCCGTTTCATGATTTTTCAGGATGCCTTAATGGCCAATTTTTTGGTCGTTGAGGTACACCCCTTTCTTTTTGTATACCAGTTGGCATAGAATTTTAGGGGGCAAAAAATAATATGCCACCGATTGTAATTAAATCGACGATCGGACCAACCGGCGAGAAACTATGCATAATCGAAGCCTCCTTAATAACGAAGATCCTAGACAAATGTGGAATCGAGTATAAACTTGAGGAAACGGTTCAATCAAAGAAGAGAATTCGCGGCTCCCAATCGGATGACTCAAGATCGCCAACTAGGAGCGAGCGTAATCTGAAGACGCCTAGAATGGACATCGACGAACAAAGTCCCGCCACTGGAGTTTCTCAACAAATGAACGCAGCTCACCCACCGCAAGACGATGAAGAAAATAGCGACAACGATGGCCCATGGACCACAGTCACTAACGTGAAAAAACCGAGAATTCCTCCTGTTATTGCAGAAAATGTAGCAGATTGGAAGCTTCTTTGCCAAGAGCTAAAAGACTTGTGCATGGAACCATTCCAAGTCACGATTTCTGGCAAAAAGCACATAATTAAATCGAAAAACATCGGCGACTTCAAAAAAATCAGGGA
The DNA here is from genome assembly GCA_030710605.1 of Cordylochernes scorpioides. Lineage (NCBI taxonomy): Eukaryota > Metazoa > Arthropoda > Arachnida > Pseudoscorpiones > Chernetidae > Cordylochernes > Cordylochernes scorpioides. Next base: position 70,536,045 of record CP092886.1, read on the forward strand.
GTATGTACAGAAAAATAATGGAGGATATTCTTACAGACTACAGGAGGAAAAACCACTGAAAGTGGTATTGAAGGGGGTATCAACAGCCTTCAAAGAAGAAGACGTCGTAATTGAACTGATCTCAATGGGCTTCACTGAGGTCATTGTCAAAAGACTCCATAGACAATCGACCAAAATACCGATGAATATAGTCCTAGTAGAGCTACCGAAAAATGAACAAAATAAACGAATCTATGGAATAACCGAAATACTTTACCAAAAAATAGTCGTGGAATCATTCAGGACTACAAAACGAGTGACCCAATGCTTTAACTGCCAGGGTTTTGGGCATGGCCAGCTAAACTGCTTTTTGAAGCCCAAATGCGTCAAGTGTGCTGAAGAACACCATTCGAAGGATTGTCCAAGAAAGTCGAAACAGCTCCCACCAAAGTGCGCTAACTGCGGAGAGGCGCACACAGCCAATTACCGCGGATGCCCAAATTTTCCGAAGCCACAACAACAGCAGCTAAAGCCTCCCAGACAAAACTCCCCTAACACCATACCTCAAGCAAGTTCCACTAAAACAGAAGAAGCAATTGTTGAAAAACAAAAGGCAAGTTACGCTGAAACTGCAAAAAAGAAAACTACTCATTCTGACACCAGGGAACTGTGCGAAAATTTATTAGAAATTATCAAAACTTTCTTACAATGAAAGGCAAATTACCTTTAAAAATCGTTTTCTGGAATTGCAACGGAATCAAACTCAAAAAAGAAGAATTCCTACAGTTGGTGACCTCAGCCACCGAATCCGACGACCTGGACCCAATGGCTAGCTGACAGCCAAACACCCAACAACTGCCCTCCTGTAAGGTTCGGGGGGCCACTCCAGCATTACAACTCGCCATGTGTAAATAATCTGGACAAGGTGACTCGTGAGCTGTGCTCGAATGTAACACCTGTAAATTGAGATGAAATAAATAAAATAAATAAATTGAGGTACAGCTTGCACCACGCTGATGAGGGCCAACAGCCCGAAACGCGTCCGTGGTTAGCTTTTCTTGATTAATCAAGAATGGGTATTTGGCCAATTCTGGAATAATTAAAAATCAACGAGAATAGTTGATATTTATTCCGATAGATGGCGCAAGCCATCAGCAACTTTCAGTTGCACGATAAGGAGATGCCTTTTTCTTAATTTATGCACCTTATCCCAGTACAATGTTACATTTGTACTATTTTTTCATATATATATGTATAGATAAATGTAAAGGCATACATGTATGACAGCACAAATGTCCTTTAGGGGGACATAGCACTTTGAAATAAATAAATAAAAATAATGATCTTAAAGAACCAAGTTTAAACTGATATCAAAAACGTTTACAAGATTTTTGTATAAATATATCATATATATATATATATATGAGAGTACCAAAGGTGGCACATCTCCCTTCAAAATGCATTAAACCCAGTTTAAAGCGTAATAGTGGTGATGATGTGTCAATAACACCAGTTTAAGCAACATCTGTGGTACATTTTCTCAAATCTAAAGATATTGCAAGTTGACAAAAAGTCAGACTTCTGAGTCCTCAAGGCAGTTGTCGGTGTAATTATTTTAATTTCTATCTTTTTATTTTAAAATGTTTGTTCAATTTTAATGACCTCACAGAAGTCTTAAAATTCTAAACTCAGTCATTGCAGTTAACAATTAATGTTGCCCCTAGTTTCAGAATTCTAGATGGCCATGTAGTCGGGAATTAGAGAAGATAATTTGTATATTTCTTTCCAACGAAGGAATATAGGCGTAGCCGTTTCGCTAGCTTAATGAGCAGCTTGAGTTCCAATAAAAAGGGTCATGGGGGGTCAGGAATGGATAAATTTCACCATTTTCTTTAAGTATTTTGACCAATATTAAAAATACTTGGAGCTTATATAAAAATCTAATATATTGTACACTCGCTCAATAAAGTCAACAATAGATAGAGAATATTGCTGTGATAGAGATACACGGAGACATCTGAGGCTCTTCATTGGACACGACAACAACAGTTAACAATGCAAGTCTACGAAATTTAAGAATTCTGGGTCGTCGGTGGGAACTAATTGTTATATTTATTTTTAATTTGTGGTGGTAAATTTTCAATATACACTAATGGACAAACAATAGGAAGTTGTACCTTTCATCATGTAAATCCATCTTAAGACAATAACTTAAAAAAAAGGTCAAAACCAGACATCTTTTGACCGTCGCTGAAACCTAGCGGCTACGGGTCGGTGACAAAGCCACAACACCAGCTTTGGCAAACTGAGAAGCGTCCACCTAAAGACCATGATCTCGAGCTAATGACCCTCGTCAGTCTAGGGCGGACTTTATTCCATACGATCCACACAGGATCTAATGAAATATTCACAATCTTCCAAAGAGGTGTTAGCTGGCAAAGTGGCTGGGCCAAATCTATGCACAAAATATAGGCCATTACGATGAAGTCAAAAAATGGATCGAAGAATGGATAGCGGCTAAAGAGCCGGCCTGTTTCCGCGATGGGATCCGTCAATGCCAAAAAGATGGGAAAAAGCAATGGCTAGCGACGGACAATAATTTGAACATTGAAGGTCTAACCAAATTTCACAATAAAGCTCCAAGTTTCGAAAAAAACCGCACGAACTTATTCTCCTAATATAATTTTATATTTATAGGAACAAACCTTTGATACAACCTGCGAATAAATATAGGGTGGCCCATAAGTCCCGAATACTTTTTTTATTATTATTATTAAAAATAAAAAGGCAAATTAGAATAAAACTAACTATTTTATTTTATGTAATATATTAAAGCTTAATCTATCACCTAAAATAAAATATATTTTTTGTTCTAGTTTTCCGTTTGATTTTTAATAAAAAAATAAAGGTTATCGGGACTTCACCCTGTATATATAGGCTCCGCTTCATATCCAAGATTAACGGATAGTTTTAACATTTAATATAATGACATATTTATATAAAGAACTAGTCTAATTTGTAGCTTTATGAGGAATTGCGCTCTGCAATTAAAATATTTATTGTTAAAATCAAGCATAACTGGCCTTTTTGCAAATTATTTGAGCATTGTTCGATGCAAGTACTAATGTATATTTTAATTGTCCCAATACAGTATTAGATGCACGCCTGCAATCTCATAGCAGTATGGATTATTAAACTGGCGAAGCACCTAGGAGTGTTCACTACTGATGAACTAAGTCCTCCTACTTTATATGTATCAAATTTAAGAAAAAGCCCAATAAGTGTTTTATATGTAAAAAAAACTTCGCGCCAAAATAGTTTCATTTCTTAGATTTAGATATCCCGTCAACCTAGGCCTATATCTACAAGTTTTTCAATGCCTTGAGGTGAGAGGGGTTAACAATGACAAGGATTCGTCTGAGTGACAGTAACTCACTGAAACGTCGGGGGTTAAATATATTATTGGCTGAATCTGTATTAGCTCGTCAATTTTTCTATTAATCCTCATTTTCTTGACCAATTATTCATGGTAATTTATCTTTGAGCCAAAAGCAATAGCGGTTGAGACAAATGATACACGCTAATGGCATTAAGCATACATTGAAAATAAAATATTTACAGCATCGATATTTGGTATTCATGTAAATTTCTAACCATATTCGGGCATAAAGTTTGAAGAATATATTTTAAATTCAAAATATAATCCAGCTCTTATTACATTAGCTTATATTTATCACCCAAAATTAATGTATTTTCACTCCTATTTTTGCTAGCAAGTATTTTAAATGTAAAATTCTCATATAAAAATTTAAAAGTAAAATTTCAAATCTAGGATGACCATCCTATATTTAATTATTAAAAAATATATATACGTTTATATATTGAAGCCCACAAAATATTTTGACAAGTTTTTTAAACAATCTCACCCCTTGAAGATGAGAGATTTGCTGGGCGGCATTTATAGTTCTTTTAAAATTAAATTTTAAAAAAGGTTAAGTTCTGTGTTAGGCCATCACAAATCTATTGTAATGTTAAACTGGTGTTTAAATATTGCAACATTCTAAGCACCACTAGCATATTAGGAATTTTCAAATTACTATATAGCATTAAAATACAGTCAGAAGTTTTAAATACCAACCCAATTGAGGTAAATTTGAAAATTTCAAAATTTATATAAATTAATAAATATCGGCAAAACTAATAATTTGGAAATGATTATTCAACAAAATCACTTGAATATTGAGATAAAATATTGATGAAAAATAAGATTTTTTGCTCCAATCGAACAAAGATTTATTAAATGACCCTAAATTACTATAAAGGCCAAATTTTCTATTCTCTTCGAATTAAAAAAAAAAAGCTTCAAATTCACATTTTAAAAAATATGTTCAAAAAATTATAACTAAATCATGTTTCCCCAAGGTAAACTAAGCACATCCCAAGTTAACCAATTTAGGTTACCAAAAAAGAAAGGACACCGCTATATACATATATACTCGTATTAGCTATAAAATTTAAAATAGAATTAAATTTTAAAACCAACTTTATTAGACCGTTCACCAATATAAAATGGAAAGATTTAAAATGCAAATATATATACACATTTAAGGACGCGTTAACCCCTATTACAAGTATTTTGAAAGTTAAAAAAAAGTATTTTAAAAGATGGAAATATTTATAGTACATATCTTGACAGTGAAATAGATAATTTTACTATTAGGCAACATCTTGAAAGGCAATTCTCAATATCTTTTATCGTTAAATTTAAAATAGCGTCTTTTGTTTCAATAAGCTTAAAGTTGACAAAATTTAAACTATTTTTCTTCGATTGTTGGTCTGCAATGGCGTTGATATGCTCTTCAATTTCTGGCACAATACTTGCAAGGCCATTCAGGTTATCTAGCCACCAGTCAATCCTTGAACAAATAATTGCTCTAATCATATTTTTGTCAAATTCCTTTTTTAGCTTTTCAATCGATTCATTCACATGACGCAGTCGTTCTTTCCAATGAATCAACAGATCGGTATCCTCAGATTGCTTCATCTTCCAAAAATAAACGATTTAATGTAGAGAAAAGTACCAATATCAGACGAGCCTAATGAATAATCTTTATTCAGGAAATCATTTTATAGGTAAGTGCAATATCAAAAATATATATGCAAATATATTTATCAATTAGTATATGTTTGGCTAGATGTGTATTAATACAATTGAAAATATTTTAAATGATTTTGTGTGAAAATTGTATGCAATTATATTGTACATTAGGTAAAATATTGTCAGAGAGACTTGTTAATTAGTTTATTCTTTAACACAAATATGCAAATATTCTTAGGATTTGCATAACAATTGCTGACTTTTACCTATACGAGGTGTGTTCAAAAAGTTTCGCGACTTTTGTATTTTTTCAAAAAATATTTATTTATTCATGAATAGTTATTTTGTTCCCTTCAAAGTAATTCCCATGAGATATTATACACTTGTGCAAACGGTTTTTCCAATATTCGAAGCACTTCAAAAGATCATTTTTAAAAATCTTTTTCAGCTCCTTCTTCGATGCCGTCTTTATCTCGTCAAGCGTGGCGTAACGTCGTCCTTTCATGGGCCTTTTCAGTTTAGGGAACAAGAAAGAATCACAGGGGGCCAGTTCTGGCGAACACGGTGGCTGCGGCATCATTAGTGTGTTGTTTTTGGCCAAAAGGTCGAGCACAAGCAACGATGTGTGAGCAGGGGCGTTATCGTGGTGCAAAAGCCAATTTTTGTTCTTCCACAAATCCGGGCGTTTCTGGCGGATTGCTTCGCGCAAATTGCGCATAACTTGCAGGTAATATTCCTTATTGACCGTTCTACCCTGTAGCAAGAACTCATGATGCACCACGCCCCTGCAATCGAAGAAAACTGTCAGCAAAACTTTCACATTGACCGAACTTGGCGCGCTTTTTTCGGTCTTGGTTCGTGCGGCAGCTTCCATTGCGATGATTGAGCTTTGGTTTCCACGTCATAACCATAAACCCACGCTTCGTCACCAGTTATGACCCTCTGGAGCAAATTTGGGTCGTCGCGGAGAGAGGCCAACATCTCATTAGCAATGTTCATGCGATGCTGTTTTTGGTCGCAATTGAGCAATCACATCTTCTCGGCCTTCTGAGAACATTTTGTACCACCGATAAACGTTGCTTCGATCCAAGGTAGCTTCTCCGTATGCCACAGTCAACATTCGGAATGCGTCCGCGCACTTAATTTCGTTTTTCACACAAAATTTGATACAGGTTCCTTGATCCATTTTTTTAAATAGGTAAAAATCGAAGACGATCCAAAACACCTGCAAACAAAGCAGCTGTCAACAATTAAGTGAGCTTTCAAAATGGCCGAGCTTGTCGGCATAAGTGAGAGACATGAGTACCAACATAAAGCCACAAAAAGATCGAAATTCGAATATACGTAACCCGCGAAAATTCAAAAGTCGCGATACCTTTTGAACAAACCTCGTATTAGAGTACCAAAGGTGGCACATCTCCCTTCAAAATGCATTAAACCCAGTATAAAGCGTAATAGTGGTGATGATGTGTCACTAACACCAGTTTAAGCAACATCTGTGGTACATTTTCTCAAATCTAAAGATATTGCAAGTTGACAAAAAGTCAGACATCTGAGTCCTCAAGGCAGTTGTCGGTGGAATTATTTTAATTTATATTTTTTTATTTTAAAATGTTTGTTCAATTTTAATGACCTCACAGAAGTCTTAAAATTCTAAACTCAGTCATTGCAGTTAACAATTAATGTTGCCCCTAGTTTCAGAATTCTAGATGGCCATGTAGTCGGGAATTAGAGAAGATAATTTGTATATTTCTTTCCAACGAAGGAATATAGGCGTAGCCGTTTCGCTAGCTTAATGAGCAGCTTGAGTTCCAATAAAAAGGGTCATGGGGGGTCAGGAATGGATAAATTTCAACATTTCCTTTAAGTATCTTGACCAATATTTAAAATACTTGGAGCTTATATAAAAATCTAATATATTGTACACTCGCTCAATAAAGTCAACAATAGATAGAGAATATTCCTGTGAGATAGAGATGCACGGAGACATCTGAGGCTCTTCATTGGACACGACAACAACAGTTAACAATGCAAGTCTACGAAATTTAAGAATTCGGGGTTGTCGGGATAAACTAATTGTTATATTTATTTTAAATTTTCAATATACACTAATGGACAAACAATAGGAAGTTGTACCTTTTATCATGTAAATCAATCTTAAGACAAAATCTAAAAAAAAAGGTCAAAACCAGACGTCATCTATTGACCGTCGCTGAAAACTAGCGGCTACGGGTCGGTGACAAAGCCACAACACCAGCTTTGGCAAACTGAGAAGCGTCCACCTAAAGACCATGATCTCGGGCTAATGACCCTCGTCAGTCTAGTGCGGACTTTATTCCATACGATCCACAAAGGATCTAATGGCATCTTTACAATCTTCCAAAGAGGTGTTAGCTGGCAAAGTGGCTGGGCCAAATCTATGCACAAAATATAGGCCATTACGATGAAGTCAAAAAATGGATCGATGAATGGATAGCGGCCAAAGAGCCGGCCTGTTTCGGCGATGGGATCCGTCAATGCCAAAAAGATGGGAAAAAGCAATGGCTAGCGACGGACAATAATTTGAACATTGAAGGTCTAACCAAATTTCACAATAAAGCTCCAAGTTTCGAAAAAAAACCGCACGAACTTATTCTCCTAATATAATTTTATATTTATAGGAACAAACTCTTGATACAACCTGAGAATAAATATAGGGTGGCCCACGTAAGTCCCGAATTCTTTTTTATTATTATTATTAAAAATAAAAAGGCAAATTAGAATAAAACTAACTATTTTAATTTATGTAATATATTAAAGCTTAATCTATCACCTAAAATAAAATATATTTTTTGTTCTAGTTTTCCGTTTGATTTTTAATAAAAAAATAAAGGTTATCGGGACTTCACCCTGTATATATAGGCTCCGCTACATATCAAAGATTAACGGATGGTTTTAACATTTAATATAATGACATATTTTTATAAAGAACTAGTCTAATTTGTACCTTTATGAGGAATTGCGCTATGCAATTAAAATATTTATTGTTAAAATCAAGCCTAACTGGCCTTTTTGAAATTTATTTGAGCATTGTTCGATGCAAGTACTAATGTATATTTCTATTGTCCCAATACAGTATTAGATGCACGCCTGCAATCTCATAGCAGTATGGATTATTAAACTGACGAAGCACCTGGAAGTGTTCACTACTGATGAACCAAGTCCTCCTACTATATATATATGCAATATAACTCCCACACTACTTGTAAATAGTCAACACATTTTTTATTTTAATATCCATATATTTTAATATCTATAATCAAAGAGTAAATAGCCAATGCTTGTATATATTTTTTGACCAACGACCCGAGGGGTAAGAGGGAAGAGAGGAGAACAAAGGAGTTGGAAAATAAACAAAGAGAAAATGGCTGCGTTTCTTTTTGTCGCGTCTATTATTTCTTATATACAAATTTAGAGTTTTAAATTTATAATTTTTCAAAGATATACCTTAATACGACAGTATTTAGCCGACACAGGATATAATAACCGGTACGTTTTTTTATTTTTTTTAAACTTTATTGGATTTAGCCTTTAGCCTTCCCATTCGCCACAAAAATGCCAAAAGGGAAGTCAGATATCGACACTCATTTTGCTGACAGAAATGATAATATGGAATTTAAATTAATGAAAGAACAAATTAATTTACTAACACAAATTATACAACACAACAGACGATCTCAAATAAAAATTATATAAGTAAATTCTCTGGCCTCAATCGAGATATAAATATTTTCTTTCGTAACATTGAGGATGCAACGAACGATGAACGAGACAGAAAAAAATTAGTTATTCTAAATATAGAAGAAGAAGCTAAAAATATATTTTATCGATTGGGCTTAGAACAAGATACTTATTTAAATATCAAACAGAAACTGTCCACAATCTATATATCAAAGAAGAAGACAACGTTGGAAGAATTGTTCACTCGCCAATTGGAAAAGCCAGAAAAAATTAACGATTATTACCATTTTAAGGTTGTGGGTGCATTAGAGAACTCACTTCCAAACAAACAGATTGTTGAAGCACTTACGGCAGGTGTAACGTATGATTTGAAGAAAATGATATACACCAGGAACCCACAGACGCCTGAAGAATGGTTGGACTATGTGAACACCTTCCAGCGTGACCTTGACCGTTGCCGACCCGAATCCACTCCCTCGCCTGGCCAAGGACATTACCGGCCATTATATGGGCAATTTGCGTTTCGCAGACCTGGAGGTGGACGTTTTGCCTTTCGCAACTACGCGGATACCACGCTGCCCAAGGAACTCAGGGAACCAGCCACATCGAGCGGACATCAACCCAGATCACAAGGATGTGATCCCTCATCAAGGAAAGAACCAGCATATGTAAGACTATTCTTTAATTTATCTATTCTCACCTTCAATGTTAAATTTCTTGTGGATACTGGCTCTACCATTAACCTAATATCTTTTGATTATTTGCATAAAATTTTGCCATCAGATATATTTCGAAATATAACTAAATATTCAGTTAATAAGCATTCTAGAATTAATACATTGAGTGGACCAATCCAACCTATATTTTATGTTATTTTACCAATCAGTTTTTTTAAAAGAAAAGTTAGCTTAAAATTTTATATATTTAATCTACCATATGAAATTGCACTAATAGGATTATATACTCTAAAAAAATTGAAAACTAGAATTGACTTCAATAGAAATGTAGTGAGTCAACAAGGCACAAATATTCCTGCTACCCTTTTTTATTTTGAAACAGATTTGGCTTATGTAAATGATGCATACAATGTGATAAATCCAGATAGGAAATATAATATAAACCAACACCTTCATATTGTTAATACACAAATCTTAGATAATCACTGTGCACATTCAGGAAGTAATCCACTATATGTTAATCATTTACAACAGACACTTTCCACTCAATCCAGCATTTCAGGTAATAGGAACCATCCAACCTCCGACTAATGTTAAAACTTTACAGTCATTTTTAGGTGTCGTAAATGTATATCATAAATTCATTCCCCATTATGCACAGCTTAGATCGCCTTTAAATATACTTCTAAAAAAGAATATTCCTTTTAAGTGGACTCTTGAATGTCAGAAGGCATTTGAAAATTAGAAAAGCAGCCTAACTGCATCACCAGTTTTGCATATCTTTAAAGAAGATTTACCTTGCTTCTTTTATTGTGACGCGAGTACATTAGGGATATCCGGAATTCTAAAGCAAAAGGATGAAAATGGAGAAGAACATCCTGTACAATATTTCTCTCGCTCTCTACGCAAGTATAAACAGAACTACTCCATCTCGGAGCTGGAGTGTTTAGCTATCATTGAGTCTATCGAATACTGCAGGGTGTACCTGCTTGGTAGACATTTCACCATTTATTCTGATCACCAAGCTCTGGTCTATTTGAAAAATATTAAAAATCCGTCAGGTAGGTTATTTCGGTGGTCCTTGAGACTCAGCCCATACACTTTTGACATACACTATCTGAAAGGTAAAAATCAACTCGAAGCAGATTTGCTATCAAGACAACCATTTTGCGGATTTCTAGAGGCTCAACAATTGGAGGAACACCAGCATCGTGTACCTGAGAAATATCAATCACTTATCAATACTGATGGACTTGCGATTATTACTAAAAAGGGCGTACCCAGAGTAGTCGCACCTGATACACTAAGAAATAAGTTACTCCAGAAAGCACACGAATGGTATAACCATCCAGGAATCACACAACTCACTAGGTTAATCACTAGTCAGTATTATTGGGATGGTATGACCAAAGATATAAATACCTATGTCCTTAAATGCAAAATTTGCCAAATATTAAAACCTCCGAAAGGACCCACATATGGAGAAATGGGTACCTTACCACTCGCGAAGGAACCTTATGAACTTATGTCAATGGACACAGTGGCCGGATTTAATAAGTATGGTGGTAACCGAGCTTATTTACATGTAATATGTGATCACATGAGTCGATACTGTTGGACTTTTCCTAGTAAATCTACCTCTGCCCTGACCTATATTCAAACCCTAAAAAAGGTATTTCAGGAAGGTATTCCTAAAAACCTACTGACAGACCGAGCTCCTGCATTTACATCCGCTCAATTTAGAAGGTTTTTAATCTCACAAGGTATAAAACCCTTGTATACCACAGCAAATCACCCACAGTCAAATGGTCTGAGCGAGAGATTGAATGCAACCATAACAGGGAAACTAAAGATACTCCATTTAGAACACCCCGAACAGACATGGACCAAACAGATAGAAAGGGTCACTAGAATCTACAATCTAACTCCACATACAGTGACGGGATTTTCTCCCATCTATGCTAAGAGCACGGTCAACGTACTCGGTACATTTCAGCATCAATTTTGTATAATTTTCGGCCATTTATTTTCAAAAATAGGCGATTTACTAGTACTAATAATATTTCAATATATATATATATGTCAACAATTACCATACATTTTTTACTCAGTCGAGAAAAGTTTAAAAATGATTTTTATTATACACACACACGTACTAAGTTTTTTTATAGCTCATTTGAATTTTAAAAATATGTAAAATTTATAAAGAGAGATATATAACTATATTTCATGAATTTACATCTTCAAAATTAACTTGAATATTATACTTTTACCTGATTAAATTTGGTTTATAAGCATTTCATATTTGCACATACGAGTAAAAACTATGAAGTAAATTTGAAAATGTATTGGAGAGAGAGACAATAAAAACTTTTATGAATAAAAATTAAGTTAATATACGAAATAAGATAAGTTCTCCTATTTGAATTTATAATTTAGAGGCAATTTTTTATTTAAATATACACTGGTGTCCAAAAAATAAGAAACTTAACCAATATTGAAATTCCTCAAAAGCTAATTTATTAACAAATATAAAATTTTGTATACAAATAGTTTAAAATATGGAGAATTTGACTAGCTATATGAAAATAAAAAAATATTTGAAATTATGAAATATGCTAATTTTTACCAACATACCCAAAGCTAAGGTTCCAGATCTTAAAGAAATAAGATATCAATAGGGATTATGATCACCTCTAACAGCTATCAAGGTCTCACAGCGAGCCCTCATACTGTTTACCAGGCTTTGGAGGAGGTCCAGGGGTAGTAAACCCCACTCCTCCAATAGAGCAGTTCTTAGCTCAACGAGGGTTCTGGGAGAGGGGTGACGAGCTCCAATACGCCTCCCTAGAGCATCCCACACATGCTCTATTGGATTCAGGTCCGGAGATCTGGCTGGCCAATCCATCCTTCGAATATTCTCACTCTGGAGATATTCATTGACTAGCCTAGCCCTATGCGGACGAGCATTATCGTCCATAAAATTAAATTGTGACCAATTTGATCCTATAAGGTCTTAGATAGGGCTCAAGGATCTCGTCCCTGTACCTTTGGGCAGTTAAAGTGCCCCCAGAAAAAATGTGGAGGGGTGTGCGTCTGCTAGAACTGATGTCAGCCCAGACTAAGAGACTGCCCCCTCTTAAACTGTCTATTTCCCTGTTGTTACTGGGATGATAGCGGGTTCCAGGCTCCCTCCAGATGAAAACTCGTCGAGAATCTGTGTTTAAACTAAATCTTGACTCGTCACTGAAGAGAACATTGGCCCACTGATCATGAGTCCAGGCGTGATGTTCCAAGCACCAATTCAAGCGGGCTCTCCTGTGAGCAGAGGTTAAAGGGATACAGACCATTGGTCGTCTTGCATGAAGAGCACCTTCGTGAAGCCTTCGGTAAACAGTTTGTCTTGAAATTCTCGTTCCAGTAGCACTTGAGAGTTCATTAGAGAGTTGAATAGCTGTCATCTCCCTATGGCGCTTGGCAGTTACGACCAGATAACGGTCTTCAGAGGTAGCTGTTTTTCTTTTTCTACCAGAACCTTCTTTTCTTTTGATGGTTCCTGTCTCAATGAACTGTTTCCATATTTTGCCTACCACAGATTTATTCACATTTAGCCATTTTGCTACTTCAACTTGTGATTGCCCTGCCTCCATTCTTCCAACAGCTCTCCATTTTAAATCATCTGCTAAAATTTTTCGTAAACTCATAATTAACTAAGGATTAAATAAAATTATAATTGGACAATTCTTAGATGGGGTAAACGACACGCCAAATAGCACACTTATAAAGACAAGCAAAAATTTGCATATTTTCAATTTTACCGAATCGAATGGTTGCGGTAAATAAATTCTACGACTTAAAATACCTAATTAAATTACTTTTTAGCTTTTAGCGTTGTATATTTTAAAACATATCATTAAAAAACAAAAGTTTCTTATTTTTTGGACACCAGTGTATATTTCGAGAAATTATATATATATATATTTATATACGTAGGTATTAATGGCGAAAGGCGCAAAAGGATGTTCCTAAATGGCACAAAGCCAACTCTACAGCACATTTCATTGACAATTAACAAACCTGTTTAAAGGCTCTGAAACAGTGTAGACACGATTTTAAGACGAAAAAAAATTGATCACAGGTGAATGAATAGTTAGGTAATTTGTTGAGTTGATAAAAAATGGTTCACGGCTGTGCCATGATGTCGAGGTGATGTGACTATCATAGTTGTTTTTATATAATTGTTGATTTAGAGAGCTATTTCTAACTTAAAAGGTGTCATAGCAGATCTATTGATTTATACGATGGATTTACTGAGTTGAATGATTGCGCCTTTATATTGTGTATTGGTGTTTTTATATAAAATGTTTCATGGTGTTGTAGATGTTTTTATAATTTTTATGGTGATTTTACTCTCGTGTTTTGAGAATATCCTGACAATGGATGAGGTACATTACTAAATAAAAGATATTTTCATAATACGAGAATTAAGGGTTAGTAAATAGGGAATTGATATAAAATTGAGTTACAATAATATTGTCAGGAGGACAGAGTTTCCTGGTATTCCCCCTTATCTGGACCGACCGGTCGGGGTAAACAGTGGCGTCACGTGGAAGGAGGATATATCTCAGTTCTCCCCTCTTGCTCTAACGGCTGGGTCGATTTGGCTCATGTAAATAGTAACTCTTATTTTATATTTAAAATCTCTCATATAACTCATTAAATAAATATTTAAAGTAATTCGAAGGCCTAGTTAATTATTTTTCATCGCGACAATTGTGGTGGAGATGCTGGGTAACGAGACAGTCACCAGACGAAGTCGTCGCCTTCAAGGATTGCAACCAGAGCTATCTACAGTGCTTGCATTTCCCGCTCGGAAGAAAATGGAAAGAGAAGAAAACCGACCATTCTGCCATCGGTGGAGAGATCCCACTGTCTTCTCGGGGGAACGTGGGGAAGATTCGCAGCGTTGGCTGAGCGACTTCCAGCGTGTGGCACGTTACAACAAGTGGGATGACTCCATGTGTCTGGCCAACGTCATCTTCTACCTCACTGGCACAGCGAAGTGCTGGTTCGAAAACTTCGAGGAAATCTTGAATTCGTGGGAGGAATTTAAGATAAAGTTTTGTGAAATATTTGGGAACAAGGAAGACACGGCTAGAAAAGCCGAGAACATTCTTCGAACTAGAGCGCAGACGAGTGGGGAAAACGTCGAGAGCTACATACAAGAAGTCCTCCTTCTTTGTAAACAGAGCAACCCCAGAATGTCGGAAGGAGAAAAGGTGAGCCACCTGATTAAAAGCGTAGCGGAGGAAGTGTATCAGGCACTTGTTGGGAAGGACATCAGCACGGTGGACCAATTTGTTGCGTTCTGCCGCCGATTCGAGGCATTCAAGAGGATGCGTGTTGCACCGCCCAGGTTCAACCGACTGCCCAATGTTACCACCATCTCGACCGCTGAACCTGAGAACCTAGAAGCCCTGATTAGAAGAATAGTAAGAGAGGAGGTGCAGAAGTTTATGGCTCCTCCTTCTACATTTGCCGCCCAGGATATCGACACTCCATCTCCCGACCTACGGGATGTCATCCGTAGTGAAATCCAGCAAACGTTGGCTCCTATCTCTGCCCCTCGTCAGCCCGAGAGCTTCCGCCCTCGGCGACAATACCTCCCCCAGAACGATCAAGGTTACCGACGAAGAACCGAAGGGCCACCAAATAATCAAAGGACTCAGTGGCGTACTGAAGATGACAGACCGATCTGCTTCCACTGTGGGCGCCCTGGCCACGTTGCACGTTATTGCAGAGACAGACGTCAAGCTTTTGCGGATGCCAGACTTGGAAGAGAAACAGTCGATTTCGGAAGACCAAGAACGGAAAATTACACCATGGGCGAATCAGGAAGCGAACTATCCCAAGGAAGATTTAGAAACCCGTCGCCATATCCCCACCGCGGAAGATTCCAAGCTCCCAGAAGAACCTCACAATCCCCTGCTCGCCGTCCCAGCCGCTCACCCAGTCGCCGCAGTGAGGAAAACTAGATGGCGCGCCCTCTGGAGGTGTGGCCGCCACAGACGAAAATCCTCCCTGCCGTATAGCCGCTACAATGGAAAAGAACTGGATATCTGTCAACATACAAGGACGAAATGTACAAGCTCTTGTGGACTCCGGCGCTGATTACTCAGTAATTTCTGAAGCTTTCAGACGTTCTATAAAGGCCCCAGTTTTTAAAGAAAATGGACCACTTCTAAGAGCCGCGGACAAGAAGCCTATCGTGACCCTTGGTAAGTGCTCTTTAGAAGTTCAAATCAAAGGACTCGATATTATTTTTGATTTTGTAGTAGCCGCTGAATGTAGCCACGATGTTATACTGGGCTGGGATTTCTTCAAAGCCACAGATGCCATTATAGATTGTGGGGAAAACAAATTGTATTTAAGCGAAGCTGAAAAATCCTACGAATGGAAAGACCTGAAACTTTGTGCTGCTATGGACTGTGTCATACCGCCGAAATCTTTTGGCAAGATTGTTGTCACCAGCCAGGATGTATTTGGCAGCAGAGATGTAGTCGTTACAGGTTCCAAACGCCTGCAGTTGGAAAAATGACTTTTTATTCCCTCTTCCCTCGTTAGGTTCTTACATGGCAGAGCGGTGTTGTGGGTGACTAACAGTACTCACCAGTCTCAAGTGATACCTTCGGACATGAAGATAGGAACAATGCAAGATCTAGAAGTAGGGAGCATATCTAATCTTGACGCTTGTTCTGAAATAGCTGGAAAAGACGAAGTAACTTCCCCAGATGTGAGAGAATGTTTAATTTCAATGATTTCTACTGATTTGGAGGAAACAAAGAAAAACAGATTACTCACGTGCCTAAATGAGTTTTCTGATATATTCGACTTTGAGAAAAAGAGCTTCCCTGTCTCTGGCGAAATAAAACATAAAATCGATACGAGTGATTATCCGCCTGTCAGACAGCGTCCTTATAGAGTGTCTCCCGCCGAAAGACGTGTCATTCAGAGTGAAGTAGAGAAAATGATGGAGACTAAAATCATCCGGCCATCATCAAGTCCATGGGCCTCTCCCGTTATATTAGTGAGGAAGAAGGACGGCTCGTTGAGATTCTGTGTCGACTATCGTCGTCTAAATAAAATTACAAAGAAAGATGTTTACCCTCTCCCTCGTATCGATGACGCGCTGGACACCCTCTCTGGATCCAGGTACTTCTCCACTATGGATATGAGATCGGGTTACTGGCAAATCGAAGTAGACGATAAGGACCGGGAGAAAACGGCATTTATCACTCCAGATGGGCTTTATGAATTTAATGTAATGCCATTTGGTCTATGTAATGCACCAGCAACTTTCGAGCGAATGATAGACAACGTCCTACGGGGATTGAAATGGGACATGTGTTTATGCTACTTAGACGACATTGTAGTCTATGGATCGACCTTTAAAGAACATTTAACACGTTTATACAAAGTTTTAAGATGCATTCAGCAGGCCGGACTGTGCCTGAATTATAAAAAGTGTCATTTCGCCTCGAGACAAATAACTATCCTCGGGCACGTCGTTAATGAATTTGGAACGCAGCCAGACCCAGAAAAAGTGAAAGCCATTGTCCACTTTCCAAAACCCCGTAATATCAGTGAGACCAGAAGTTTTCTTGGGTTAAGTTCATACTATAGACGCTTCATCAAAAGTTATGCTAACAAGTCTCGACCCTTGAATAGCCTTTTAAAGAAAGATGAAAAATTCATTTGGGGCGAAGAACAAGATGAATCTTTCCGGATTCTCAAACAGGAATTGGGACCTTCGCCTGTGTTAGGACATTTCATAGAAGGTGCGGAAACTCATGTCCATACTGATGCAAGCGGCTATGGTTTAGGGGCAGTTCTTGTTCAAATCCAGAATGACGCGGAGAGACCTATAGCCTATGCCTCACGAACACTAACCAAAGCGGAAAAGAATTATTCCACTACAGAAAAAGAATGCCTCGCAGTTGTTTGGGCCCTTGGTAAATTCCGCCCGTACCTATATGGCAGACCCTTTACTGTGGTTACCGACCATCACTCGCTATGTTGGCTGGTAGGCTTGAAAGATCCATCCGGCCGCTTAGCTCGTTGGGCCCTCAAACTACAAGAATACGACATAAACATCGTTTACAAAAGCGGACGCAAGCATAAAGACGCTGACTGTTTGTCAAGAAGCCCCTTGGCTGACACCGCAGAGATAGAAGGGCACATTACTTCCATCCAAGACATTGCAGAAGAACAAAGTAAAGACCCTCATTTGGTTGGGATCCGTGAAAAACTTGCAAATGAAAATTTAAAAGGGTATCAGATGATTGGAGGCGTTCTCTATAAGAAAAATTACGACCCTGAGGGCAAACCATGGCTGCTAGTAGTCCCAAAACAAATGAGGCACGAAATTCTTAAAGATGTCCACGACACTCCAATGGCCGGTCATTTGGGATTTGCCAAAACCTATGACCGCGTTAGAAAGAGATTCTATTGGCCTGGACTTTATAGGACAGTTTCCCAATACATTGCTCATTGTAAAGAATGCCAGCGAAGGAAGGGCGTGCCTCAGAAACCTCCTGGACTACTAGTCCCAATACCTCCAACGACCTCGCCTTTTCAAAAGATAGGAATTGATTATCTGGGAAGATTTCCCATATCTCACACTGGAAATAGATGGATAATAGTCGCGACTGATTATCTCACCAGATTTGCGATAACAAAGGCCGCGGCAACAGCGGAAGCTACTGAATTAGCAACCTTCCTTATTGAAGACGTCATACTCAAGCACGGCGTTCCTCGGGAAATCATCACGGACAGAGGAAGAAATTTCATGTCTCAGACCATACGAGAAATAAATAATCTAAACGGAACAATTCACAGATTCACCACGGCATACCACCCTCAAACGAATGGTTTGACAGAAAGACTTAACAAGACCCTGACTGACATGATCTCGATGTATGTTGACGTTGATCAGAAAAATTGGGACAACATCCTACCATATGTGACCTTCGCCTACAATACCGCTCGACAAGAGATAACAGGATACAGCCCGTTCTTCCTCGTCCACGGCCGAGAAGTTGAAACACCGCTGGATTCTATACTGCCGTACCAGCCGGCAGGAACTGCAGAAGATTATGTGGGCCATCTTGTGACCAACGCTGAGGACGCACGAATGTTAGCCCGTCTCAACATCCTGCAGGCTCAGAGCAAAGACAAAGAACGCTACGACAAGAAGCATCAGGAGGTGACGTACAAGGAAGGTGATTTGGTGTGGGTGTTCACCCCAGTCCGTACCGTTGGCTTATCGGAGAAGTTATTGAAGAGATATTTCGGACCCTATCGAGTGATCAGAAAAATATCGAGTGTAAATTATCAAGTAGAAGGCGTGACGAATACTAGGAGAAGACGAAAAACCCAAGATATCGTCCATGTAGTGAGAATGAAGCCCTACCACGACCCTGAAGTCCAAGAACAGATTGCCCAAGGTCATGTGACCGACTAGTAAACAGCGGGACGCTGTTTCTCTTGTGGAGGGAGTGATGTCAGGAGGACAGAGTTTCCTGGTATTCCCCCTTATCTGGACCGACCGGTCGGGGTAAACAGTGGCGTCACGTGGAAGGAGGATATATCTCAGTTCTCCCCTCTTGCTCTAACGGCTGGGTCTATTTGGCTCATGTAAATAGTAACTCTTATTTTATATTTAAAATCTCTCATATAACTCATTAAATAAATATTTAAAGTAATTCGAAGGCCTAGTTAATTATTTTTCATCGCGACAATATTATTTTTTATTTTTAGAATGAATTTGGTATTTTGTGTAGACCATTTTGATTAAAGTGACACTTTCGAAAATTTGAATTAAAAAAATGGTGTAACTTTAATGTTAAGCTGATG
This sequence comes from Cordylochernes scorpioides, assembly GCA_030710605.1. Lineage (NCBI taxonomy): Eukaryota > Metazoa > Arthropoda > Arachnida > Pseudoscorpiones > Chernetidae > Cordylochernes > Cordylochernes scorpioides. The sequence continues at coordinate 70,555,434 of CP092886.1, forward strand.
TTAAGCAATTTAAGGGATATATTATAAAACGAAGTAAATTTAAATATAAAAGTTAGGCATATTATGGTTAGGGTATTTAAAATTGATATATGATATTATAAGTTATTAAGAGCAAAATTGCTAAAAATGGGCTAGCATTATTTAACAAATAAAAATGTAAGTGGACGAAATAAAAATAAACTTTAACCCTCACAATTGATGAATGATACGCTGTTGGATTGGTGGTAGCTTGCTCCATAGGACGGATTTGCGCATTCCGGAGAGAAGACCTCTGCTAAGGGGTCTGTGCCTGGCTGAGAAGTGCATTATCGGCTGTAAATGACTGTTTCCAATATTAGCTGTTGCGATGGTTCTGGTTTCACCGTGGAAAGACCAGGTTTGAAAGTCGTGGGCTGGATATATATATCCCCGAATTCTTGCTATCCTTTCATACCACTCGGTTAGGGAGGAGACGGCACTATTCTTATCAACCGTTTGTCAACGAGTGGTTGCTCTTCTGTCAAGGTTTCCATGATAGCTTCCTGGGGTAGAGCTAGCTTTATTCCCATGGCGGTCTTGGTGCGTTAGTATTCTTCCGAAGACTGACCTTGAAGGCGCAGGGCGAAGTATTTCGCGTAGGTGGCCTCGCTGATTGAGGGGTAGAGATCCAGCAAGGTCTGTTTCGCCTAGAACTATTTCAGGGTGTCTAGTCGAAGCAGGCGGAAGTATTACAAGGGTTCTCGGACCAGGAACAGCGGCAGTCCAGTTTCTCGGATGCGGACAGTCCAGCTCGGTCCGCTTGGTTGTCGTACGTCGTAAAGGAATCTTTAAGCTGGATACGTACCATCGTACTGCGGCATTTCTAGGTTTTCTAGGGCATCTGTGATCCGGGTTACCAGATTCTCAAGAGTGATCGGGGCGGAGTGGAACTCCACTTTCTCGTCGACCAGGTCTACCTACGATGGGGTCTGGCTCTTGCCTTTTTCATCCTGGAGGCTAAATGTAGTCCTGTGGTGATTTGTGAAGCAGTCGTGGTAGTTTTTCGAAAAGTGGTAATGACACACAGGAGACAGGATACAGAGACAAAAACCCATGGGGAGTTGATTGGAGAGGAAAGAGAGAATGTCTGGAGACTACCTTGGGAACAACTGGTGTCGAGACCACTTCGGTGCGAACTCCCGTGATCATCACATGTAGGTGATTTTAAACAGCTCTGAGTAAGATAAATTATCCCCAGGGGGAAAGGAAGTGAAGGCTACTGACATCTGGTGACCAAGGGTATTGTTTTGACCCAGCTATTTTGCTTTCCCTTTCCTCATACTCCCATCAAGCCATTTTATTTATACATGTCCAAATATTATAATAAAATATGTTCTAAACTTTTCTTCTTTGCTCTTAAATTGAGGAAGAAATAATAAATTTAACTAAACACATTTAATTTATTTTTATTAAATAACAATTATATTTACAAACGTGTAATTCTTTATGTTATGCGTTGATATTCTTTTTTGAGGCACCATGTCTCATTGACGCTCCAAGGGAATTACTTTCTAACAAATATTTAATAGGTGTGTGCCTCTATAATTCAATCATATTGTAGCGTTATTTGTTGTATTGTTTTACATAATTAAGTTTTAGGTTTTGTTTGTTTTGCATATATTGAATTAATGATTGGTATATTAATTCGTGTATTCTTTGATTTGGGTAGTCTGCTCGTTGGCAGCAATAAACGATTATTGTTCGATTTATCTTCGCCTGTTGCTTGCGATTCTTACCGTGACAATATATAACATATAAAAATATTTTAATTCAATTAAAATGAGTTTGCTTTTATTTTGCAATATGCGACATCTATCATTGTTAAATATTACGCTTCTATTATTCTCGGTAATTTTTGAAGAACAGATTAAACACTATGTTTGATTCTTGGAATATAAACGGTGTTCTTAACCTATACCTCATTAATATATACCTTTCCATTTTATTGACACGAACAATGCCATTAATGTAATTCAGGATCCATATGCAACGCTGATTGTGTATAGATCAGGCAACACCTCAATTTAACAAAATAATTGGGTTTAGGAATCGTATGATGTGTTGCCCTAAATCAATGCTCCATATGTCGATGGTTATGGCATGAATAGTTTCAAATGTAGCTTACCTGTTTGTACCTTTGTCTTTTGCGAATGGCATATATATATGATGAGAATTCCAACCTTTCATACTTTTGCATTTATTTGCATAGTGTTCCTTATTTTCAAACTTATACCAAAGAACATTTAATTTTGAACACTTTTAAGCATCCTTTTGTGAAGCCCTGACGCTCAAGGTATTCACATCTCTGTGGAAGCTATCAGAGCATTTATATTCCGTTAAACGTAGGCTCTTAGCAGTTGCAATAGTAAATCCTGACTCGGGAAGATTGAGACAACACTGTCCCATTCTTTAAGAAAATAACACAAAAGAACCAGAGAAAAGTATCGGAGATTTGTACCAATATATATTCACTAATTCAGTTATTAAATTGTCTATTTTTCCTAAATAATCATCAAATTTAATATTGAAAATAACTGTTCAGATTTTAACTCTCTTCGAATTAGCAAAATTCTGAATTTACTGTCTTTGAGAGCAAAAATAGAGTATATTGGGGATATTAAATAAGCATTATATATGCATTTTTGTAATATATAAAAAAATTAAAGTAATTTATTTCTAATGCTTTTCATTTTTTCAAAATGAAAACCTTCATTTCGTTTAACTCATTAGGCTCAATTTCGTCTGGGTGAATTGTTGCACACACATTTTCCATTAACAAAGGTTTAATGAAAGAAACTTTCCATTAGTAAAAGTTCCATTTGGAATCTCAAAATGGATTATTTCGAGTGATTTTAATTGTTAATCAAGCGTTATTAGTCTTTTGCCGCGAAAACTCCGCGCGCTATACTGCCCCTTTAGTCCTATACCTATTTTTGCAAAAGGAAGAAATAAAAAATAAAAAGCACTTACATCTGCCTCATCATATTTGACAGAATTGTAAACCATGTTTATTAATTGAAGGCATTTAACGAATATGAAAATATAGTAATTTGAAAGCTAAATAAATGACAGAAACAAGTAGATGTATAACGTCGCGTTTAAACAAACAAAAAAAAGGGGGGGAGGTTATTAGCCACATTATGCCTCTAAAGGGAGTTGTGAGTAATCTTCCGGCCCCATCTGGTTTATCTCGATAATGTGATACAACAATAATGTAACAAAAGACAATGGTTACCACCAAATCGTTACAGCTCACAGGGAGAAGAATATAGGACTTCAAACTCCGAAGCCTCAATATTGACAAAGGAGGAAAAGCGCTTGAATTTCGGGTGGTGGCTGTCATTACTCAGCATTCACTTGAACTCGGCACCTAAAAAAATGACTCTCCCCAAAGATGAGTTTATAGAGCTTTCTGGTTAAATGATGTTGATCGAGTCTTATCAAATTGGTTCTTTACTGGAATATTTTAAAACAAGCGGGTGATCTGATTTTCGATTCTACGTCCCCACTTTCCCTTCTTCCCTTTGTCGACGTTTAAATTTACCATTCTTTATTAATTTGCAGGTGGAAAACTTTGTTAAATGGAGCTTTATATGAAAATTTTCATATTTGGGATTACATTTTATGTGTGCAGACGTAGTTACTATTTACACACGGGCACTAGAAATTAATATTGTTTTATAAAATGAGTGATTAATGATTAGAAAAATTGGTTGATTTAGCATGTTGCATGAGATTTAGATATCAAAACGGCCTGTTTTAAAATGGTGCATATGATTATTTTATTTTACAAGTGGAAATACTTCGAACAAAATCTTTTTAATCTACTTAATAAATAGGTTATTATAGGTCGTACATATTATATGTCATAAACATAGTGGTACATATTTTGAGAATAAGGTTATATTAATTATAACATTTTAAAAAGGGAATCAATATTTCAACTATTTTAGTGCATATACACATAATATAACGCATAATAAGTACGTCTATAAAAATTATCCCTTATAATTTTTTTACGTGGTGTTACGGTTATGAGATGAATAAATACGTATATTGTACAACGGATTCTATGGTTGATCTAATACATTGAATTTATTCTCTCATTATCGTGTATTTATATTAATATATTTCAATGCATAATATAAATATATTAAAAGAGTCGTATTTTCCTTAAAATGAATTTTAAAAAAATGTCTTTTCACCCGAGTTTTGTTTATAAAGAATGTAACTATACCATTTTGGAAAATTCAAGCCTATAGGCTTTAGGCCATGGTCCTCACTAGTACAAGAGCGGCATCAATTTCATAAAATCAAATGCGAAGAGTTACTAAATCGGTTAACATTTCCTAAATATGTTTGAGAAGTGGCTGAGCACATTTTCTGGCAAGAATAAAACAAAGTTGCAGAAGGCGCATTAGACATTTCAATAATCCCATCGTAGGATGTCATGAAATCGAAGACGTCCCAAAACTGGAGGGAGAAATAGCACGAAACCATAATGAACATATTTGATTTTTATCTGAACTTGCCAAAATTGGCGTTGTGACGCATTACCACCACCAAGTGTTGTATTGGAGTAACAAATAAAATGCATAGTTTTAAATTGAAAGTTGCCCATTTTGGCAAATGAAAACCATCCTCCATCACCATCATATAAATATGCACGTGTTTATATATATACGCCAACATTTGAATGTAATCTTCATAACCTGATGTTTAACTCCTATTATTTGTATGAAAAATAGACACTTCGGCCAGTTTTTTTTTCTCAAAGTTTAATAAAATAAAAATAAAGCATTTGTCAAGGCGTTAAAAATTGTTCTGAGGTTGCAAGGGCGTTCTCGCATGATTTTTCGTATTATTTGAATTAAACTACATTTTAAAATAGGTATATATTATGTAAAATTTGTGAGAAAGCACTAGCGAGATTTAAAGTACAATATATACTCATAAACCATTATATTATATAATTATAAAAATATAACTAATTTCATATTGTTAATTTTAAAGAGCTACACATTTTCTTATTAATATGTTGGAAGTCACTCGTTAAATTAGAAGGAGATACAAGTATCTACAAAGTTGTGAGAGCCGTACATAAACAATGGTAAAGTCTTTATTAGGAACATTCTTATCCATATATATTTTAAATAAAAGTTTCATGAAAGCTTGATATAATAAGAACCTAATCAAATTTCAGTGAGAAATAAACACATAACTGCATATTTATCTGATTATTATAAGATATACATTTAAACACAAGAGAAGCTTGTTTTACATACAAAATTATGTGGAAGAAATCAGAATTACAATCTGACTAAAAAAAGAGAGCAAAAGAATAACAGAGAAATAGGACTTAGAGAAATGATTGTACCCGCCCTATATGCTCTCGAAATAGTGCTAACTTGATGTCAAGTTCTTGGCCGAGGGTTTCTGGGTTAGAAAGTTCGTTATTGGAAGCGCGGTAGTCAAGCGACTGCAGTTCGGTTTTCAAGTTGCAATAAATCTCTTTCAGCTCTAAAATGGCATTATATAAATAATTGAACCGTTCTTTCATCCGCGACTTCAGCGCAGTGAGAATCGGCAAGAGCACAAGGTTCATATCTTCAGCAAACCTTTCAACCTTGGCTACCAGAGCCTCATTGGTCGGGTTGACAATTTGTTGAAGAGTTTCGGTCACCATTTTTTTGCACCTTTCTGTCATATCAAAAATGGGAGATTTATTATTTATATTTCAATATTTGTCACACAATTAACAAAAATACATTACTCAGGCAACAAATATTAGAAAATGTTTTTTTACTCATACAAAGTTTTTTTTTATAGATAATTTAAATTTTGAAATATGTAAATATATGCCCTTTTTAAATATTATTAATAAAAATAGAGATATGTAAATGTGTTTTGTGAATTTACATCTTCATAATTAATCTTCGAATATTAATTTTCAGCGGATAAAAATTGACACATATCTTCACACTATAACTAAATATTTTTTATAATTAAACTGGAGTAGCAAGTTTATTGGTGAAAAACTATAAAGAATTTTAAAAAATAAGATTTGAATAAGTTGATTTACAAAATATGAAAAGTGCGATTTCTTATTTAATTTATGAATAATTGGAAAAGGAATTACAATTTTATATATATATATGTAGTATATTTTGAGTTAGATAGTTCACAACCTTCTTCTGATATTTATTATATAACCCCATATCTATATATAAAAATATGTATCGAACAATGGAAGTGACAAATAAAACAAAGAGGGAGGTAGACCAGACGACAAAGACCAGACGAAAACAACGCGGCGCCAGAAAGTGACGTGATTACAGTAGCCAATCAGGAATCGCCACATATGCGGGCGTCCCAGAGTATATAAAGGCGCAGAAATTAGACAAAGGGTAGTTTTTCAGAGCGACGCCGTCATACGGTCGGGTCTCTCCCCCTTCTATCCGCGATGTAGGCATCCGTGGCGCCCGTGGTCTGTCTGCCTTCGTCCGTGGTCTACCTCTACCTTCTTGGAGTTACCATCTAGACCTGCCTCTGTCTCTTGCTGTCCCAGTGCGGGAATCCCATCACGCACCCACGACCACGACTGCCCAGTACATTCCACATCGGGATTACTACAGAATCCGTTAAAGTCGACAGGATAACTGAGGACAGCAGCAAGCAGAGGATGACGGAGGTCAGATGCGACTACTTCGCGGATGCCCTCACCAACATGCAGTCACTGCGAAGACCTAGTAAGCCGCCTAACAGACGCCATTCGGGACTAGCCGTGCCTCGTGCGGAGGAGGCCCTCATCTCCTCTTTCGGCGGATCCCACGCAACAAGCAGCCTTCTTCCATACAGCCATCTCCAGAGATCAACTCCAGCCAGCATCAGCCATTTCAAGGTACTTTAAACTTTGTTTCTGCCATTTTCCCCATAAATTTTATTCTTATATTTTCACTTTAAGCATTTTAAAATAAATTATAACCTTTTTTTATATCATTTTTATTCAATTTTTAAAACTTTCACACTCTCATTTATCATTTTTACTTTATTTTAATCAAATTATAAATGTTAATTCATCATTTTCAATTTTATTATTAAAAATATTCAATCACGCATTTTTGCCAATTTACTAATCTTACATGCCTTTCTTAAATTCACCTAAAATGGCATTATCCAAATATGCAACTTTCAATTTTACATTGAAAAATCATATTATATTTTAATTACTCGAATCATATTTTCTAAACTTATTTGTGTGTTTTTTTTTATATCTTATTTTTATACCAAAAACACCAATGTCTTAATCAAATATTCAAAACTTTGCAAAAATCATTTTTATGTTCACTATTTTATGTACACGCCCCATTCAAATTATAAGTCACTATCATGCCATTGCCCTTTTACAAGTATAATTTTCGCACTACCATAATCAACATTTTAAAATAAATATTCAAATTTTAATAAACATAGGTGAAACGCATTTTTTTTTAAATACAAAAATCGAAAGATACAATATATTCAAAAGCACAACTAGAAAAGTAACTGTCCTTTCCAAGTTAAAAATTAAAGTTTAAAACAAGCTAAAAATTCCAACATAGCTACACTCCCTCGTCCTTTTCCTTTTACATGCATAATTATTAATCATTCATACATCTCTCTCAACTAACTTCAACACACTCCCACATCACTTTCTCCAATTGGCCACCATCTATTAACGCGCGATTTAACAACACATCCAATTTCGAGCCACACGAGCGTCATATCGTCGCGAACAAAAATATTTCGCGATAAACATGCCACCTATATAACAATCTGAAAATTCTCGATGTGTTTCGTACAACAACCACCTATTCGGAAACAAGTTAGATGCTGTACCAAAAAAAAAAAAGACTTCACGTGACACCTTTCTATTCAATTCACTCACTAGTGTCACACAGTGTCACACAACAATTTTTCTCACTTAATAGGCCACAATAACATTTTTTAATAAGTCCGCAACAACGTCGAGACACAACGCTTGCGAACACCGAGAAAACTATATTTTCAAATAGGCAAGAAACCAATTACCACTGTGGGGGCTGAGAGATTTTCTTCCAGCCTACTGGATGACTCACAGCGCCGCCAACAAAAACAAACAACCCAGCGGCGTCAGCAGGCAACAAAGGATTACCGCGGCCATATTGACATCTCTAGTTTCAGTACACACGTGCTCCAACTCGCAGGACAGAGAGATTACATAAGATAGTGGCACACCGGTATTCTAGACTTCGTGTCCACCAAACAACCTGCCAGATTAAAACGGATAGGAAAATTATATAAAATCCCTTTTATGGCAAATCTTATTTTTATAATGTTATAGAATAGTTTATTGTTTTGTCAACCCGTTTAAAAATTAGGTCCCCACCATCTCTAAAATCGATCCTGTACATGACACCATGTGAGACGCCATCTTGGCCTCCTGAAAGGACAATTAAATCCCCAAAATGGCGTCCATCGCCACGACACTATTCCAAACATCGTCTAATTTGCGTTTATAAGTATTGCATCACGTGGGGAACACACTAACCTAAATACTTACTTTATTTTAAAATCTTATTCATTTATATTTTTACGATCCTTGATGTGTGCCATTTTATATTTTAGAATCTATCCATATATTTTAGGATATTTCTTTTACATTAAGATATTTCTTCTCCTTCCATCCCTAAGGGGTTAAAACTATTAGCCAACCTATATAAACATCACCTGAAACCTTATATTCTTTGACATCATTTGTTTTAATTTTCCATGGCCTACGTCTGAGCTAATTTTAACTTAAAATTTTTGTTTTAACAGTGACGCCTTATACCAACTATCCCTTCTTATATCTTGATCCTTCCAACTCTGCCTTCCATACTTCTCTCGTCTCTTGATCATTTTCCATTGGCCTTCTATGCCTTCGTTCTAACCACCCCTCGCCCATCGCAGAGTTCCTGTTTGCCGATTTTTTTATTGATTTGTCCCAGTGGACTACTCCTTCCTCGCCATCCCATCCTGATGGTGTGTTCAGGAAAATCCATGGCTTATAATTTTTTTTATTTACACCCGGATCACCGTCACAGCATTCTTTATTTCATTCTTTTTTTCCTCAAACCCGGGTTCAATCAATCAATGGCAACAGTCGAGCCCTGTTTTCACAATCTACCTCCATCCTCTAACCTCTTCAACGGTTCCTGAGACTCCTGCTCGTCAACATTTTTTAATTTTTATTTTTTAATGATTCATCGACCTGGTACACTCTTCCTCCCCATGTTAACTCCACACGGAGAGCTCGGGTAACCAGCGATATTTTTTTTTTCTCTAACGCTCGACTCAGGCCATCATCAGCACGATGCGCCCGCTCATTTTTCGTTTAATTTTATTTTTCATCTGGTCGAGCTCAATCACCGATAGCAGCCCAGCTCTTGAGTCACCATCTCTTTTTAACCTCTCTCAGAAAAGATTTCTTTCCCATATTCTCCCATTAACTACCTCTCCTTCGATCTTCACGCCTTTTGCCGATCTGAGCTAATGCTACTTACAGAGCATCTTGAGATTGCTGAACCCTGAAAACAATACTTCGCTTCTAAGCTCATATTGCAGGGCAGGACTCCTGAGATGTCCTTTGCAGAAACCAATTCAGACCTTCTTCCTTTTTTCCTCACTGCGTCACTACCTATCGCAAACCTTTTGCTTAAGTCAATTTTCTTTTATATTTTATTTTACTTTTATTATCTCTACTTCTCCTCCTTCCTGTATTACATCCCTGAAACTATGTTGTAAACACTCAAGGCACCTTAAGTAACAAAAACTGTAACTAGTATACCAACTTTCCCAAATATTTACTTTCGCTATTGTGTGTGTTTACTTTAAATTTATCCTTCCTATGTACTCCTCTTATATATTTTTTGTAGTTTTATAATATTATATCAGTGTGTCACCACTACTCCCCTTTATCTTTATTTTTATTCTAGTAACTAATTTGTGCCCCAAATTATTTCCCATTTAATAGGTTTGCTAGCTTTTCTCTCATTTATTTGTAAATAGACTTACAGTTTTACTAGTTTTGTGGTGTTGAACTTTGTTTTTTAACTACAGATGTAGATAAAACATTTCACTGTTAATCGATAATATCATTTTGTTTATTAATGCCTTCAACTACCAATCAATCCTTTATATATTATTACCTTCAATTTTTTTTTCTTTTTTTTCTCATCATGTTTAGACTTAGAATTTTACAACTTCAACTATTTTAGGCACCATTTTAAAAAACCTACACCTAACAATATTTATAATATTTCTTAAACAGATAAAACATTTATCATTTTATTTTTCTTAATAGATTTTCAAAATGTTATTTTTGACGCTTCCCTTACAACCTCTAACTCTATCCCATGAACCTTTCCTCCCAACTTTTTACATCCATCAAGAGATTATTGTTCGTCAGCCATTTTCATTTTTATATATATTTGATTAAACTAACTAGAAGAACCTTCCTCGCTGTACATTTCCCAACAGTGAGCTCAGGAGACCCTGTTAGATTTTTATTTTTTTTTTCCTCTCATCGCCCGGCTCATCATTTTTTCATTTTTCAACTTTTTCTTTTCACCACACAAGCCGGACACAATCAAAATTGACAGCAATAAATCTCTTACACCCACCTCTCCTTTTCCGCATCCTTCAAACCTCCAACCTTCCAAGGGATTCCAGTTTCAGATTCCAGTGACAAATAAAACAAAGAGGGAGGTAGACCAGACGACAAAGACCAGACGAAAACAACGCGGCGCCAGAAAGTGACGTGATTACAGTAGCCAATCAGGAATCGCCACATATGCGGGCGTCCCAGAGTATATAAAGGCGCAGAAATTAGACAAAGGGTAGTTTTTCAGAGCGACGCCGTCATACGGTCGGGTCTCTCCCCCTTCTATCCGCGATGTAGGCATCCGTGGCGCCCGTGGTCTGTCTGCCTTCGTCCGTGGTCTACCTCTACCTTCTTGGAGTTACCATCTAGACCTGCCTCTGTCTCTTGCTGTCCCAGTGCGGGAATCCCATCACGCACCCACGACCACGACTGCCCAGTACATTCCACATCGGGATTACTACATATATATATAAATAAAATAATTTATATACGAGGTGTGTTAAAAAAGTATCGCGACTTTTGTGTTTTTTCAAAAATTATTTTTTATTCATGAATACCTATTTTGTCCCCTTCAAAGTAATCCCCATGAGATATTATACACTTGTGCCAACGGTTTTTCCAATCTTCGAAGCACTTCAAAAAATCATTTTTTAAAAATCTTTTTCAGCTCCTTCTTCGATGCCGTCTTTATCTCGTCAAGCGTAACGTCGTCCTTTCATGGGCCTCTTCAGTTTAGGGAACAAGAAAAAGTCACAGGGGGCCAGATCTGGCGAATATGGTGGCTGCGGCATCATTAGTGTGTTGTTTTTGGCCAAAAAGTCGCGCACAAGCAACGATGTGTGAGCAGGGGCGTTATCGTGGTGCAAAAGCCAATTTTTGTTCTTCCACAAATCCGGGCGTTTCTGGCGGATTGCTTCGGGCAAATTGCGCATAACTTGCAGGTAATATTCCTTATTGACCGTTCTACCCTGTGGCAAGAACTCAAGATGCACCACGCCTCTGCAATCGAAGAAAACTGTCAGCAAAACTTTCACATTCGACCGAACTTGGCGGCCTTTTCGGTCTTGGTTCGTGCGGCAGCTTCCATTGAGATGATTGAGCTTTGGTTTCCACGTCATAACCATAAACCCACGCTTCGTCACCAGTTATGACCCTCGGGAGCAAATTAGGGTCGTCGCGGACAGAGTCCAACATCTCATTAGCAATGTTCATGGGATGCTGTTTTTGGTCGCAATTGAGCAATTTTGGTACGAATTTCGCGGCGACCCGTCTCATGCCCAAATCATTGCTAAAAATCGAATGGCACAAGCCAATCGATATGTTTAGGTTCTCAGCAACTTCTCTAACGATGATTCGACGATTGGCCAATATCATTTTCTCCACTTCATTAATTTTTTCGTCTGTTGTTGAAGTGCTCGGGCGTCCGGCACGCTCTTCGTCGTTCACATCTTCTCGGCGTTCTGAGAACATTTTGTACCACCGTTAAACGTTGCTTCGGTCCAAGGTAGCTTCTCCGTATGCCACATTCAACATTCGGAATGCATTCGCGCACTTAATTTCGTTTTTCACACAAAATTTGATACAGGTTATTTGATCCATTTTTTAATAGGTAAAAATCGAAGACGATCCAAAACACCTGCAAGCAAAGCAGCTGTCAACATTTAAGTGAACATTCAAAATGACCGAGCTTGTCGGCATAAGTGAGAGACATGAGTACCAACATAAAGCCACAAAAAGATCGAAATTCGAATATACGTAACCCGCGAAAATTCAAAAGTCGCGATACCTTTTGAACACACCTCGTATATGGAAAAATGCGATCTATTTTCCCCGATGGTGCTAAAAGCCAGCTCTTGCAGTACATGTTATTAAACAAATTTGCTTTGAAACTATAAAAACTGCTTCGAAAGACCAGCGTACGCAGGGCCAAGAAGCACAGTAATTTGAAAGCTATTAGAAACGCTTCGAGCTGAATTTTCTATTAATAAAATATAAAACAAAATAAAAATAAATTTAAAACCTAAAATACTAAGAAAGCCTAATATGAAACGTGCAATAAAACACTTTGTATCACCAAATCCAAAGGAGAACGTGGAATATTTACTAATGTAACTAGGGAGATAATATAGGTGTGGTATATTTAAGAGTCTGCTCGCGCCTAATTCACTATCATTACACACAAATATGTGAGAGATTGAGATAGAGATAGCGCGTATAAAATAGTACGATTGATAGAAACACATTGGCGACTCGAAAACAACAGTAAAAATATTCTAGGTAAATATACATCCATATTTACGCAAACTTGGCCTCAAATACATGAATGTAGTAACTACAATGAAGTAATGAAATGAATAGGTGATTGACATTTCTTGATTTATCAAAATACTAGCGGATGTACCCGGCTTCGCCCGGGTTTTACCCGAGTAAAGGTTTGTATAACGAACATTTGTTAAAACAATTCTCTATGAACATATTAAAAAAAAAAGATATATTTTGATAATTTGAAACTCGTAAATTTGAATCTCTCGATAAAGTGATCATTTTTTCCCGGTCCCTGTGTGCCGTGTCATCCTGAATTTTGTATTTCCTAATTTTCTACATTACAAAATAATCGTTTTATCTAGTGAACATTTTTTCCCGGTCCCTTAAAAAATACTCGATAAGTTGATTTCGATAATTTGAAACTCTTAAATTTGAATCTCTCGATAAAGTGATCATTTTTTCCGGTTTTACCCGAGTAAAGGTTTGTCTAACGAACATTTGTTAAAACAATTCTCTATAAACATATAAAAAAAATAATAGATATATTTTGATAATTTGAAACTCGTAAATTTGAATCTCTCGATAAAGTGATCATTTTTTCCCGGTCCCTGTGTGCCGTGTCATCCTGAATTTTGTATTTCCTAATTTTCTACATTACAAAATAATCGTTTTATCTAGTGAACATTTTTTCCCGGTCCCTTGAAAAATACTCGATAAGTTGAATAAAATCATGGTCGTTTATGGAAGATGGACGTAGTTCCCGGAGGTCACCCGCGAGGCTTTTTTCTTGTCTACTTGGCACAGCTGTGTCACCAACTCTGCCCCCGCGCGCCAGGACCTCTTGATCCCTCTGATTGGTCGGTGGGAACTTGGACTGTCCAACCGGCCGGCGGCCGGACGATTACATTTTCTCGACAGGGGGGGGGCAGACCCAAGCCTATCTCCGTCGCAAGGTGGCGCTGCTTGCGAGTTAAAGCTACAAATCTGCAAATAACTCTAAGGATATTAAAGATATTCAAGAAATTATTTTTCGAAAACCTTTCCGGGGATATGCCTAATAATATCCCAAAATTTCACGGCGATTGGATGTACGGTTTTTGAATCTATAGAGTACACACACACACAGACAGACATTCATTTATATATATATATAGATTTGGTTGACCAAAAAGGTTTTTTGAACAAGCTAAATCAATATTTAGATGATTTTTGTTCCACTAGATGACGCTCTGCCATCTAAAAATGCTCATGTGAGTGGTCAGGAAATGAAATTTATGTTTTTAATATCAACACCTGACCATTTTAATATTTTTCTTATCACCCATATGAAAAGCCTATTCACGCAAACCTGGCCTCAAATACCCATTTCTTGATTTCTCAGGAAGCTTCTGGAATCAAATTTTTGGTTGTAGAGGTACAGTTTGCATCACACGCTGATGAGGGCCAACAGCCCGAAACGCGTACGTGGTTGACTTTTCTTGATTTAACATTAAATTAGGTTGGCTAAATATCTTTGAAACAAGCTAAATCAACGTTTAGTTGTTTTTTGTTCCACTAGATGGCGCTCTGCCAAATTTGGGGATTCATGACGGCAAGAAACATATTAAATATAGACCCCAAAGAAACATCCTATCAGGACTGTAATTGTGTACTGTTCAACTGTACATTTCAGATGTTTTGCAACCTGTTGTGTTACAATTTTTTTTATCAAACTACTAATGCCATCTTCCAACAATATAATTCCTAAACACATAAAGCCAACAACTCACGAGCCTTCTTTCAAAATGTTGAAATCCTTACCTGCCCGAATCTCCCCTAGATCTTACCCCAATTAAGCATGTATGGGACATGATGATGATGATAATTTGGCAATACCCATAGCCAAGTAAACCTTCAACAGCTTCGGCGAAAATTTGAAATTGCTTGGCCTAGCATTCCAAAAGAAACCATAAAAAAAACTGTGACAGTATGCCACACCGTTTAGTCCCATGTATATGTGACGAAGGAGGACGCACCAAATATTTATTTAAAAAAACAATATTTATTTCCATAAATTTACATTATTTTTTATATTTCAATCATTTTCATATCACCACTTTATAGCTAACATTCTTTTCGTCCACATCCTTTTTATTTCAAGGTACCTATTATCTCTTTCTTTGAGCAGTGTTCCCTTAATACTTAGTCCAATATAAGTATGAGGGAGCAGCGCGCCATTTTTTAATAAAAATTCAAAAAATATCATCTCGACCTACTGTCTCTACTTCTTGAGATGTTGTGAGAGCACGGCTCAAAAGTGGTGAACCCTCAGAGCGGTTAGACCATTTTAATCTATCATGCCGCTCAATATGGTGTTAGGCTGTTTTAATTTTATAGGCACTTTGGGAGATTTTTATTGGTGAAGGCATTTGAAAGGAATCTATATAAATAAAAGTCTTAAAGAGGTTTATTGATAATATATGGAAGAAATATTGCAGAGAGTAGTTTCTTATTAAATATTATCGCTTATAGTAGAAGCCTAACTGTCTTTACGTTTATATATTACTAGCGAATGTTCCCGGCTTCGCCCGGTTTTTAACCGAGTAAAAGTTTGCCTAACGAAATTTGTTAAGACGATTATAGAAAACATCCAATCCACCTATATATAGATTTAAAAACGTATATAAATATTGTTATATGCATTTAAATATATTTTTGAAACGCATAATATTTTTGAAAATATTTATTAAATTTTAAATAAGATATTTTCTTTAAATGTATATTAATATTGATATGCTAAGTTTTTACAACGTCATTGGAATATTATATTACTAAATCCTCAAATTAAATATTAAATTTATTATACTTGTAACACATTTTAGCATTTTTACAGTTTATAAATGTAATTTCACCAAATGCCGCGAGAGGCGCTGCTTGCGAGTGAAAGTAGAAAATTTGCAAATAAAATTGCAACGAATATTTATTTCAAATCAAATTCAAACCAGAAACCTTCCCAATAGTATAGTAAATAACTTCCTAAAGTTTCACGGCGATTGGATAATCTTACCTTTTAAAAACATTCATCGTGTAAACAAATTACGTGTTAAATTATTAACCAATCATATTCATTTATCGTCGCGACCAGTGCTGCGCCAAGCGGTAAAAGGCTGGAACTAACGCTTTTTGGTTTTACATTTTAAAAAAAGCACATTAACCTTTTTAGTTTTTTTTGAATAGCTTATATGTTAAACGAAATCTTCAGCTACCTTCATGCGAAATTTGATAATGATTGATTCTGTAGATTTTGCGAAACGCGATAACAAACATCGATTTTGGATTTCATTTTTATAGATATAAAGGAAAGAATATAGACAATGAATACAAATAAGCAGTGAATAATTGATGGGTGGCGATGATGTGTTGATTTTAACAGTCGTTGAGTGAAGTGTTGACGCATTAAGAGGAAAGAATTTTCAGAAAAAAATCACAATCGTAGAGCGATAATAACAGGAAACAAACTTATTATATCCTTGCTGCCGACGTCAGCTCCAAGTCGGAGAGATGTCTATTCTCTAGCCGCCTGTCACCAACTGTCATATCACTTTCCTCTTAATCTGGACCCGCCCTTAAATGAAATATTTCCTCTAGAAGCGCTTTTTCTCGACTCTGACACCATTATTTGTAATTTTATTTGACATAAACTTCATATATAATTGAGCGGCAAAGTTGCACACAATATGTATATTGTTGGGGGGTAATTTGGAGGAAGTATGAGAGAGAGAGACGTAAGGTAAGTTGACAAAGAACTGAGAAACATGTGAATGCCGCTTAGAAGTTGAATCACCAGAGCATCTTCTTTTAACTTGCTCTCTGACAATCAAATTGTAATCAAATATTTTGAAACATTCCCAAATAGTCTTAGTGTATATACTCAATCTCATGAGAACTTTGTTAAGTTTAGAACTATTTGTACAATAATTTACAACACACTACTAATCCAACGTGTAAATAATTAATAATATATATGTAAATAATACTAGCACAGCACAATAGTCCTTTGGACTTCGTGCTTTTTGTGACAATAAAAAAATATATATATATATAAAAATATAAAAAATAATAATTTAAAAAAATGATACAGATTATAATTAATCAATTGCTAAATAGTTTTTTAATCTTTTTTAATGCACTAACACTAAGAAAATAAATATTTCCGCTATCGCAATTGAACAACTAGATTTATATGAGATAAAATAAAAACGGTGGAAGATGTTCATCAAATACAGAGGGAAGAGGTAAAATATGTATTTACTAAAACATAAAAGCTTTTTATTATTATTTTTTTCATATTGTAGCTAAGTATTTATTATTTTACAAGCATTTATTATTTTACACTAGTATTAACAGAGTATCATTTATTATTTTTATATTTTACTACTCAGTAAACTTCCTTCAATCCTTATCATTTATTTATCCTTCATAGTTTGTTATTGCCTTGAGTAAATCGCTGTCTCATCCTGAAGTTTGTTTTCCCTAATTTTCCACGTGGCATTTTGGCGGAGATGCTGGGTAAGTTAGGGAAGACAAACTGAAGATCCCAGAGAAGAATTTGAAGCCATGGGTGCTGTGATCTGCATTTTTAGAGACTGGCTCCAGGATTCCACCGCCGTGTCAAAGCCAATACTTCCCTCCAAGATAACGCTGTCCCTATAGACGACACGACGACAAAGCCGCTCTTCACGCCGCAAGAAAAGGACGCAAAGGTACCAGCTGACGAAGATGGAAGGGCTTATCCTGGTCGGCTTCTCCAGCGTTAAACTCGCCGACATACTGATAGAGGAAGGCCTCGACATCGAGGATGCCACTCTGCGAGCCTTCCCACTGAGAAAAAGGGCTGAGGGAATGGTGCAGGGCAATGTGCTATTCTTCGTCGAGGACACTGATCTCATCACGGCCCTACGGCCAGGTGACTTCAATCGTCCAGAAGATGATGGAGATAAGCGACCCATGCTGGGCTGATGCCCGTCGGGAATCTTTCATCACTCTGCGAGATGGAGTCAAGCTCTCCCAGATACCTGCCCGACTGGATGTCAAGTCCAAGGGGATTGTCACCCACGTCTACGTGACATATGGCATCAATTTCTCCCTTTGCTACAAGCAGGGGCACAAGAGCGCCAACTGTCCACGAAAGACGGGCTTGCAGGAGTTCAACCTGTTACTTCCCGTGGATGCTCCCCTTTTGTCCACGAATGCCGCTAGCAAGCCGCCCCTCAAGTCGAACGCCGTCTTCCTCCTGTTGCAGCTCCACCACCGGCTGCTACTCTCGTCGCAGATCCTCCTCCCAGCGACACAGTGAGAACAGAAGAGGCGCTCGACCTGACTCCTTCTCCACCCGAAAATCAGGACGATAATCAATTGCCTGGATCTTCCCAGGAACGGCGCGATATGGCTGACACCCAGTTTGACGTTCTCTTGAAGAACGAAAAGACGCCAACAGCCAAAGAACGTGCCCAAAAGCAAGGTCTAGAGAGAGAAAACCTTTTCAGGCTCTTACTCACAACGGATAGATGGACCGGCTCATCTTCCAATCTAGCGCCGAGCAGAGAATGGCCATTGACACCCTGGCCAGCACGCTCATGGCTCTTACAGGAGCCACAAGTAGCACCAAGTATAAGTCGCGTGCCAGAAACTTTGCTCGGTGTCTAAATGAAGACACATCCTGACCATCCTGCTTCGAGGCGTTCCACCTATGACGCCTGTGAATCCAGCGACGGGTCGCTGACCCACAGATATTGGAGTTGCCGAGCCGTGCGACCCCTACTCCGGGAGGTATTCGCCTCCTGCGAAGAGCCCTACAGCATGACTGTTCGGCGTCGGCCTCCATCCAGAGGCAATGAAGTTAACCAGTAAAGACCAATGAAGACTATATATTTTTTATATATGTATAATTATAAATTTTATATTTTACACTTATTTATCAATTTATTCTCTCATATAATCTTACATGAACGATTGATAAATCAGTTTCAATCTCTCTCTTTCGGTCGTGCGGGCCGCGATTGGGGCGAGAAATATTAAGCTGGACAACCAATATACCATATTGGCGGAATAATTGGGTCATTAACTTTCAACCGATGTAGGTCTTGTTTATAAAGACCAAGATAACTGAAAATTTTAAAATTCAAGAATAATTATCATCGATCCAAGAAACAATTATGCAAGCGAATATGCATGACAATTAGGATGATCGCGATGAGACTACGGGGAAATATATATGATGTATATTTCCTTGAAGAGCTCAAAATGGGCAAAATCAGGTACTTTTAAACCTTAAAAAAGGTAAGTTAAGAAAAATATTAATACTTTCCTGAGCATTATTCAGGCATTCATAATAAAGGAAGACTGGATTGTGAACCCTAGCAGCACTTGAAGCTATCTCCAAGTTTCCAACCCCAAGATCCATCACCTATGTGAGAAGCTTCATCGGAATATGTTTGTATCATCGTAGTAGGTTCATCGAAATATTCGCCGAAAAAGTTACTCCTCTCTACACTAAGTTCTCAAAATTATAAGTAATTCACATGGAACTCTGACAAGCCATATGTATTTGAATGCCTAGTAACTTCACGTATTTTTTTTTTGCGGAGTGAAGAGCGGCTTGGTGTCATATCGTCCATAGAGACATTGCCATCTTAGAGGAAAGTATTGACTTTGACACGGTGGTGTAAACCTGTAGTAAGTCTCGGAAAATGTAGTTCACTTCACCCTGAGCGGTACAATCTTCAGTTTGTCTGCCTTAATATACCCAGAATATCTACCAAATATACCCACTTTCATAGGTTTCTCCGTCTTGTAACCCCAAGGAGAATCCTCTGTAAGACCTGTGTGTCTTAATAAAGGCTTTTGTGTGTGTGAATATCTACCAAATTGTAGCTTAGAAAATTTGGAAAGACCAACATCAGAATAAAACGACAATTTAATCGATGTAAATACAAAAGACCAGAGAGGTAAAGTGGTAAGTTTAAAGATTAGCAAAATAGAATGAATAAAATTGTAAATCTATACATAAACTACTAAATAATTTGCTAAATATATATTCAGATATGTATTAAAAATACCCAATGGTTATCTCAGTAGCGTTGGTGGAAATAGTAATAAAAATATATTTATCTCTTGAAGAATTGATTTGGTAGCATTATTACTTATTTCGTAAAAAATAAAATCAAATATTTTATAGAAAATAAAAAATAATGATGATGGCCTTTATTCATTATCATTAAACTTAACTTTTAAAATACGTTCCGGGTTCTGCTGGAGTGAATGTTTTCCCAAGAATCCTGTTTTAAAATACATTTTTACCCCCTCCTATCGCCTTTTCATGTTAGGATGACAAGTGGAAAGCTGAAAAGACGAGTGTTGCGGAATGTTAATAATAATACAGGAGAAAATTCCGTAATTTAACAACTCTTTTGTTAATTTTATTTCAAAATAATCGTTTTAAAACCGCGAAAAATTATTATATTAAAAATGAACATATAAAATATAAAATTATTAGCATTATTAAATTATATATTCATATAAAAATGTATTTTTATATTTTAAGCATAATGAGGTTATTCTACACCGTAAATTAAAATTTTGATGTATTCCAAATTTTTAACAACCTATTCTTACATTTTTTTCTGGCATTTTAAACTTAGAATAGAAAAGATGGGTATATTAAAGTAAATTAGATTTTTTAAAAGTAAGGCTAATTATATTTTTATTTGAATTTGAGAAAATGTGTGGGAAAGAAAAACAAATTTTGGTCAACTTGAAAACTAAAATTAAAAACTTAATGAAAATTCAATTAAAGTGATCGATATAGCCAAAAAAGGGCTAGACAAAGGAGTAGATTGTTTAATTTTAAAATAAATAAAATCTATATGAAGAACATACCGGAGCACTGGTTAAGTGTAGGAAGCAGTTTGCAATCAAGCGAAACGATCGGATGATACATAAATCAGTTATATATGTAAAACACATATCTATAATATACTTGATATTAAAAAGGCATATAACGATCATGAATTATCAATCAGCAAAGCATTCAATTTTGAAGATCTTCATATTTGGGAGAGATACAATATGTTCCAGCTACATATAAAAACTATTTTAAATTCAAATAAAAAAAAATAGAAGAGAATAATAGACTCGATCAATAACTATGTGAAAATATGTAATTTTCGAATAAAATAATTGTTGTTATAGGGGGAAATCGAGAGATACGATCTCTTTATAAATAGAAAATTGACAATTCAAATGTCAGGGTGCCATTCAGATGGTGGAGCACCACCGCCAGCACCAGCGAGTTGCCGTTCTTACTCGCCCGATCAGGAAGAAGCCATGGGCGTATGGGGACCATCAGGATATCGCCCTCTTCACAATTCCCCACAGCTAATTATCCTGAAAGAAGTGGACCACGATATGCCCAGCGGCAAATCGGCGCGGTCCTTCCAGGCGCTGTACTAGAGTTTCTAACTTTTCGGAAAAAGCTCAGCCGGAACTCCGGAATTCGATAAAGATGG
Source organism: Cordylochernes scorpioides (assembly GCA_030710605.1). Taxonomy (NCBI): domain Eukaryota; kingdom Metazoa; phylum Arthropoda; class Arachnida; order Pseudoscorpiones; family Chernetidae; genus Cordylochernes; species Cordylochernes scorpioides. The sequence goes on from CP092886.1 coordinate 70,576,926, forward strand.
TCTTGACGAAATTCCAATCCTCGTTGATCCTCAGGATAATATCATCGACGTACGCCAGGACGTTACCTCTTCTTAGATTTCTCTCCAAGTGGGTTAGAAAGGAACCAATTAAGATAGAGAAGAGGGCTACTCCTGAGGAACAGCCCTTTTATAAATTCTGATGGGGACGGGAAAAATATCCATCTACGTGCTGACGATTTTGTAGCCCGCTGTAAGGAACGAGGCAGACGAATTTTCTCCTCGAATATTTCGGTAGAACCCCGCGCGAAGCTTGGATTCGACGAAGATTCAATGTAAAGCACCTGCTAATAAGTCATTGAAGCCCTCGAAGAGCTCTTAAGGCACGATATCCCAACCAGACGCTTTCCTTCGAGACAGATAGCTAATGACAGCTTCTATACCTCACTCAAGGAGATATATGCTCGATGAAGCGGATCACTGACCTCTACGTACCTTCCTCCAAGGACCCAACAATGTCCCTCGGGCCGCAGGTAAGAGCTGTCGAAGAACTATCTGAAGACGTTAAAGGTGGTGAGCTTTTGATCCTCCCCTCAAAGAGGTTCTCCTAAGCGTCAAAGTTCAGTGAGAATTTTCACTGTCCGCAGAGAGTCCGGTCCAGTTGACAGTTCAGTCCCGACTTCAAGCTAGTGAATATCCCATATACTTAAGGACTTTTCGCCAACTTTCCGCCAAACCTTGTGCACACTTCAAATCACCCATGGTTTAAGTACCAGCTTACTTTCATCGTTTTTGTTTGGGAGCTTATTGTTTCCGAAATCCATCGTGTTTCTTACCTTCTTTAACAAAACTCAGGTGGTAGATCCCGTAAAGCCGTCTAGTTGGGAGGGATATATTTCTTCCTTATTAATGAACTTTCGAGATCACGACATATATATATGAAAAATAGTACGAAGTGAAATTATATTGGGATCAAGTGGATAAATTAGGGGGAAAAGCATTCTTGATTGGGCAACTAAAAGTTGATGATGGCTTGCGTCATCTGTCGGAATAAATATAAACTAATCGTTGATTTTTTATTATTACCGAAAGGCCAAATACATATTCTAGATTAATAATTTCGATATAAATGCAAGTATATCGATATATATATATACTAGCGGATGTACCCGGCTTCGCCCAGGTTTTTCTCGAGGGAATGTTTGTAGTCTAGTAATAAGAAAATATACGTACACCTAAAAACTATCAGAGAAAATATAAACCACGGAAGGTGAACAGAAAAATGCTTACAATGGATGTTATGTTTACGATATCAAGTTAAATAAAAACAAAGATAAAATTTGCATATGTTGGTCACTATAAATTTGTATATTTGTTAGGCGAAATTAGAAACATGATAAAACAATTGGGTATTTAAAAACAAATGTAGAAATAAAAGTTGAAGTATAATAAACAATGTTAAAGATTAGTTTTAATTATTAATCAAGATTGTGTGTGAATATGTGAGAAAGATGTGTTGTAAGATTTAGGTACTTACAGCTTGTAGGAAGGCATGAGGACGTTGAGGATTATATGATAATAATCTTTATTATCCATTTAGCAAGAAAAGACAAAGTTATGGTAGCGAACAGTTATTGAAGTATAGAGAAGAAGGTAAACAAACAGTTGTGATGATGATAGGTCCAGTGTGGCGCTAGCTGTCGTAGCATTCAGTTATCCAACAAGATGTAATATCGTTGTTGTTTTCTTGGCCGACTGTTTTGCATATGGTGTTATCTTAAAATTGCTTGTTTTGAATATTTTTTTAGATTGAGATTAATAGCTAGTATGTAAAAAAATTAACTCTGTTGAAATTTAATTTTGTATTTATATATAAATAAAATTAACTCTGTTGATTTTTTTTGTATTTAATCGATAACAGCGAAGTTACGCATGTTAATGTTAGGAAATATATTTTGATGTTAAGCAAAACCTGCGCCATCTCGTTATACATAAATGTTGAAAATTTGGTTGAAAAAGATGCATTGTAACGAAAGTTTTTAGTGATGTCCACTTATGAAATTTCCATTTTATTAATATAGATTTATCACATTATGCTCATAAATTATTAATAGATGTAAATTTTTACGCTGTCAGGAATTTTGTAAATATTTGTAACTATAAATAAAAGGCGCGTGATTGAAATAAAGTTAGTTAGTCAGACGGTTGATTGTTCTCTCTTTCTTTACGCAAAACAATATCATCTGAATATTGGCGTGTTCAGATCATCAGAGAAGCGTTACATATATATATATACACATATAACTTGTATATATTGCAAATAGGTAAGTTAAACAAACAGAACGAGTAGAAAAAAACAAATTTCAAATTATTTAATTTCCTTTTTATTTGCAATTAATATCAATAAAGCAATTATTTTTCTTTTATATATACATAATAGTTTTATTTCCTCTATTAAGAATGCCTTTTTTAGTGATGCCATCAGTAAATATTAATGTTGATATTTAAGAAGAAGAGAGAGTTAGAAGGTGTCGAATTAGAACACGTTTATATTTTAACGAAATCGCTTCCATAATATCAACTTTATTTGTAATATGTTTTTTTTTTTGTCGCATTTACTTATTTTATATAATCAAAATTGTTTGAAAATATGCTCATGTATTCCTTACGAGAGAGAAATGGGGTGTTGTAACCTATCATCAAACACTCTCTTTCCTGATAATCTAAAAGAAGTGTTGATCAATTATAAGGTATTGTATTATCAAAGATTTTACACTACAACTTCTCTTGTTCTTCATATACGATACCAGGCGATCAAAAATATACCTTGTGTTTTATCTAATATTTATAAATATATTGCCACGTGGAAAATTATGAAAGACAAACTTCAGGATGACACGGCAATTTAAGGCAAAAACAAACTATGAATGATAAAAAAAAAGATGAGCAATGAGGGAAGTTTGCAGAGTAGCAAAATAAGAACATCAAAAATGATACTCGGTTAATAAAATAATAAATACGTTTCTAAAATACTATATCTCATTTAGGACTTTTACTTTGTCCACATGACTCTATTGCAAGTATTCGCAAACTTATTGATTTTTGAAGATTTGCGTGACCTTGGATCATCAGGATTGGTTGCTAGCATCCTCCCCCACTGTTCGCTCTGTCTTGGACAGCTCTCGACGCTCAGGTGAGGCAACACAACATCTTATAAATTGATCATTAAAAAAAATCAACAAACTACTTATTTTTAATTAATAATTGGTGTAAAAATGAAATAAAAAGTAAATGGAAATATAATAACTTTAATTCAAACTCTTAATTAATATATATATTTTTTTTATTTGGAGAAAAAAATGATAAATTCAAAAATTAGTTGGGATTCGTATTTCCAATTAAATCATTGCTATGTAACCGAATCGTCTGATGAAGTTTCTAGGAGATTTCCATTTCTAATGAATCACTTCTCTCCCAGCGGGCGTTCATCTCTCAGCCTCTTCTTAATTGGCAGACAATAGGAAACTTATATTTTTCTTCTCGAGATGTTAGCTGATGCTGGCTTTGTGGATATCTGTTTGTCGATGTTTACATTCTACAGACAGAACCTTTTTAAAATACTTAATAGCTACACTTCAATGGGAATGTAATATAAGCAAGGATATTTATATATATTCTAATTATAAATATTTCTTAAAGGTTAAATATATGTTTGGATTAAATATCAAATTATATATATATAGTATCAAACACATATTTTTATCATTAGTATAATTTAAGTTTTTAATTTATCTAAATCAAAATTTCAAAGTAGAAGGTAAATAAGGTAAATGAAGAAATGCAGTATAAATAAAATACATTTTAAAAATATTTAAATATTTTATAACAAAAAAGAGCTATAACTCTAGGGATATATATATTTGAAAACAACTTTCTCTTTTAAAATTCATTAAAACAATGCATTTTGCTCGTTACCCCAGTGGAATACACAAAGGCGTTGATAAAAGAATAAGCCGCCATAGCGGTTTTGGTAAATTCAGATAAAAGCCAACCTGTATACAATGGTTTCGGGCTATATCCTTCATCAGTACAGGGACGGTTTCGATGCTGATAAATGACCGGTGTCTTTTTTGGTACATGAATACAATTATCCCGAAACTTTATGTTATTTAAATACATTAACTTGGAATCTCAAATATATTTTACGAATACTTTGGGCCTTATTGCTAGTTTAATGACCGGGAACTGTCGCTTCGGTAACAATACAACATGGAAATCCCTGCAGTTTATTGACACCTACTTTCGGCTATACCATTTATCTTACCTAACATTTCAGCGCACAATTTTTTACACCCACAATATAATATCAAAATAATATTAATTATAACATATATATATATATTAAAAATAAAGAAGGCATCTCCTGACCACGAGCACATGTGCTTTTTAGATGTCAGAGCGCCATCTAGTGGAGCAAGAATAAACTAAACGTTTATTTAGCTTGCTCCGTGATATTTGGCCAACCCAATTTCTTGATAAATCAAGAAAAGCCATCCACGAACGCGTTTCGCGCTGTTGGCGCTCGTCAGCGTGGAGTGGGCTGTAACCACTGCGACCAAAAATATTTTTTGGTCCCAATGGCTTCCCGAGAAATCAAGAAATGGGTATTTAAGGCCAAATTTGCGTAAAGACGCTTAACAAATGAAAAAACAATAGAAAAAAAAAAGATAAGTGGGTCAGGTGTTAATATTAAAAATAAAGAAGGCATCTCCTGACCACGAGCACATGTGATTTTCTTGATTTATCAAGAAATTGGGTTGGCCAAATATCACGGAGCAATCTAAATAAACGTTTAGTTTATTCTTGCTCCACTAGATGGCGCTCTGCCATCTAAAAAGCACATGTGCTCGTGGTCAGGAGATGCCTTCTTTATTTTTAATATCAACACCTGACCCACTTATCTTTTATTTTTTTCTATTGTTTTTTCATATATATATATATATATACTACAGTAAAAAGGCAATTATTCTCTATAAATGATAAAAGCATTGAGCGCATGAAAAAGATATGTCGTAAGTTTTAAGGGTCACTTTTCCTCATTCTCCATACAACGTTCGTGAATACCCCGATAGGGGAAATACAAGGGGGGATCAATAAATAAGGTGAATTATCTTATTTCTTAAAAATTAAAAAAGCAAAAATAATTTAAACCACAGAATATTAAAATATAACATCGAGATACTATTTAAGGTGTTCTGTTCTTTTTTCCCACGCGCGGCGCGAGACTTATAAATAAACTAAAATGGATGCTCCCTTAAAGGATTGCACCACGCTTGAACAACGTGCAGTTATTCGTTTATTGAATGCAGAAGGTATTCAAACATATCAAATATGCCAAAGAATGAAAAATATCTATGGGGAGACTTGTTTGTCTCAAAAAAAAAAAAAAACATTTATAAATGGGTTAACGAGTTCAAAAATGGACGAATACATGTACCGATATTGAGCGAACTGGACGACCAAGTGTTACAGCGACGCCAAGCACGATAAATGCGGTTGAAAACTTATTTTGGAAGATAGAAAAATATCCATTTTTACCATAGCCGACAATTTGAATATAAGCTATGGAACTGTGCACACCATTATTAAAGAACAATTGCAATTTAGAAAAATATGCTGCAGATGGTTTCCACATTTCCTTAATTTGGACCAAAAACTTAACCGTATTCGGGTTTCAAAAGCTCTGTTAAAGCGGTATGAAGAGGAAGGTGATCATTTCCTTGACCAAATTGTAACTGGAGATTAGAGTTGGTGTTATTATTATGATCCTTCGACAAAACGTGCATCTATGGAATGGAAACGAGGCGACTCTCCAAAACCAAAAAAAAAAAAAAAATCAGGTCTCAACGTTCGGCCGATAAAGTTTTGTTAACATTTTTTTTGGGATGTTGATGGACCAATCTGTCTTGATTTTTTATCCTCAACGCAACGTATGAACAGCGACCTTCATTGTGACATTCTTGTAAATAATCTAAAGCCCGGTATAAGAAACAAAAGAAGAGGGAAACTTAGTAAAGGTGTTCTCTTCCTTCATGATAATGCAAGGCCGCATACATCATGTAAAACTGTATCTACAATCATAAAATTAGGTTTTGAAGTTTTAGAACACACACCCTGCATATAGTCCAGACCTAGCCCCCTATGACTATTTCCTTTTTGGACTACTAAAGAAGGAGTTAAAGGGAAAGCGATTTGACTCGGATGAAGATGTCCAGAAAGTGGTGCAAGATTTTTTTCACATGCTTCCTAAGAGTGCCTATAAAGAGGGTATTTTCAAGTTGCCAGAACGATGGAGACGATGTATAGAAAGCCAAGGTGATTATTTTGAATAAATCAAGTCCTAATTTTTAATATCGTTTTTTTTTAAATAAATTATAATTCACCTTATTTATTGACCCCCCCCCCCCCCCCCACCTTGTATATGAAATTATTATCATTATTTTATTATCTATTAACATTAAAAGTTTTTGAGAATATTAATATAAATATATATAATATATTTTTATAAATACAATTAGTAAAAATGTAGCTGTAATCGGGTTAATTTGAGAAAAATAAAAATCGGCTAAAATCAATGGTATTAATGAGAAATCTATATTTTGCCGTAACTCTCATATCAAACAATGAGATACTAGTAGAGAAATTACTCAATCGACAAGAGTATTTTTCTATTCAATCAAGAATATTTTTTCATATTTTTCTGCCGAGTAGTTGGCGTTCTGTTCTCCAGGAACCTGGGTTATAAATATCTCTCTCTAAACCTTTCATTCAAATTTTTCGAGCCAGATATAATCTGTTTATTTTTGTTTCTGCACGGATAAAAATTGTAATGTTGTCCTCTTCTATATGACGCTCCAAAATAAACATTTGTAAGTTCTTTGTCTGCTCAGACATGTTGTAAACCTCTCATTAGTGAAGTCTAACAATGTCGCTAGAATCATAGGCAATACAGAGGACGGATTTGTATGGGGAAGAGAAGAGTCAGAACGACCATTACGTCTGCATTACGTCAGCCGCTTTGGGAACAAGGCAGATGATGTTTCTCCTCGAGGATTCAGGCAGAGCCCCGCGAAGCTTGGATTAGAGGATGACTCGATGTATGGCCTCTCCAAAGAAGTCCTCGAAGCCTTTGACGAGCTCGCAGGGCACGCTATCCCAACCAGCCTTTTTCCCTTGTGGTAGACGGCTGATGGCAGTTTCCATCTCATTCAAGGAGATATCTGCTCGATGAAGCGGTTCACAGTCCTTCAGGGTCATGCTTTCCGAAGCTTCTTGCAGGAACCCAGCGATAGCCTCCGGGCTGCAGGCAGAGCATTCGAAACGCCTTCTGAAGGTGGGGGTTCCCCTGGGAGTCGAAGACGGTCGCCATTTCCGAGCGATGTAACTAAGGAGGCGAAGGGTAGTCGGCGTCTTCGGTCTCGGCCTCGAGCCTGGAACGCAGGAACCGTCTTGTTCTGGAGATGTAGTCTTCGTCTTCAGCGCGGGAATGGAGAGACACTTGATGTCTCTAAGCAGGTCCTGCTTCAGTTTCCCCCATTATCTACATATATCTCCAAGAGAGGTGACTCCGATCTTCATAGAAGTTTCGCCGAGAAGCGCCTCAACTCTCTCGATGACGGACGCCAGTCAAAGCAGCGCGGGGATGGTTAGCGCAGATGGTGATGGGGATTCCCTACTTAGAGAAGGATAGCACGGTGGACCGAACAGCGGTATTTGAGGGCCCAGTAACGGGTGACGCGTCCGGAGTGCCTTTATGTTATTAAAACTCGATTCAGACGGGCGGCGTCTACCCGGCTTCGGTAACTGGCAACCCTCGTAGGCAGGTGGGCAGCATTGAAGTTGTAGCGGTGTCGACGAGGGTGGTTCGGTCCAGGAGTTCCGCGAGAGCTTCCACGGCTCTAGACACGATGTCGCTCGAGGACTCTTCGGAGTTGTTGAAGTCGCCGAGGGCCTTGGATCTTCCCTAATGTCTTCCTTTTCGATGACATAATCCAAGTGTTTTTGCTCGAAAACTAGTGAGTTTCTTGTAGAGGGTGCAGTTCTTTTGTTCTCTACAAAAGTTATTATTTTACCGAGCAAGGTGTGCAGTGTCTCTGTCTGCCCTGCAGCGATAGTTTCAATGAGCGGCTTTAGGTGCGTAGTTGACACGATAGTTTTGATTATCTTATCCTTTGTGATTCCCTACATTTCAGCACTCTCGAATAGGGAGTCGGGAGCATTTTTCAGTGCCTCGTCAAGTTGCTTATGAGCCAAAAGCTTATCAGTAGCGGGATTCCTTGAGAACGTAGTTTGCTCCTTCTGACTCTCAAAGGGTTCCGCGTTGATGTTTTCGTCTTGGAGCCAGTTTTTTTTCTGGGTTTGAGCGCGAAGCGCTAGGTTTTTGTTTAGGGTTTGATGACGCTTCTTAAGGAGCTGGTCAGGGCGCCACTGGTGTCAACGCGGCATTGTTGGAGGAAGACGCTGTTTGGAATGATGTTTGTATCATTGGGATGGTGCTTGATTTCCAAGAATCAGCCTCAGAGTACTTGGAGAGGTTCGCCTGTGGTGGGGTTGTAGCAAATTTCGAGAAGGGCTTAGGCAGTGCAGGTGGAGGGACCCTAATTGACCTTGCGGGACAGGTTGTTGTGTCTCTGCTGCTCATCATTGGTCAGCTGAGAGCAGTTGGCTCGCTGATATCCCTGGCGTTTGCACTTGGAGCACTTCACTCTGTGCGTGATGTATGCGGGAGTAGCATTCCCTTGTACTTTATTTCAATCCTGGCTGGAAGTTGATGGATCTTGAGGCCTTCGTTTGAAAACACAAAAACTTCCCAACGCCGGAAGTCCAGGAGAATCCTTCCACATCCTTAGTGGATGTGTGATGGACACCACTTTGCAATAAGGTCTTAAGGCCTTTGCGACGTCATCATCCTTCACCACGAATGACAGGTTGCCGATGGTGATTTTTTCTGCCTTCTTCCTATAAAGATAGGTTCTCAGCAGGGTGTTGCCGATGGTGAGGCCCTCCTCGACCAGCTGTTTCGCTTTTTCCACACTTGAAAGTCCAACCAATATAGTCCAGGAGGCCGAAGTCCGCGCAGTGCTCGATGAATCAGCACTGTTCGAAGGTGGCAGCCTCAGTCCGAGCTTTGCACTGGGCCTGATGTTGTCTACTGTAGCGGATTTCTGTCGGTCCACTTAGCTTCTTAGGCACTTGAAGTATCTTCCTTTGTACACTTTTCTCAGCTTTTAGAAGCTTTGCAGGTTGTCGTTTGCTTGTAAGATGACTATCCTTCCTTTTAAATTATCTGGGTTCTATGAATCCATACAGATTGTTTTCTTTTCTCCCAGGCCTCAACTTGTTCAGTCCAATTTGCATGCTTCATGCTTTTTTTCCGCAGAGAAAATTTCATAATCGCTCTTTTCTTTGTTACCTTGTAATTTATCTTTTACTATTGTAATTTCCAAATTTGCCGACAATTCAGCCATTTTTTGTTCATTCCCAACAAGAACACCATCAGTCGAGAGCTCTTAATCTAAGCTTTCTGACAGTATGCCAAATCGCTTTCCTAGCTCGATGCTCTCCAATTCTATTACCAAAAACGTGGAGCTCGCGCGTCGCGTGGCCGCAATAACATTCAAGCAACTTTTAGCAACTATATATTTAATTTTATTAAAACGTTAAAAATGTTTCATATATATATAATTATTCTAGTAATTTGTGAAAGGTTTATTCAATAATTTATCTGTTTTCGCAAGCTTTTTCGAGTTTACTCGTATTGGTAAAGAACACTTTTTGCGGGGGGAATACTTGATTAATTATTTAAAAATATTTTCAGGGATTTACAACGCGAAGGGGGATGTTTTGTGTAAAATAAATGGATATTTTTGAATGACATTCAGAATACGATTATGGAAACAAATTGTCCCCATAAGCTGAATCTACAGGTATATACTTGTTATATTGTTAACCAATTCTCAAAAACAGTTTTATATTTTAGCCATTTCAATAACAGGGCCTTTCGTTTGTCCTCATTATTTCTCTATAAACAAGTGTAAATACTGGGAAACAACGTGTGAAACAATTTTAACTTTCGTTAGTGAATCACCTCGAAAAAGTTTAAAAAGTCCAGAAAACTGAAGTTGTGGAACAAGGAGCAATTATGTTCTCCAATGGTAGTTAAATATTGTTGTTGAAGCAATTTAGTCGGCGATAAAAATTTTAACTAAAGGAAATTCTTTTTATTTATTTAATATGTCACCTTCAAATGTTTTTTTCAAAAAGTTATTTTTAAAAATCTCATTTTAAGGGTCACATCTGTTTTTCAATAATAAACAGGAAATTTATTTCCTTATTTATGTAAACTTTATTATTTTCGAAAAATGAAATTAGATTGACTTTTTTTAGATTGTTTTTAACAGAAAAATGCGGTCGCGCGCGCATCCTAGTGTGAGTAAATACAGAAATAGAATACCTATTTAAACATCGTTTCAGTATATAAATACTTCTATAAAATATCTGTATCATATACAAATGATGAATATAAAGTGGTTTGGCTTCCAAAATAGGAATATATTGTCATAGCTCTGAATATGTACCTAACCTTAGTATTAAAGCAATACATCGCGAACTTTAGTATACCTACGACCCGATAGATGGCCCTCGCTCTAAGCAGGAGCCTTGTAAACATTAGCCGCCATCTTGTGTTGATTTTTTATTTAAATCGTTGGAATTGCAAATCTTTCTTATAATAATTGTTTATTTATCCAGTTAACTACTCTCGTACACATCCACAGCCATTTAACTATTTAATCTTTTCTAATAGATTATTTCTTTATATTCTACTTAAAATACACGACGCCTTCATTAGAGCAAAGATTTAATGAATTTAACCATTGAATGGAGTTAAAGGTCATACTCTAGTACAACGAGCCTTTTATTGGGGACCTGTGCCCTACACAGGATTCGCCCAGGTGCATAATTGCTTAGAAAAGATGAGTTAGTTTGGGATATCGCGTTATAGGATGTTCATAGAGTTAGTTATCTACAGATGATCGTTCACTTACATAGACATTTACATACGGCTCTCTTATCTCAAGTCATATACTCTAGTAATATATAAATTCATAGATTTATTTCTATATATGTGATAGAGGTTTATAAAAAGAACGATTATATAGACACATGTAAGATGCTACATGACACACACATAAAAAGAGATTAGTTGTTCTACTCTAAAAACAATATATTTTATGCCAAAAGACATAATATTTAATAGGAGAGGTCATCATCAGTTGAATAGTGCCATATAGAATACCATTTATACGTGTCATTATCTATATACATTATTTAAAAAGAAGTAAACAATTTTGTTAAAATGGCAATTCTCTCGGATTTCATGATATAACTGTTTTGACCAGTGACCTGTTACTCTGTGGTATGTTGCGGTGTATATATGGATGGAGTATCGTAGTTAGTTAGTTAGTTGTGTTATCTCACCGTGATCGGTTCAATAAAATCCTCCGGTGTTCAGTGCCCTCTCCTATCTTCCTCCTTTTTTCAACAGGTTATGGGCCCAGGATTACTTTAAAGAAATTGTAGCATCAAGAAACTATTCAAAATGTCAAGCCTTTATCAAATAGAAAAATTAAATTCCGAAATTACGAGACATGGAAGATGCAAATGAAGATGATTCTAATTCATTTCGAACTTTGGGATTATGCAAATAGCATAAGGATCAAACCTGAAACCGAAGTAGAATCTTCTGAATGGGAGAAGAATGACCAGAAGGCGCTAGCAACTATAGTCCTAAGTTTAAGTCCTTCAGAAATAATACACGTTAAGAGATGTAAAACTTCTGCAGAGGCATGGAAGCTTTTAAATGAAGTGCATCAGCCAAAAGGACCTGCAACGAAGGTGTTTCTTACGAAACAGTTAATATTATTGAAAATGAAACCAAATGAAAGGATGCAGGATTATCTCAATAAGTTTAGCAGTTTGGCTGACAAGTTGAGTGAAATGGATGCACAAGTCCCAGAAGACTTCCTCTCCATCCTTCTGTTGTGTAGCCTTCCCGAGAGTTATGAGGGTTTTAGAACTGCCATTGAAACTAGGGACAAGTTGCCGAACCTTGAAACTTTAAAAGTAAAAATGCTGGAGGAGGCAATCAGACAAACTGAATTAAACGATACAACCGATTCTGAAGAAAAGGTATTCCTTGGTAATTGATGCAAACGAGTGGTGCTTGGATAGTGGTGCAACTGCCCACATGTGTAGCACAAAGAAATCATTCACTTATTTTGAAGACACTGCACCAGTAAAAATTACACTGGCAGATGGTCAATTCATTGAAGCTATAGGAAAGGGGAATGTAAAATTGGAATGTCAAACCAATACTGGAACTGTAACCTTATCCTTAGAAGATGTGCTGTTTGTACCTAGATTAAATGGAAATCTATTTTCTATCAGTAGGTGCACAAGTAAATTTAATGTCGTTAATTTCAAGTACAGAAAAGCTGAAATTGTGAACATGCGCACAAAAATTTGCATACAAGCATATGAAAAGAAAGGACTTTACATGTTGAGCCAAACCAATTGTCCTAAGGCATTATTAACAGAAATTTGCATAGCTGGAGAGAAAAATTACGAAAAATGGCATAGTAGATTTGGCCATTTAAATTTGCAAGATCTCAAAAAGCTAAAAATGCAAAATATTGTATACGGCCTGCCAATTTTTGATGTTAAAAATTTTACCTGTGAAGTTTGTTTGAAAGGTAAACAAACACGGCTACCTTTTCAGAAAGAGTCTTTTACGAAAACAAGGGAACCGTTGGAACTGGTTCATAGCGACATTTGTGGTCCAATGAGAACAAAATCATTGGGTGGTGCCCTTTATTTTTTAACATTTATTCATGACTTCTCAGGATTCATATTTACATTTATAATGAAATCAAGAAGTGAAGTATTCAAAGGATTTAGAATATTCAAAAATTATGCTGAGAAGCAAACCGGAAAAAGGTTGAAATGTATTAGAAGTGATAATGCGCCTGAATACCTTAGCAAAGAGTTCAAAGATTACCTAGAAGGAGAAGTTATAGGACGTCAGCTCTCTGTCGAATATACACCTCAACAGAACGGTGTAGCTGAAAGAGCGAATAGAACTCTACTGGATATGACTAGGTGCTTCATGATCGAAGGTGATTTACCTGAAACTTTATGGGCTGAATTGATACATACATCAACTTATATCAGAAATAGATGCCCGAAGCTTAACGAATGTAAAACTCCACATGAGCTATTTACCAAAAGAAAACCTGTAGTTTCTCATTTAAAAATTATAGGAAGTAAATCGTTTGCCGTGAATAATAGGCCGAGTAGATCTAAATTCGCACCTCGCAGTGAGGAATACAAGTTAATAGGGTATTTCACAGAATCTAAGGCATACAGACTTTGGAAGCCTGGTACACGTACAATTATAAAAAGTAGAGATGTACGTTTTATTGAACCAGAATTATCAAGAATTCGGAATGAAGTCGTTGAAATTGATGTTGGTTCAGAAAGGGCTTCTTTCAAGGAAATCCCTCTAGTAGAAGAAAGAGGAAGTACATCAGAAATTGATCCAAAAGCTGAAATTGAAAGCCAATCGGATCTAGAAGTATCTGAGGTGTTAAACGAGCCATCAGAAAGTGGAGTGATAATTTCTAGAAGAGGAAGAGGAAGACCAAGGTATATTAGAACGGGAAAACCTGGCCGACCAAGAAAGGAATATCCTACAGCCAATTTGTCAACGCAAGAACTTCTAGAGGCGAAATACTTGCCAGATCCAAAAGACGCAGAGGAAGCGCTGTCAGGAAGGGATTCTTATTTTTGGAAGAAAGCAATGGAGGAAGAGTTTGATTCCTTGATTGAGAACAAAACTTGGGAATTGGTTGATCCCCCTAAGAATCGAAACATCATAGGAACCAAATGGGTATTCAAAACGAAATGCAATAGTGATGGTTCTGTTGAGCGCCATAAGGCTCGCCTGGTAGCAAAAGGCTATTCACAGCAGTACGGAATAGACTACGAGGAAACTTTTGCCCCAGTAGTGCGCCAAAGTACTATTAGAATGTTTTTGGCCTTAGCTGTTGAATACAACTTGATACTCCATCAGATGGACGTTCAATCTGCTTATTTAAATGGAGAAATTAAAGAAGAAATTTATATGACACAGCCGGAAAACTTCGTCTCAATAAAATATCCAGAGAAGGTATGTCGACTCAAGAAGGCCATTTATGGGTTAAAACAAGCTGGAATAGTTTGGCATGAAAAGCTTGACACTGAATTAAAGAATTTGGGACTGAAGCAACTTCAATCTGACAATTGTGTCTATATCAAGCATGATGAAGGTATTCTCCTGGTGGCAATCTATGTTGATGATCTGATAATTGCGGCTGAAAGAGAAGACACGTTGAAATCCTTTAAAGAAAGCATGAAAAGAATATTCAAAATAAAGGATCTTGGAAGGATAAATTGTTGCCTGGGTATAAGGATACAAATGAAAGAGGATGGTTCAATATCCATAGATCAAGAGTGATATATTGAAGAACTTCTGGCGAAATATAGGATGAAAGAGGCAAAGCCTATTTCTACACCCATGGACTCGAACTCTAAGTTAACAAAAATTTCATCTATAGAAGGTGAGAATGAGCCAGTGAAAAAGGTAGAATACCAATCACTGATTGGATCATTGATATATCTCTCAGTGTCGACAAGGCCCGATATAGCCTATGCAGTTAGTGCTTTGGGACAGTTCAGTAATGATCCTAGGAGACAGCACTGGAATGCTGCCAAGCGTGTCCTCCGCTATTTGAAAGGCACCTCATGTTTGAGGATTACCTACAGGAAATCTAATGAGGCTCTTCATGGTTATGTCGACGCTGATTGGGGTGGAAACCTCGTGGATAGAAAATCTCATACGGGAATTGTTTACTTTTTGGCAAAAGGTCCAATAGCCTGGGAATCGAAGAAGCAGCAGACTGTCACTCTTTCGAGCACAGAATCTGAGTACGTCGCACTTTGTGAAGCAGGAAAGGAGGCAGTCTACCTTAGAGCGCTGTTGGACGGGATGGGATTTGGTGAATTGCTGAATGGACCGACTGTTCTGAAGACGGATAACCAGGGTGCTCAACAGCTGGCGAGGAATCCGGTTTATCATGCCAGAACTAAGCATATTGACATCAAATGGCATTTCATCAGAAGCATTTGCAGCGATGGACTTGTCGAGGTCGTCCACACACCAACCCAGGAAAATGTTGCCGACATCCTTACTAAAGGCCTACCAAGGTTTTTGTATGAAAAACACGTCACTGGATTTGGAATGTAGAAATCTGATGAATTGAGAGGAAGTGTTAAAATGGCAATTCTCTCGGATTTCATGATATAATTGTTTTGACCAGTGACCTGTTACTCTGTGGTATGTTGCGGTGTATATATGGATGGAGTATCGTTGTTAGTTAGTTAGTTGTGTTATCTTACCGTGATCGGTTCAATAAAATCCTCCGGTGTTCAGTGCCCTCTCATATCTTCCTCCTTTTTCAACAAATTTATTTAATAGGTGGCTCAATTTCAAAACATTTAGCGTTAATTTGAAGAAGCTTAGATTATACACAGAGCTTAAACACATTTTTGAAATCTTCGACCGATATTATAACTTCTCCTGTTGGATTTTATGATATCGAAGCCGCCTCTATATTGATATATTAGCCCGAAACCATGGCAGGTTGGCATTTGTATATATTTATCAAAACTGGTGTTGTGGCTCAATTTTTAATCGCTAACAGTACAATCTGTATATAACAAATGTTTGAGAAAAGCATTTGATACAGTTCCTCACTCATTACTCTGGAAGAAATTAACCAATCTGGGCGTGAGCTATCAATTTATACATGCAATGAGAAATTACTACGAACAGGCGACTGTGGCAGTCAGATGGAGGGGATCAATTACAGAAAATATTAAGATACATTCGGGCGTTTTACAAGGAGAGCCACTATCGCCATTACTTTTTATATTATTCATGACGGACCTGATTAAAATATATGACAACTCAGATCTGACGAGTGTATACCTTCCGGAATTTGGTGATGTTCACCTGCTGATGTATGCAGATGATATTGCTATTATAGGGGAGTCGAGGATAAACCTCCAAAAAAAGATTAATATATTGAAAGAAATCTTGGTGAGAACTATATGACACTGAACGAGTCCAAATCGAAGGTTATGGTATTTCGCAATGGTGGTAAACCCTCAAGAGAAGATAGATGGTACTGGAATGGTAAACCTCTGATGGTAACAAGAAGATATAATTACTTGGGTTACCCTCTGGTCAGTTCAACTAAAACCACTCAAGCCGCAAACTTTTTCAAAGGAAATGCACTTGCGGCAATAAATGCTACAACCCCAATATTGGCAAAATCAAAAATTAATTCATTAAACTCTGCAATGAAACTGTTTGACTCTATTGTGATGGCTGTTTTGATGTATGCTGCTCCAATTTGGGCAACAGAGTATAAAGATTTATTAGACCATATACAAGATACATTTATTCGTAGGTTTTTGAATTTGCCTAGATATACACCAGGATACATAATAAGACCAGAAACAGGCCGCGTCTCATTAATAATAACAGCTCTGAAATTGACCTTGAAATATTGGCTGAGGGTGCTGAGTATGGATACAAATAGACTGCCTCGAATATGTTTAACTAGAATGAGGCAATTATCCTGTGCTACAGGTGCGCCCATCGGGTTTATAAAACAATTAAACAATTTACTCAATAATTACGGATCCTCGTGGCTTACTTATTGTAATGATCCAGGAATATTGAGAACGGCGATAGAGCAAACAATACAAAACGACTTAACAAGAATAACCCAATCAAAGTTATATTCCCACTATAGAGATATATATACAACGTTTACCACCGAAGAATATTTCTTAAGTGAACTCCCTTTTCCTATCATCAGATTAATCGCGCAATTTAGAACCCTTTCAATTTTTTTCAGAGAACACCATCTGATTTTATTGAGGCGTGAAGACCTGAAATGCACTTTCTGTGGATCAGGAATAACAACGGAGATGTTGCACTACTTATTTGACTGTGCTGCTCTGTCCGAGGAAAGACGAAAACTAAATGATAAAACGGGGCAACTTTGTCCTTCATTTCCGGCACTAATTAATGAAATATCAAAGAATAGGTATATAGCGGTGGCGATATTTGGATTCCACAAGACTATAGCCAGGAAAAAGTCCACACAGTGTTTTCCCCATCCCTTGTGAACTGGCGAATCCTGTATAGGGCGAGAGGCCCTAAATAAAGGCTTTGTTGTTGTATATAACAAATGAAAATATTAAGGTGCGAATGTTTCTTTTCACTAATAAATCAAACTTCTACTGTCCTCACTGCGATAAAAAAAATATTAGGAGGGCTTGGCTCATCAGTGGGAAACCCTGCCAGCGGTTTCGCCGAATTAATCTACCACACCGATTCTTTAGAACTCTAATACTGTATTGGATAATTCTGCCTCTATATGCTACACTGAAGGGTGGAATATTAGAAATGGTATTTAAGCACACTATAGAAATAAGCTTTTAGGACAGTAGAATTTCATTTGAATATTTGCATCGAACAATTCTATTTCGCAAACAATAAGAACAAGGCCAGTTCGACATAATTTAAAACAAAGCAATAACGTGTCATCTATATATAACAAATGAAAACATTATGACGCAAATGTTTCTTTTCAGAAATAAATCAAACTTCTACTGTCCTTACTGCGATGAAAAATATATATAATAATACATAGAGAGAGAAATTAAGAAAAAGGCTTCTCCTTATCGTGCAACTGAAAGTTGCTGATGGCTTGCGCCATCTATCGGAATAAATATCAACTATTCTCGTTGATTTTTAATTATTCCAGAATTGGCCAAATACCCATTCTTGATTAATCAAGAAAAGCTAACCACGGACGCGTTTCGGGCTGTTGGCCCTCATCAGCGTGGTGCAAGCTGTACCTCAACGACCAAAAACGACCGTTCTCACGCAATTCTGGCCTTAACTACCCGTTGCATGATTTTTCAGGATGCCTTAATGACCAATTTTTTGGTCGTTGAGGTACAGCTTGCACCACGCTGATGAGGGCCAACAGCCCGAAACGCGTCCGTGGTTAGCTTTTCTTGATTAATCAAGAATGAGTATTTGGCAAATTCTGGAATAATTAAAAATCAACGAGAATAGTTGATATTTATTCCGATAGATGGCGCAAGCCATCAGCAACTTTCAGTTGCACGATAAGGAGATGCCTTTTTCTTAATTTATGCACCTTATCCCAGTACAATATTACATTTGTACTATTTTTTCGCATAGAGAGAGAAAGTTCCTTTTAAATTAATTTAACGAGTTATTTCATACAGTTCAATCATTAGTCTGTTTTAAATAATGTGCTGAGGTCCTTACTATATAGCCGAGATTCACATAGATTGAGGAAACAATGTTCTGAATATAAACTTCTGTTTTAGCAGATGAACTAGGCCTAGTGACCTAGAACTATTCCCCAGATTAATGAAAGTACTGATAGTATATTAGTTCGGGCTTTATATGATACGGTAATAAAGCGATTCTGAACGTTGAATAAAGACTTACAAATTAATATTGTTAATTAAATTTATAAAACTTTTAATAACATTTTTATTATCCTTTTAATTAAAAATTCAAGCTTTCAACCGAGAATGGATATAGAGATATCGATTATTTTGGAAATTAGAACTATTTTTTACGTGTGTACTTTTTTTAATAAAACGATATCAACTGCATAAATAAAAATAATTAGAAGGCCTGGCTCATCAATAGCGAACCCTTCTAGCGGTTTGGCCATCTTAATCAACCATACCGCTCTAATATTGTATTGGGCTGTTTTGATTCTATACCGATGCTGAATTCAAACTTTTAAAAAAGGTATTTTAATTGGATAATGAAAATAATCTTAAAGAGAAGAGTAGAAATGTATTTATTTAAAAAAGGAATATACGAGTCAAAAATAGTTTAAATTTCCAATAACAGATGGCGCCCTAAATCCATCATGTTTATATCGACATTTCTTAACTAGGACTGTTTGCATCTGTACGTTGCATATTTATAGCTTAGGTTGGAAACCGTTTAAACCCATTTAAATATGATAATTATTCACCTTTCTGTATGTTTATTACACTATAATATAGAGGAAATGGAAGTATTAAGATACGAATTTTTCATTTCGACCTAAAAAAAAACTTTTATTGTCCTTACTGCGAAAAAAAAATATATATATAGGGAGGGCTTGACTCATCAGTGGTGAACTAGCACAGCGGTTTCACAATTTTTATCTACATGACCGTTTTTTTCATCGCAGTAAGGACTTTAAAAAGTTGTTTTTTGTGTGTAAAATAAATATTCGTGCCTTAATGTTTTCATTTGCTATATATAGATGGCGCGTTATTGCTTTCCATTAATGATATAGAGGGTTATATGGAGTGGGGTCGCTAGAAAAAATAAACTGTGAGGGAAATGATGAAGCTATGACCTTCCTCTAAAGGATAGATACCGCGGTTGTAACATGATGATAGTTAACTGAGAGTTACTCAATTTTAATAACAAATTGTATATTTAAAATAAGTTCAATATATATTGAATAAGACTTAAGGAATAAATAATGGTGTTTTCTGAAGTTCAATCGAAACCCCACCATATTATTTTTCATTATTCCACTACAAAGGAATGAGGTCATCCTTCATTTGCATATTTTAATTAACGGATCTCACACATCAGTTAAATGAAGATGCCAAAAAGTGATGGTCTGTTTAATTGGAAGGTTTGTGGGATTGAAAAACTCCTTTCTCCGTGCTAGCTCACCATAGGCCTCTTACAACAGCATGGATTCTGGGGAATTAAATAATTTATATAATGGAATATTTTAAAATCAAACCCTAACATTTCCTTAGAATAGTAGAAGGAAATGTCTCTCTCTCTTAACACACACAATAAGTATATTGTGTTAGGCAAAAATACTAAATAAATATTATGGGAGGAACAAAGGAGATGTGGAATTAATTCCTCAAACTACAAAAATACATTTTCTTTGATTCTCGATATATATTTTCACTTACTACTGTACTTAAAATTGTTGCAAAAATACTTTAGAAAACATATATGATCGAAGGTGAAATTATAAAATGTATTAAAATTATTTTTGAAAAATTTTGCAATGTGATTTTTGTATATTTAAAATTTCAAACTTTAAAGCGAAACTTGCTATTCTACAGGTTTATATCAAATATATGTGATTATCGATTGGCATCCGTTAGTACCTGATCGAAAGAGTTTCAAGTAAAGGTCCCCCTTATAACTTTGATAAAGTTTCTAACACAGGATCCTTTATTATACGCTATCCTTAGCTGAGTCGATAGCTCTTTGATATAGGCTTATAGTATATAGATAGTATAATATAGAAATCTTGCATCTTTAAATTAAGACAACATTATTGTAAAAAAATTATTATCTATATAAAGCATATCGCAATCTATAGACACGTATCACACTTTGATCCTAACCAAAGGGCCGAGAAACGATCCATATGGAGTTCACATTAAATGATAAGAGGCGGTTCTTACGCGAGCTATCGAGACATTTATTTCAATATTTCGACGATGAGCGACTTAATCAAGGACTCTCCCGGTGGAATATTGAAATAATTTGTTAGAGATTCAAGAGATTACATCAAAATTACTTTATATTTATATACAAATATTTTTTCATCTACTCAGAGGGGCAGTTTTTCCTCTCAAACAAGATCAGATAAACCTTTCTTTCCAAAAGATATTCAATATCTTTTAAATTTTTGCAAGCCCTACAAAATGTGTCATAATTACAAAGTTCCATTAAAGGTTCCGCAAAAGAAAAAAAATCTAACCACCAATTCACACACACACAAATAGAATATTAAATTATATATATGAGGAAAATTGCATTATTACTATTATTAGTATATAATAAAATAGTTATAATGATTTGTGTGTGTGAAAAGAAAGAGAAATGTACATATATATATAGCAAAATTCGAAACTATTATAGACGCGTATGAATCTTTTTAAAAATAAACAATTTCTACTGCCCTTACTGCCATGGAAAAATTAATAGGAGGGCCTGGTTCAAGTTCCGAATTTTGATAACAGATGGCGCGCTAATGCATCATAACATAAATATATATTTAACAGAGAAACACGCTTAGTCTGATTTTATTTAAGTTCAAAATTATGAAGAGAGAGTAGGTATACGAAACAGAAAAAAAAGTGTTTCAAAGAGGAAAAACTATTTTTACCCAAATTCGGAAAATAAAAGAGAAAGTTTTCATGAACGTCATTGGTGAAATACAATTAAAAAATAAATATAATCTTAGAGCAGCGCGCGCGCACATAATATTAAGGAAGGATATAGACAATTATTTTGGAATGTGTGATTCAAATCTAAAATAAACTTGCACACAATCTTTTAATGTATCAAACTACATTTAATATTAAATATTAATAAAAAGCAAATTTCATAAGTGGGCATCACTAAAAACTTTCGTTACAATGCATCAATTTCGACCAAATTTTCAACATTTATGTAAAACGAGATGGAGCAGGTTTTGCTTAACATCAAAATATTTTTCCTAACTTTAACATACATAACTTTGCTGTTATCGATAAAATACAAATAAATTCAACAGAGTTAAAGTGTTTACACTTTCAAAAGTGTTTACACTTTTGCGCTTCTTGGAAAATTAGTTTTAATCTTTTTTATATATATTTTTAATAACTTTTATACATGGTAAGATACTTTTATTTTATAGTTTTCATATTTTATACCAAAAAAAGTCGAAGCCTTACTTGATGAGATCAATTTTATTTTTTAGATAAATTTTTAGGCTTTTCAAAAGTGTTTACACTTTTGCGCTTCTTGGAAAATTAGTTTTAATCTTTTTTATATATATTTTAATAACTTTTATACATGGTAAGTGTTGAAAAAGGAGGAAGATATGAGAGGGCACTGAACACCGGAGGATTTTATTAAACCGATCACGGTAAGATAACACAACTAACTAAACTAACAAAGATATTCCATTTATATATACACCGCAACACACCACAGAGTAACAGGTCACTGGTCAAAATAATTATATCATGAAATCCGAGAGAATTGCCATTTTAACACTTCCTCTCAATTCATCAGATTTCTACATTCCAAATCCAGTGACGTGTTTTTCATACAAAAACCTTGGTAGGCCTTTAGTAAGGATGTCGGCAACATTTTCTTGGGTTGGTGTGTGGACGACCTCGACAAGTCCATCGCTGAAAATGCTTCTGATGTAATGCCATTTGATGTCAATATGCTTAGTTCTGGCATGATAAACCGGATTTCTCGCCAGCTGTTGAGCACCCTGGTTATCCGTCTTCAGAACAGTCGGTCCATTCAGCAATTCACCAAATCCCATCTCATCCAACAGCGCTCTAAGGTAGACTGCCTCCTTTCCTGCTTCACAAAGTGCGATGTACTCAGATTCTGTGCTCGAAAGAGTGACAGTCTGCTGCTTCTTCGATTCCCAGGCTATTGGACCTCTTGCCAAAAAGTAAACAATTCCCGTATGAGATTTTCTATCCACGAGGTTTCCACCCCAATCAGCGTCGGCATAACCATGAAGAGCCTCATTAGATTTCCTGTAGGTAATCCTCAAACATGAGGTGCCTTTCAAATAGCGGAGGACACGCTTGGCAGCATTCCAGTGCTGTCTCCTAGGATCATTACTGAACTGTCCCAAAGCACTAACTGCATAGGCTATATCGGGCCTTGTCGACACTGAGAGATATATCAATGATCCAATCAGTGATTGGTATTCTACCTTTTTCACTGGCTCATTCTCACCTTCTATAGATGGAATTTTTGTTAACTTGGAGTTCGAGTCCATGGGTGTAGAAATAGGCTTTGCCTCTTTCATCCTATATTTCGCCAGAAGTTCTTCAATATATCTCTCTTGATCTATGGATATTGAACCATCCTCTTTCATTTGTATCCTTATACCCAGGCAACAATTTATCCCTCCAAGATCCTTTATTTTGAATATTCTCTTCATACTTTCTTTAAAGGATTTCAACGTGTCTTCTCTTTCAGCCGCAATTATCAGATCATCAACATAGATTGCCACCAGGAGAATACCTTCATCATGCTTGATATAGACACAATTGTCAGATTGAAGTTGCTTCAGTCCCAAATTCTTTAATTCATTGTCAAGCTTTTCATGCCAAACTATTCCAGCTTGTTTTAACCCATAAATGGCCTTCTTGAGTCGACATACCTTCTCTGGATATTTTCTTGAGACGAAGTTTTCCGGCTGTGTCATGAAAATTTCTTCTTTAATTTCTCCATTTAAATAAGCAGATTGAACGTCCATCTGATGGAGTATCAAGTTGTATTCAAC
Source organism: Cordylochernes scorpioides (assembly GCA_030710605.1). Taxonomy (NCBI): domain Eukaryota; kingdom Metazoa; phylum Arthropoda; class Arachnida; order Pseudoscorpiones; family Chernetidae; genus Cordylochernes; species Cordylochernes scorpioides. The sequence continues at coordinate 70,600,451 of CP092886.1, forward strand.
AGCCAAGGCTAAAAACATTCTAATAGTACTTTGGCGCACTACTGGGGCAAAAGTTTCCTCGTAGTCTATTCCGTACTGCTGTGAATAGCCTTTTGCTACTAGGCGAGCCTTATGGCGCTCAACAGAACCATCACTATTGCATTTCGTTTTGAATACCCATTTGGTTCCTATGATGTTTCGATTCTTAGGGGGATCAACCAATTCCCAAGTTTTGTTCTCAATCAAGGAATCAAACTCTTCCTCCATTGCTTTCTTCCAAAAATAAGAATCCCTTCCTGACAGCGCTTCCTCTGCGTCTTTTGGATCTGGCAAGTATTTCGCCGCTAGAAGTTCTTGCGTTGACAAATTGGCTGTAGGGTACTCCTTTCTTGGTCGGCCAGGTTTTCCTGTTCTAATATACCTTGGTCTTCCTCTTCCTCTTCTAGAAATTATCACTCCACTTTCTGATGGCTCGTTTAACACCTCAGATACTTCTAGATCCGATTGGCTTTCAATTTCAGCTTTTGGATCAATTTCTGATGTACTTCCTCTTTCTTCTACTAGAGGGATTTCCTTGAAAGAAGCCCTTTCTGGACCAACATCAATTTCAACGACTTCATTCCTAATTTTGGACAATTCTGGTTCAATAAAACGTACATCTCTACTTTTTATAATTGTACGTGTACCAGGCTTCCAAAGTCTGTATGCCTTAGATTCTGTGAAATAGCCTATTAACTTGTATTCCTCACTGCGAGGTGCGAATTTAGATCTATTCGGCCTATTATTCACGGCAAACGATTTACTTCCTATAATTTTTAAATGAGAAACTACAGGTTTTCTTTTGGTAAATAACTCATGTGGAGTTTTACAATCGTTAAGCTTCGGGCATCTATTTCTGATATAAGTTGATGTATGTATCAATTCAGCCCATAAAGTTTCAGGTAAATCACCTTCGATCATGAAGCACCTAGTCATATCCAGTAGAGTTCTATTCGCTCTCTCAGCGGCACCGTTCTGTTGAGGTGTATATTCTACAGAGAGCTGACGTCCTATACCTTCTCCTTCTAGGTAATCTTTGAACTCTTTGCTAAGGTATTCAGGCGCATTATCACTTCTAATACATTTCAACCTTTTTCCGGTTTGCTTCTCAGCATAATTTTTGAATATTCTAAATCCTTTGAATACTTCACTTATTGATTTCATTATAAATGTAAATATGAATCTCGAAAAATCATCAATAAAGGTTGCAAAATAAAGGGCACCACCCAATGATTTTGTTCTCATGGGACCACAAATATCAGTATGGATCAGCTCCAGTGGTTCCCTTGATCTCGTAAAAGACTCTTTCTGAAAAGGTAGCCTTGTTTGTTTACCTTTCAAACAAACTTCACAGGTAAAATTTTTAACATCAAAAATTGGCAGGCCGTATACAATATTTTGCATTTTTAGCTTTTTGAGATCTTGCAAATTTAAATGGCCAAATCTACTATGCCATTTTTCGTAATTTTTCTCTCCAGCTATGCAAATTTCTCTTGTCGCTAATGCCTTAGGACAATTAATTTGACTTAAGATGTAAAGTCCATTCCTTTCATAGGCCTGTATGCAAATTTTTGTATGCAAATTCACTATTTCAGCCTTTCTGTACTTGAAATTTACAATATTATATTTGCCCGTACACCTACTGATGGAAAACAAATTGCCGTTCAATTCAGGAACAAACAATACGTCCTCCAAGGATAAGGTTACAGGTCCGTTTTTACCCGAACATTCCAATTTTACCTTCCCCTTTCCCAGAGCTTTAATGAATCCACCATTGGCCAGTGTAATTTTCACTGGTGCAGTCTCCTCAAAATGATCGAATGAGTCTCTTGAGCTGCACATGTGGGCAGTTGCGCCACTATCCAGACACCATTCATTTGAGCCAAGTTTGCTCAAATATTTTGTCCCAAAGGACGCAACCATTTCATTTTTAGGGTTCCTGGACTTTCTTTTTCTGCAGTCGGCAGCTTTATGCCCCTTTTTTTCCACAGAAGTGGCAGCTAAATGGGAATCCCTTTGGCTTTGGTTTTGATGTGCTGGGCAAATTCTTTCTTTCTGGGTTTCCAAGGAAAGCTTGTTCGGTATTAGTTGTGCCGTTCAATTGAGTTTGCCTAATTTCCTCCTCCAGCATTTTCACTTTTAAAGCCTCAAAGCTAGGCAGTTCGTCCCTAGTTTCTATCGCTGTTCTAAATCCTTCATAACTCTCTGGAAGGCTACATAATAAAAGGATAGAAAGGAAGTCTTCTGGGACTTGTGCATCCATTTCACTCAACTTGTCAGCCAAACTGCTAAATTTGTTGAGATAATCCTGCATCCTTTCATTTGGTTTCATTTTCAATAATATCAACTGTTTCGTAAGAAACACCTTCGTTGCAGGTCCTTTTGGCTGATGCACTTCATTTAAAAGCTTCCATGCCTCTGCAGAAGTTTTACATCTCTTCACGTGTATTATCTCTGGAGGACTTAAACTTAGGACTATAGTTGCTAGCGCCTTCTGGTCATTCTTCTCCCATTCGTTGGATTCTACTTCGGTTTCAGGCTTGATTCTTATGCTATTTGCATATTCCCAAAGGTCGGAATGGATAAGAATCATTTTCATTTGCATCTTCCATGTCTCATAATTTTCGGAATTCAATTTTTCTATTTGATAAAGGCTTGACATTTTGAATACTTTCTTGATGCTACAATTTCTTTAAAGTAATCCTGGGCCCATAACCTGTTGAAAAAGGAGGAAGATATGAGAGGGCACTGAACACCGGAGGATTTTATTAAACCGATCACGGTAAGATAACACAACTAACTAAACTAACAAAGATATTCCATTTATATATACACCGCAACACACCACAGAGTAACAGGTCACTGGTCAAAATAATTATATCATGAAATCCGAGAGAATTGCCATTTTAACAGTAAGATACTTTTATTTTATAGTTTTCATATTTTATACCAAAAAAAGTTGAAGCCTTACTTGATGAGATCAATTTTATATTTTAGATAAATTTTTAGGCTAATTTTAATTTATTTCTTTTTTATTTTATATACAGATTATATATGCTATTTCTAACTTACGTGGTTAGTATTTTTATAAGACTAAGGTTATTTATATTATTTTTTACAAAAAAAGATTGAAATTTCATTAATGTGCTCAATTTTATGTCTTTTTGAGGACATTAACAAAATTTTAATTAATTGCTTTGATATTTTAAAAACAGATTATTTATGGTGTTTTCCACATATATGGGTTGTTTTGTAAAAATAATTAGGGTTATTTCTATTTTTTCACTGAAAAGCTAGAAATTTCATTAATGTGCTCAATTTTATGTCTTTTTGAGGACATTAACAAAATTTTAATTAATTGTTTAGATATTTTAAAAGTAGATTATTTATGGTGTTTTCCACATATATGGGTTGTTTTGTAAACAAATTTTGGGTTATTTCTATTTTTTTTTTCACTAAGATGCAAGATATTTTATTGATATGTTTATGTGATTGTCATTATGAGGCCCTTCTCAAATATTTCTTAAGAAATTTTTATTTAATTATTTAGATCTTTCAAATACAAATTATTTGTGGTATTTATAACATATAGGTGTTGTGTTTTTTAAAATATTTTTTTTTTTTTTATTATTAATCGCAAAAAAGAGCAAGCAATTTCATTGTGTTCAATTATGGGTCATTTTGAGGTCCTTTTTTAAATTTTCTTATGGAATATTTTAATTATTGCTTTGATCTTTTAAATACAGTTTATTTATTATATTTTCTACATATATGGGTTGTATCTAAAAAATAGGTTATTTATATTTTTAAATAAGCAAGGGATTTCTTTTACGGATTCATTTATTTGTCTTTTTGAAGTCCTTTTTCAAAATTTTTTAAAAGATATTTTAATTTATTTGATTAAATATTTTATATTTAGATTATTTATAGTTTTTTTAACATATAGGGGTTGTATTTTGTATTTTAGAAAATTATTTCTATTTTTACCTCAAAAAAGCATGCTTTTTCATTGCCGTATCCAGCGGTTGGTCTATTTTTGAAGCTTTTTAATGATAACTGGTTTTGTACATTAATATTTTGGTAATAATATTATGATTTTAGTTTTTTAAAATCTTTTTAACATATCTGAAGGTTATTTTGAATAAAAAATTTAAAAATTTTGATTTTTACCTCAAAAAGACAGGAAATTTTTATGCTTTGTTTAGAAATTGCTGGTTTTGAAGCTTTTGTTATTAATCTCAATCTAATTTTTTTTTCAGAATATGCCTCGCCACAGCCGACGTTTACTTGGTAGGAATACGGCTGCTTCCAGGAGATATAGGAATGCTAGAGCTATTGAGACACCACTTCAAAGTGAGACGCGTCGTGCGCTTCGCCGTCTTAGGTATTCTGAAGCCCGCGTCGCAGCTACACAAACTATGCAAGTTCCTGTTCAGCGTATTCAGCTTTGGACTCATAAGCTGTTTTCAGGTTTGCAGTATAATGCCCATATTGATTATAAAGCTGATTCATCTGTCGATATAGGCCAAATGTCTCGGGTATGCCAGATTTGCTCTGCTTTGAGATTTAAAGATGAACCCATTGGCCTCTGTTGTAAACAAGGTAGAGTTTCTCTACCTGCTATTGAGTCCCCTCCAGAACCTATTTTCTCTTTGCTCTCTGGCCAACATCCTCTATGTTTCTAATGTCCTCTAATGTACATAGATGCTTTGCTCATATATGGTTGTCCCTTTTAAAGCGCTAATAAGATCTGCAACTGTTGTAACTGTAAATATGCATATTTGGTGTGGTATTACAAAAGTTTCAATAAATATATTTTTTATATATTTTATCTTCAAGCCTATCATACACACATGCTACATTTTTCACATGTTTCAATGTGTAGGGTTTTAAACCTTCATGGTAAGGTATTCTTACTTAAGAAGTATACTGTGTTAGAAAAAATTAAGGTTTTTAATTATTGGTTATTTTTTTTATTGTGTTTATTTTACATACATGTGTTTATATTACATAGTATGTGTTATTCTTTTGATAATTTGATTGGAAATATTAGTTTTAGCACAATTTGCTTCATACCGTAATGTTATATCTGTGTTGGCTTGCTGAACAATACTGGCCCAACATAAATTTACCTATGTTTACCCAAATTACCATTTTAGCATAAGTATACATCCTGCACCTAATAAGAGACCTAAAAAATGTGTAAGGTTGAACAAAGAGTGGTCTAACATACACATTGTTTAGGTTTCAGTGAACAAAGAGGTCAGTAAATTTTATTAGAAAAAAAAATCTATTCCATGTAATGTAATAGAAACAAAATAAACCTCATCCTACCTAATATACATTACTTCTGAGGATTAAATATTTTGATTTGTGTTGAGAATTTTGCATGCATTTCTCTATTTCTTTTCTTATCTTGCAAAGCTAATGGAATGTTTAGGTTGCTTATTTTTGACTCGCCAATTTGTTTAGTGATAAAGTGGTATAGCGTTCTTTTTCAGAGCATCACCCTACAAAAAAATTACCTGACCTTTCCTAATATTCAGATAGATTTATTATATCAACATACTAGACTACAAACATTCCCTCGAGTAAAACCCGGGCGGAGCCGGGTACACCCGCTAGTATTAAAAAAGCGCGCCAGAATTTTTTTCAATGCAACTTGGGAGGCTTGATCTAAACCGAATCTTTTGGTCCGAAACTTGACAAAAAGCACATTTGAATATGTACATTGATTCCGAAATTTAGAAATAATGTCCTAAATGATACTTAAATGAAATTATTTCAAATGTATTTGTAAAATATATCAGTAAACATTCACATGTTGTTGATGCTTATAAATTTTAAATATATTTTAAGAACTGTATAAAGAGCTCTAATTGGAGGTTTATAAGCGCGAGAAATATGGAGAGAGAAATAGAAAGCTTTGTAAAGTACATTTAATGCAGCTATATTGTTCAATTATAACTTTAAATTCAGAAATTTTCTCTTCACTAAACTCTAAAATATTATATTTTAAGAGAGAGCTTTGTGTCTATAATAATGCATTTGAACCAATAAATTTTAAATGTCAATTGAAATATTCCATATTGCATAGAATATTGATAATATATATAATATAAATCAATAAAAGAGGAATATTTTAGAAAAAAAAAAGAAATTCTTATAAAAAAGAAAGAGATATAATTAAGAAATGCTAAATAATGATTTTATTATGTTTACGGTGGCATGTATTCTATATTCAGGTATTTTATGTTAAAAACATTAATCTATATTCTTGATTTAAAGAAAAAAAAGGTAATTAGAGCTTTCAGAAAAAATATCATTGAAAAAAAAAGAGACATATAAATATTTTTTTATGAAGCAAATTTTTAATGAAAATCTTAAATTAATATAATCTCTATTCCAACAAGTAAATTCATAAGGAGTATTAAAAATTAGGATTTACTAAAGAGTGAAAAGAAAAGAGAGGAACAAGAGCGGTCTAATAAAAAACTTCAAAATTATAGACATTTATTTGGACAAATATAATAAATAGCATAATAAATTTGGACCCAATATAAAGTTGTTAAAATATAAAATACATTTCTTCCTTTCAAAAGTCGAGATATCGGTAAAAGATGTTTAAATCTACTTTAAACCTTTTGGGATAAAGATTGATGCACAACCTTGATATATGTATTTGCCCATGCGCGCCCTCTAATCCAGATAAAAGTTCCACTGACAAGAAAGTTTGCGACGACAGTGGTGCCATCTAGATCGATACGCGGAGAAGCGACCGCCATGTGGTTCCCAGCCCTCGTTGGTCTGTTCTTTATGTACGGCCTGCTCTCTTTGGCGGCCGTGGTTGGTAACGCCGTTGTGCTCATCGTTATCTACTCGCTCCCACACCAGAACAACTGTAGCTATTTGTTCTTCAATTTGGCGATTTCGGATTTCATCATTGCTTTGATCACTATTCCCTTCCAGATGCAAGCGGCCATACTTCAGAAATGGGTACTACCAAATTTCCTTTGTTGGCTTTGTCCGTTTCTTCAGGTAATTTCTTTGAATGCGAGCATCAGCACTCTAACTGTTATCGCTTCTGACCGCAACAGGGCAATTCTGAAGCCGCTCAAGGCTCTGACCTATCACAAACGTCACAAGAAGTCAATTATTGTATTTATCTGGACAGGATCTATTGTGGCGGCTCTTCCTTGTGTCTTCGCCTATCGCGTAACTGTTCAGAATGATACCCAACTTTGTGAATCCAATAACTTGCCGGCAGAGGTGTGGCGAGCATACGAAATCTTCTTGGTATTCATTCAGTATGTGCTTCCCCTAATCAGTATCACAAGAGACTACGTAAAAATAATCATTAAGCTGCGATCTACGAGCACCCCCGGAAACCCGCACCACGAGCGGGACATCCAACTGGAGCGCAACAAGGACAAGGTAAGGAAATAAATTTCTTCTAATATAATGCATGGAGATGTGTAGAAAAGACATTTTAAAAATAATTTATTCATGTCTTATAGTTATTATATATATATGAATATTATATATTCATTTTAAAAGATGATGTTTTGGTATTACAGTCTAATTTCTTTATAGGGACCAGATAAATTGTCTGTTGTTAAAGCATGTCCTTTATTATAAGCATGATTCCCCTTAACAATGTAATTTCGGAATGACTCGATATTTGGTCTGTTAAATCGTTTCCTGTTTTAAATATTAGATTCTCATATTATATTAAAACTCTCATACATTAAGAGTATGAGAGTATAACTGTCATATTATATTTAAAAGGTGGTTTCAATAGAGATAAGGAGAATTTTTGAAAAAAAAAAATAAAACTTTGAAACTATTATTAACCAAAATAAAAAAAAAAATCTACTATCACTACCATCTTTTTTTTTTTTTTTTTTTATTTATCCGCAATTATTTTAATAATAGCAAAAAAAAAGGCTGCTATTCCTCTTGAGAACTTCACCGCTAAAAAGAGAGAGAGGTTATAGTATTTTTGAAGCTTATGACAAAATTAAAACACCTGAAATTATTGTAATAAATTAATACAAAGAATCCCAACCCCATGGTAAATTTGTTTTATCACAAAAATATATTCATTGGATGTTTTTTTAAATTGACGAAAATGCCTTAACGATAAATCTCGCCCAAAATGCCGTATTGAAATTAATTAATCGAATTCGCTCATAAATATAAAAACATCTCATTGTATATATCCGACAAATAATTTTGTAGAATTTGTAGACTTAATATTATCTATGTCCATTATTTTAATGAATATCTAAAATTTAATAAAATCTGTAGCCGCGTTAATCATCTCTCTGCCTGACAAATGGCAAAAAATAATTTTTACAAGGCTAAGGCTCCTTTGAACAGATATTGAAAAGAGGGTGTCAGCTTTAATATAATTTTCTATGATTATGAAGCATGGTGTCGTTTCTTTGAGCCATATCCAAAAAGAACTTCAATGGAATGGAAAAATATATATATTCCTCAACACTCTTCAAGAAAGATGCTTCTGACAATTTTCTGGGATGATTATGAACCACTTTTGCTATATTACTTCTATAATAGAATATAAATGATCAGTTAGAGCACTGGGCGCGAGAGAAAGATATCTCAGGATTAAGCTTAAGCTAAAAAGGAATCAAAGTAATGGCGACGATTTTCTTTATCAAAGAGATATAAGCTTAGCGAGATTTCGAACAATAACGTCCTTCAACAGGCTGTAATACGAATAAAAAACATAATTTCTGCCTTTCTAGATTCATTTTATCTATCCTTCTTTTAAAAATCTACACAAAAGATATATGAAAGTTTTTTCAATAAAAAAATAATCTAATAACAAATAATCTTGTAAAATTTTACCAACTATCCAAATTACTACATATATATATATATATATATATGAAAAATCAAAAGAAAAAAATAAAAGATAAGTGGATCAGGTGATGATATTAAAAATAAAGAAGGCATCTCCAGACCACGAGCACATGTGCTTTTTAGATGGCAGAGCGCCATCTAGTGGATGGCTTTTCTCGATTCATCAAGAAATTGGGTTGGCCAAATGTCTCGGAGCAAGCTAAATAAACGTTTAGTTTATTTTTGCTCCACTAGATGGCGCTCTGCCATCTAAAAAGCACATGTACTCGTGGTCAGGAGATGCTTTCTTTATTTTTAATATATATATACACTGCGTGACATTGAAAATGGAACACCAAGAAATAGTGGCCAGAAAGTGATGAAACTCGGCAGACAGAGAGAGACAGGGACGAACAATAAGTGATCTTTATTTCAAAATGATAGTCATAATACAGAGCGAGAACGGCGTCGGCTTAGTAGCAAGTAGGACCACCGCGGACGGCGATGCACGCAGCAACACGTCTAGGTAGAGAGTCAATCAGAGTACGGATGGCGTCCTGAGGGATGGCTCTCCATTCCCTCTCAACCATTTGCCACAGTTCGTCTTCTGAACGCGGCTGTGGCAAGGCATGCAAACGGCGTCCAATGATGTCCCAGACGTGCTCGATTGGTGAGAGATCAGGAGAGTACGGTGGCCAGGGAAGCATCTGTACATTTTGCAGAGCTTGTTGGCTAATGCGAGCAGTGTGCGGTCGGGCGTTATCCTGCTGATAAAGGGCATTGGGTACCCCCTAAAGGTAGGGAAGTGTCACCGGTCGCAGCACATCATCAACGTATCGTTGGGCCGTCATAGTGCCCTGAATACGAAGTAAAGGTGACCTGGAATCATACGCGATTGCGCCCCAAACCATGATTCCACGTTGTCGCACGGTGGGGCGTTCCACAATTGCTGCCGGATTGGACCTTTCTCCACGTCGACGCCACACGCGTACACGGCGACTATCACTGGACAAGCAGAAACGCGACTCATCTGATAACACGACCCTGTGCCATTCCGTCATCCACGTCGATCTAGCCCGGCACCATTCCAAACGTTGGCGCCTATTCGGTGGGGTCAATGGCAGTCTTCTTAGCGGACGGCATGAGTGCAAGCCATTAGCAACCAATCGACGGGAAATGGTTCTGGTCGAGATGGAATGATCTAGGGTGTCTTGCACATGTTGCAGGATGGCGGTACAAGTGGCTTGTGGGGCCGCCACTGCTTGTCGAAGGATACGCCGATCCACACGTGCTGACGTCACTCTGGTTGCACCGACATTCCTATAAATTGCCACATTTCCTTGTTCCAACCATCTTCTCCACAGTCGGTGCACCGTGGACGCACCAAGGTGTGTATCAGCTGCGATTTGACGTATGGACCAACCTGCCCTTTTCAGTCCGATCACCATGCCCCTCGTAAAAGCGTCTGTCTGCTTGAATTGCCTCCGTTTACAATGACCTGGCATTCTCTGTTATTACACGTGTCTTTTGACACAAGAACAAAATTTCTACAATGATTTTCCTTGAAGAAATAACGACACGAATACTGTCCTTTCTGCAAGTTCCTTCCCTTATATCTTACTCCATGTGCGCACGAGAGCTGCGCATTTTACATCATTTGCATAACTCGGTTAGGCGCGTCTACCCTGAAATTTGCATAATTTTCTGGCCACTATTTCTTGGTGTTCCATTTTCAATGTCACGCAGTGTATATATATCATTTATTTTCCCCCTATGGTTTCTTGTATAGGTATTACAGCTTGTTGAAGGAAGCTTTGTCCGAAAGCTCGACATCTCATATCTTCTCAATAAAGAAACTCGTCTCCGTTAGCTTTTATCTCTTCTTGATATCTGGCGAATCCTCCTATTGTAATAATATTAGGCCTAGTAATTACATGGAAAGAATATACCTCAGTAACTGTGGTGTCCTCCGACATAACAATGTCCGGCCTCATACGGCGAATCTGACGAAGGATACTCTTATTTAACTATAGGATTCGGGGTACTAGAAAAAGAGATAACTTCCTTGATCTTGCACCACCCGAATACAATTAATTTGGACCACCTAAAAGAGTTAAAAGATCAATGATTCTAGGGTGCTGACTAATAACGATTGAAACGCTGCAAACATTTTGCGCCTGTTTACCAAAGGTTTATAAGGATAAAAATTTCAGCTTTTAAATAGATGAAAATATGTGTTGGGAATTAGGAGGGATATTTTGTATTGAATAAATCTACATGAATATACAGAGGGTGTCCATTTTCAAAGAACGATTTTTCAATGCTGTAGTTCTCGTGAAATGAACGTATGATTTACTTTTTATTTATTCGAATAAAAGACCATATTTGTTCATATAAATATCCTGAAAGATGACGCAAGCCATCAACAAATTTCAGTTGCATGATAAGAAGATACATTTTTCTTAATTTATCAAACTTATCCCAGTACAATTTCAAATTTTTACTATATTTTCACATTGTTTCGCGTTCTCACGCATTTTGGCCTTCACTACCCGTTACATGATTTCTCATGATGCCTGAATCTCCTGTTTTTTGGTTTATGAGATAAAGTTTGCACCACGCTGACGAGGGCCAACAGCTTGTAACGCGTACGTGGTTAGCTTTTCTAGATTAATCAAGAATGTGAATTTGACCAATTCTGGAATAATAAAAAAATAAACGAATAGTTAATTCCAACAGATGGCGTAAGCCAACAGCAACTTCCATTTGCACGATAAAGAGATGCCTTTTAATTAATTTATCCACTTTATCCTAGTAAATTTCTCATTTGTATTATATTTTTCACATATTATATTTATTTCAATGTTGAAACAATTTTTTTAAATTTTAAATTTCTAATATTATTAGTGATTTTGTATAAAGGTCTACGCTTTTGAACTTCCCTAGGAGAAATACTAGTTCACCCAATTTATTAAAATAATCAAAGAAAAATATTGCTATTATTGAGAGATCAATCAGTCAAATAATAAGGGGAAATTTAATTTTAAAATTATATCTAAGAAAGTAAGAAAGCGCGAAATTTTCTCTCTATGAAATTGTTTAAAGAAACCTTGAAATCCAACCGATAGGAAGCTAAAGAAAATGGTTGTCAGAGAGAATCCACTTTCTCAATGGAACTTTTCCACAATAACTAGAGTACCACTTCTACCGAAAACATTATTGTCAAGAGAAAGTATAGGCTTAAAATGTATAAAAGGGCTATATAAATATCGCGTTCTCAATCCGCTTTCTATCAAGGAATGCAAGATCTGTAGCAGAGCCATTTATAAAGAGTATCTGGCGGTTGGAATATGATAGAATGGACGAGGCATGGGTCTAGCTCAATGATAGAAACCATCTTCGTGTGTGTTGTATGCCTTCTACAACAATAACTCTTAAATAAACACATTTCTGGATTGGATCAAGCATTGAGGAATGGTTAATCTCCCAGCACCTGAAATATTGAGCTCTAATATCTAGTCTACAGAGAACCAAAATGAGTTATACCAGCCCAATGCTGCCGAAATCCCCCCAATATTCAGACGTAAGGAAATCGGAGGCCTGAAGAACCTCAAACAAACAGCCGTTTCCACTCTGGGCAACCAGAGCACCTGGTACTGAGTGTCTGGACAGGCGACCTGAGTTTGAAGAAGCTAGGCGACACTCGTTCCAAATGCTCAAGAGAGATAACTTGATATTAATTGAACTTAAATTGGAATTAATCTCCTTATCTCGGACATGGAAGATTCCCGGTGAAAAGAAACAGTTCGCCTTCGTCTTCACACTGATCCAGCCAATCCTCTTTCCACCAAGTTCAGGAAAACTAAGGTTGCGGCCTGTAGAGGTGATGAGGCGCCAACGTAATTGAAATTCCTACTCCTCCTATCATAATCGCCAATATGAAGCATAATTAATACGTGATTTCTATATATGGATATAATATTGAGGATTTAGTAGATTATGATAAAAATGTCATTTCCGAGAGTTTTCTTCGATATTAAAAAACAGTTTTTGTAGGAAGGAGCCCATTTTCAAAAGAGTGGCCAATAGGAAATATTTAGAAATTAGCGACACTGTACATAAAGTTTTAATTTAAGAAATTGGTCTTACTTTTAATTTTGTAGTGATGTCCTTATTAACATATTATACTTAGCGTGGATTTCCTTACGTCCTCAAAGGTCATAATTTTTTAACCTTCAGAGAGGAAATATATTGAGAATATTAAGTGAATGATGGTGTCCACGTCAGAATTTCTTTCATCAAAGAAGAACCTCGGCATGCCAAAGAGTCATGTTTAAGGTTGATGAGTAGGGTAACAGCCTTTTCTTTTCTGTAATCCTTCATATCCTCAGTCAATAACTGGCCTTTCCGAAAGTAATAAGACTTGAGACCAAGGTCCTCATGGATTGTCTTCACAATTATGATAGAGCCAACGTCCATTTACTCAGCTATGGACCTCATGCTCTTCGCATGGTTTCCATAAATCTTCTCCTTAACATTTTTGAAAATATTTTCGCCTGTTACCTTGTCCGATCGACGCGAATGCTTTTCCTTGCAGCCATTCCTTCTTTGTTGCTGTCGGCATCATTGAACTGTTTTTTACACGATAAGCATTGGTTTTGGCCAACTTAAGAAAGTCCACTATCTCTCTGAGGCTCCTTCTGGCGCGCAGAGCAATGATGATGGCTGCTCGCGCGCGCGAGATTTTCGAATTCTCGATTATTGTTCGTCACTACATTGCACACACAGGTACTGTTACATTTTACATGAATATGGTTACGGATTGAGAAAAATAAAATTTATTTATCTGAAGTAGTATTTGTCTTATGAAACCTGCCAAAGTTTTTCCAAATTTACTTGAAACACCCGGTATATACAGCAAGAATGATTGTGTATCAATTATAAAAAGTGAAGATTTGTTTTGTATACACACTCATGGACAAAACTTAGAGAAGTTGAATCTTTTAACATATATACTGGAATTCAGAAAATAACTCTGAAATATATTTGATGCATAGTAACCTTTATTGAAATCACACAAGATAACCAAGTTTGAACAAAATTGCACCTGTCTTCTTTAAAAAAAAAAAAACAGATGGTCGGTGACATCAAATTATAAAACTTCCTTAAGTTTTGTCCATAAGTGTATAATCTCAGGGTGTTAGGACATTGTGTTCATACATTGCAGACGCTTTGTGAGGGATTTCGCAAATAAAGCCTTTATTCGATTTTCTTTAAAAGACAATGATATTTTAACGTAAAAGATAGAGTGAATTATTCTAGACGTTGACTCTTCAACTCTGAGATTCTTGCGCTCGGTCATTTTAAAGAAGTCGCTGAAAGACATCGGCACACGGACTAGAGTGGATAGGGCATTAGAGAACAACTGATATAAATACAAAAAGGGGGAAAAGCCAATCGACTACGCCTCAAGAAAAAAAGAACTATTTCTAAAAACGGTGAAAAATATATCTCTCTGTAAGTATAATCTATAATTATATCTAGAATTTCCTAAATACCTATAACCTTCCTTTCTTGGAAATATGAGAAAAACAGACCAATATGTATACAATAGAAGAGCGATCTGGAGAAGAATTTAGTTAAACTACTGATGAACTAAGCCTTCTCTTGTATATTATTCTCTATTATCGCAGAAAGGACTGAAGTAGTATATGATATATATATATATAAATTTACATATAAATAAATATATACATATATATAATAAAATCAATATAATTTATTTCTTTTGAAAATCTAACATAATTATAGATAATCGCCTTTTATTAAAGAACTCCTAACCAATAACACAGGTCTACAAAAAAAACTTTTTTTTTGCACAAGAGAACCTGATGGTGTTTCTAGTGTAACTTTTCATGCTGATCTCAAAAATCTAATCAGAAATTTCCCATCACCCATGGTTTTTGCCTGACGATCTTTTTATAGTATTGGGATAAATACATGCATCCAACATGAAAGAGACTTACGAAAACATGAAACTGCTTTTGAAAAAGATGGAATATGAAAGATACGGTTGGAAAATATGCAGCGATTTGAAAGTCGTTGCTCTCTTGCGTGGATTACAGCTTGGATATACAAAATTTTGTTGTTTTCTGTGTGAGTGGGATAGCAGAGATAGGGAAAGGCATTACATTAAAAAAATCTGGCCAAACCGTAAAATCTTTACTCCAGGATATAAAAATATTGCAAATCCACCCCTGATCGATTCAGAAAATATTTACTTACCACCATTACATATTAAACTGGGATTAATGAAGAACTTTGTCAAGGCAATGGATCGAAATGCCAGTGGATTTGCCTACCTAAAACAAAAATTTTCTAGTATAAGTGAAGCGAAGATTAAAGAAGGCATTTTCGTTGGACCTCAGATTCGAGAATTGCAGCAGGATGGAAATTTTCAAAATAGTTTGAATGAATTTGAAGCAGCAGAATGGAATTCCTTTTGAAACGCTTGCAAAAACTTCTTAGGAAGTGTCAAGGTTGAAAATTACCGAGACATAGTTAATGATCTGTTGCTTTCCTACAAGGCAACTGGGATGTAACATGTCCCTCAAGATCCATTTCCTGCATTCACATCTAGATTTCTTTCCAGACAATCTTGGCGCAGTTAGCGATGAGCATGGTGAGAGGTTTCATCAAGCTATATCAAGCATGGAGAAGCGGTACCAAGGTAAATGGAGTCCCGCTATGCTTGCCGACGACTGTTGGGCACTCAAGAGGGATCTACCACAAGCAAAGTATAGAAGAAAATCCACTGTCACTGCTTTTCAATAATAAATATGTTTCGTTCATATATGCCTATATATTAACAATATTTCCAAATTCAAGTAGGTGTATCTCAGAAATATTGTGTAATAGAAAAAAACTAATGGTATATTTGGATTCAGGACATGTAGATATGATGCTATTTCTTTGTGGACAAAGAAAAATATTTTTTGATAAACCAGTTACGTGACAATGTTTGCAATTTTTAGTGTATTTATCCCAATACTAAAAAAAGACCGTCACGCAAAAACCATAGGTGATGGGAAATTTCTGATTAGATTTTTGAGTTCAGCATGAAAAGTTACACTAGAAACATAATCAGGTTCTCTTGTGCAAAAATCTTGTTGACCAGTGTAATTTTAGACACCCACGATTCCGGATCGAATCCCGCAATGGAGATTTTTTCAGGAAATTCTCTCTGATCCTTGGAAAAGTTCAACCCCACTAGTAAGTGCAAGTAACCAAACGGAAGTCTGGAACACTTCTACGTGAAAAAGTCGAATTATTTAGTTGCTAACTACTGCCCATTATAACTATCATGACTTGTACAACGTGACTATGGATAATGAAAAATATGAAAATAAAAGAAGCTTAACAAAATTATAATAAGGTTTCAAATATTAAAATATACAAGTATCAGAGTGTCATCAATCAATTCTTAATTCTGTCACCGTTTGTGCTTATGTGAATGGAATAAATTCCCAAATATGGCCATTTCCTTTAAGCATCGGTATTTCAGTGGTAAAATACTCGCCTGCCACGCGGGCGGCCCGGGTTCGATTCCCGGCCGATGAATTTTTTTAAACAATTTTTAAAACTCATTTATATATTATACAAGAATGACATCCACGGCGCCAATTTATAATTGTAACGAATAGTATTTGAATAGAAGCATTTAATCGGGTAAAACCCGGGCGTTGCCCGGGCCATTCGGCTAGTACATATATATATTTTTGAAAATGTTGTTGCTAACTTCATTCATGTGGATAGAATATTGATTCATTATATCGATACTTTATATTGAGAGAGATATTAAAATACTTTTATAAATATAGAGTAGATAGAATATTTTATATTGTATATATCCACTCCGTTTATATATATTATACCTATATATTGTCACAGCATAATATGTGGTAGCCTACTCGGTGAATCATCTTCAATGTCGCGTCATCATCGTGACGCTAAGTCAGCATTTAATTTCTAGATAGTTCGTTTATATATATACATATAAATTTACATATAAATAAATATATACATATATAATAAATAAAATCAATATAATTTATTCCTTTTGAAAATCTAACATAATTATAGATAATCGCCTTTATTAAAGAACTCCTAACCAATAATTTTAGACATCCACGATTCCGGATATATATATCTCGATTTTATTTAAACATCTGGCAAAATTTAAAAATATTTTTCTTGTTAAAAATAAAATTGTTTTATAACTATTCGCTCTGGTGTTGTTCCCAATACAGCAATGGATCAGTCTACAGTCGAAACAAAACCAGTCGTACACGAAGGTGAAACATCTGATAGAAACGCTGGACCTGATCCAGAATTTATGAACGGAAATATAACCATCCGAAAGTACGACGGGAACAAATATCCTCGCGAATAGATCGAATTCCTAGAAGAAATGGGATTTATTTACAAAAGGGCAGAATATACTCGCCAGATATGCTGCCATGAACTTTGTGGATAGAGCCAAAACTTGGTATGACTTGTGCAAACCAAGTTTAACAAGTGGGAATCTTCTAAATATCGTCTTATTGAAAACCTTTCTACAAATGATAATAAAGAAGACCTCAGAATTAAAATGCATATAATGCAAAACTGGAACGAACCCACAATTAGATATACAGAAGACATCCTTTTTTTGTGTAATAAGTTTGATCCATTAATAGAAGAGAAGGAAAAGAATAAATTTGAAGTAGATAGCCTGAAAAAGGAACATTCAATAGCCATGTATCTGACCCCTCCTGATTCAACAGAAGCCCCTCCGAATACCTGCAAGAAACTGAACACATTCGAAAAAGAATATAAATAGAGAATGGAAAAGAGCAAACAAATATTCAGGCCGAATCCCCTGTGTGTGTGTGTGAGGAAATTATATTATTCTCAATCAAGAAGACAAGACTCACAGCCAAGAAGACCAAACTTCCAATCAAGAAATCAAGATTTCCAGCCAAGACAAATTCAAGGTAAGCAAACCTTTAATAACAAATATTAACAAATAACCCCTAGGACAATTTACCGCTCACAAAATTATAAAGCAAACCCGGATAGGAAACAAGTAACTAGAACTGAGGATGGCAGATCAATATGTTTCAAATGTAACAAACCAGGTCACATTGCTAGGTAATGTAGAGCAAACTTTTCAGAATGATTCACACACCAAACATTAAAGGAAACCAACCTTTAATTTTCAGAACAGAGGATAATAGAGGAGGGCAAATAAACCTTCAACATGTTTCCCAATCCTGAGAAATAAGCCGATATTTGTGCAGAACCAGCCATATATACACATAACCAATGCTGTCCTAGAAGATTTAAACTTAGCGATGCGTCTGATTCGAGAAACCAAAGCAAGTCGGCATCAATAATATTAAAAAATAAGTCCCTAAATATATGATTCAAGTATATGTGATGGGAATCTAGTTAGCCAAATTCGGTGTTCTCTCTTTTGTTTTTCCTGTAATTTAAATTTGTGATTCTACTTGAAAAAGTCCTTTTAAAGGTTTTTCTGAACAGAAATGACGGGTCTTTACCTTTCTTTATTAAAGTTCAGCTTGTTTGTTGTCCATAAATTTCTGAAGTGAAAATTTCAGTTTGATTTTATTGTTATGATGCCGTATACATATAATTCACACAATAACTTATAAATAAAATGTATACTTATACGTTTTTTATTAATTCTATAAGAACGTTTTTTGTTTTCTTTTTTATTACCTGCTTGAGATTGCAACGCTCTTAATACTTTAATTTCCAATTTATGTGGGTTTTCATACTTATGGACAAAACTTAAGAGGAAAGTATTCGATGTCATCGTTATTATTTTTTTTTTTTTAAGGCGACAGAGTCAATTTTGTTCACACTTAGTTCTCTTTCGTGTCTTCAATAAAGGTCAGTGTGTACCAAATATATTTCAGAGTTATTGTTTGAATCCCGATATACATGACAAAAGGTAATACCTATTTAAGTTTTGTCCATTAGTGTATATATATATGTATATACACGAGTATATATGTTATAATATTTGTAAAAATAATTGATTTTTAGGAAGGTTTCTTTCTAAGTGCCGCCATACTGGTAATACAATTGAAAATAATTATTTATTTATTATTAGGTAGTATTTATTGTTAACTGTTGAATAAATATCCAATAAAATATATCAGAGTTGATATTGAATTTTTAAAGTTAATTTCATATTATTGTGAATGATAAATTATAAGAATCATTATTTTTACAAATTGTTACGACGCTTTCTAGCGGTGAAGGGTTGGGATCTTTTGTCTTGCGCTTTCGCCGCTTCACTCACAACGGGGCTGTTAATCGTCGATCTTCACAGTGGATGCGCCCACCTGATATACGCTGTCTATATCGCGTCCTTCTAGCGCGTATTCCTCCTCGCAGAGTTTATCAGGGCGTTTTCCTTTCTGGATCAATTCCTCTGTCAGTTTCCCATTTATTTGTAACTGGATCTTTCCACTGGATCATGGAATCCTCGAAATTGCTGAAAGTGGGAGGCTGCACAGTAGTTTTTATTTCGGTACAACTCTTTCTAGGCGATGGATACACACTCGTAGCACATATTTTCAGCTTGTATTGCAGAGGGGGTGCTGACACATTGCGCACGAATTCCGCATCACATACATCGAGTAGGTCGCCGGCTCCAACTTCGGGGTGCTTCGACCATCTAGCCTTGTCGCACTTGAGCGCCCAGCTCCGTGTTGTTGAATTACCGCTGTAGTCCTTGAAAGTCTGTCACGGTCGCAGAAGTCAGCCACGCCGTCATATTGTAACTCGCAAAGATCGTTGTTGTTTTCGTGGAGTATTCCATAAAGAATCCCAAAGGTTGAATTCCCGCACAGTATATCAGCTGGAGGGCACTCTCCTTCCGCCCGCATTATTTTGGTCAAAACACTCGTGCCACAGCAGTTGTCGGAGGCGATTATCTTGCCCTCCTCTGCTACACAACCATTCAGATTAATTTCCTTCTCCATGCCACCATTTCCAGTGATATATTTGACTCCACTTTTCACCAACATTTGTAGGGCTTTTTCCTTCTTGCAAAGTTCAGCCGTTTGAGCTTCCTTTGCAGCACGTGTGAAAGGTTCAACAATGTCTTCCAGTGGAAGTACTCTGGAATGATCTTCCTCATCGTCCAACTTGGTTGTTGTGATCAGTGGCTCTGACACTGATTCTCTTTCTGGAATTTTCTGCTGTTGTAACTTTTCAGACTTTTGAATTACGGAAAAATCTTCTATCATAGATTCTGACAGTCCACTTACGATGTCTCCCGACGTATCGGTCTTTGTTGTGATGGTATTGCTGATATCTTCATCACCTGGACTCGTGTTGTGTCCCATCAACCTTTAAGTAGGCTGGTTACAGGTAGCTGGTATTGTTTTTGAAAGCCATCACGAGTTTCTGGCTAGTGTACATTGAACTTAACTTCGAAAGTAAGGTGTGACGGAAGGAACATTCCAAACATGCTCGAATCGGATCAATCGAGATTCCAACGTAGTGATGCCTTCTTTAAGCGATCTAACCTGGCCAACGACGTCTTCTCTGAACGCATTTTTTTCTGGTCCATCAGACTAAAGAAGTTTCTGATCAAATTCTTGCATTATTCAATTTCAAATTCGGTGCTATGCTATATTGTTTTTGAATTTGCACAAAATTTAGTCTTTAAGAATCTAAGCTGTATCCCTGCTTCTGACACCAATAGTTACGACGCTTTTGAGCCGTCGTTGTTTGAGTACAAGTTTTCAGGGGAAATAACGTGGATTCGTTGTGGATAAAGCTTAGTGCGATATACTTTATCTTTATTTTTGTTAATTTAAATGAAGACTAGGTGCACTTAGATGAACCTGCCTCCAATTTCCGCCACCAGAAGGATCCTCCTGGTCTACAGCCGGCTCCTGTTCAGGTCGGGCAAAGTTCTCGGCACTCTAGCAAGATCACCCACACGGCCACACTCCCTAAGACAACTTGCCGCTTTTTATTGAAATGCCGATCTCGCACTCGTTCCGGTGTCCACTCCCACAGAGCAGTCAGCTTCAGGGCACCTCCCGCCTTAAGACCAGCAGCTTCTATCCACCGGACCTTCTCCCATCGCGCCTTCTTCAGGAATCCTCGCTGTCGAAATGCTGTCACCAGAGAGTCTGTTCACCCCCTCTTGCTCTTCTTTGATCCCGCCGTCCCCCTGGGCCAGTAGTACTTCCTTGACTACCACCCACGTCGTCTTGGCTTTTGTGAAGAGGGCAGCCAGATGCTACAATATAATATTTTAAAAAGCGAACTTATAAAAGTATATATAAATTTTCTCAAATGGCGTGCCTTAAAAATAAATATAGGTCAAAAATTTTATAACTAATAATGAATGAAATTAAATAGAATATACATATTTTATAAATGATATAATATATATCTTTTTATTATTTTATATATATATATATATATATAATTCGAAAAATGAGCATATTTTATAGATGAAAATTTAGCAAACATATTTTTGTGTGAATTCAAATATCTTTTTAATTCGAAATTTGAATTTTCTGAATGGAGGAGGCATTTCCACAGCTTGTAATTTCGCGTGCTTCATTGATATAGGAAGTTAACGCTGAGATAAAAAAAAAACCTTTACTTGGTGATAAGGATATGTAGTATATCAAATATTTACTTATAGCTTTCCAAAAATCATGTTAGACGGGGATATAGTGATAAGCGCGCTATTATGTTATTCTAATAAATCGGAAAACACACACACACTACGAAAAGAGAACAATATATAATTATCACTAATAGCTGAACATGCAATAGTAGATAACGATATAATATTTCACTACTAGCTGAACATGCAATAGTAGATAACGATATAATATTATCACTTCTAGCTGAACATGCAATAGTAGATAACGATATAATATTTCACTACTAGCTGAAAATGCAATAGTAGATAACGATATAATATTTCACTACTAGCTGAACATGCAATAGTAGATAACGATATAATATTTCACTACTAGCTGAACATGCAATAGTAGATAACAATATAATATTTCACTACTAGCTGAACATGCAATAGTAGATAACGATATAATATTATCACTACTAGCTGAACATGCAATAGTAGATAACGATATAATATTATCACTACTAGCTGAACATACAATAGTAGATAACGATATAATATTATCACTACTAGCTGAACATGCAATAGTAGATAACGATATAATATTATCACTACTAGCTGAACATGCAATAGTAGATAACGATATAAAGAGACAACGATATACACTTGTATTACTTAGCTTTTATAATACCCAAATAGCTTATCACACAATAAACCTCACAAACATGATTTAATTTTAGAAAGTTGGCCTTATTTAATTGATATGTCAACATTATAAAAGAAAAACATATATATATATTCACCATATATTTATCATCAATTTAAAAGTTTTAAACTCAGAGACACCCAAGCCTGATGCCACGTAGCGCGCGCGTGTGTGTGTGAAGAATAAATAAATGATTCATATAATTTCAAAATATTTTTTTTTCATATTATCTGCGCAGAAATAAGGTCAACAAAATACATTGTTTTATTGCGCTTAATAAAGAGATAGACGTTTTCTGTTCTTAATACTTCCTTCTCTTCACACTCCAAATATTACAATATTTACATATATATACAGAATATATTAGCATAGAAATATATATTAAAAACAGGCATATCCTGACCGCTCACAAAGGCATTTTATATTATGAATATTTTTCAGTTGAGACAATGGAGAAGAGCTAATTAGAATAGGAAGTTGAATATTAAGTGGTAAAATTATATCTCCTCAATATGCAAATGAAGGGTTAGGAGGTTCGAATTACATTTCTATCGGAATACATAGAGATCACCATAATATTATTTTATATGTATTGCAGAATAATAAATATTGCTTGGTAATACATCTCTCGACAGATTGCATATATTCAGTGTAATTTTATCTAGACTTGTAATCAATAAACAAGGTTTTTGGAATACGTCTCAAATACAAAATAGAAATATTCACACCTTGAAAACCCTATAGCTCAAGTTATGTGACTGGCTAACCAGATACAATAGAGAGATAGAGAAGAAGAAACACACAAAATAATAAGTTTCAGATAATAACACCTCGAAGGGAGACATATATCAGATTTAAAAACATTAATGCGGAGATAGAGATGGATATATATATATGTCATTGTAAAACTTACTTGTTTTTGAGCACTTGTATTCATGAAAAATGATTAATTTTTATATTATATATAGATTCGTTGATTATATAGCGAAAAATATATAAATACAGTGATTTAAAAATGGAAATCATAAAGTGATAAAAATATAACTACTTTCTCTAAATAAAAGATATTTATAACCCAGTTTTCTGGAGCGCAGAACGCCAACTACTCTATACAACGTAAAGCATGGATTATCTCAACAAACTATGATGATCACTTAATATTTAATATTCATTGATATTCGAAAAAGAAAGAATAAACAATATTAAGGTAAAGGGTTTCTTTTAATTTTGATTTTCGCAAGCATTCGAGCAAAATTTCTGCTCTTCAACGGGCATATACTTCTATATACAATATCAAGATGAACTTTGTACAGTAATTGTATATAGAAGTATATGCCCGTTGAAGAGCAGAAATTTCGCTCGAAAGCTTGCGAAAATCAAAATTAAAAGAAACCCCTTTACCTTAATATTGTTTATTCTTTCTTTTTTCGAATAATTTCTAGTTAACTATTACTCACATTCATTGATATTACAAATATTTGAATAATTTTAAGATGAATGGATTATTTATTAAGGATTCTGTCAAATATATTAACTTTGTACCTGTACCACAGGGAGATACATCCTGGCTCGGTGTATTTGCTGATAAAAACTGATGTTTAGAATAGTAGACGTTACATTATTGCTATCGTTAGTTTGTATATATTGATAGCAATAATGATCTTACTCGGTTAGCCCCGGCTGATATATTAGGCGCCAAGTTATCAATGTGGTGACAACAGAAACATGCTTATGTTATCCTTGGTTATTGAGAGACCATCAAAATTGGGAGGCAGCTCCTGCGAGTGAAGATATCATACGAGCAGTTTGATGGGAGCCGGCAAATGTTTCACTCGTATTTTGGTTATCAATATGCTGTAGTACCTGAGAGGCGCAGATTCTATGCTATTATTTGAAGGCTGGGGATTGACAAGACTTTACCTATAAAACTACCCTACATTGTTCATCTTATTCACAGATGTACAATTATATTTGAAAGTTTTGAACTCTGGAAAGACGACGGCCTATTCTTACTAAGACAGAAAAAAATAAATTAAAATCTTGTTTTAGCAGCAAACACCATTATCATTCGGCATCACATATTAACAACAATATCTTTATAGATGGAAATTTTACCGGGAGGATATTCTTCTATAAAGATAAAGGTCGCCTCCATCACGTGTGGATCTCATGGAATAAAGTCCGCCCTAGGCTGACGAGAGCCATTAGCCCGAAACCATGGTCTCTAGGTGGATGCTTGCTACTCAGTTTGCCAAAGCTGGTGTCGTGGCTTTGTAACTGACCCGAGGCTGCTAGTTTGCGGCGAAGATCAATAGATGGCGTCTGGTTTTGACGTCTATTTTGACAAGAGAGGCGACCTTTATCTTTATACAATATCTTTGTTGAGTCTCTTGTGTCCTTTCCTACGCTGACGTGATATTGGTTAGGTGAAGTATAGAAGTATTGATGTGGTATCCACGTGCCATGTTGGGTGCAATCCAACAATTCATTTTGTAAATATCAAATAAAGCTAGTGAAGAGTTCTCGGGTAAATTTGTAGACAGAAAAATTTACAGAATTTTAAAATTTCCGATAAATTTCTAAGAGCCAACGTATAATTTGGATTTTCTTTTATTCGAAGATGATGTAGGAATAGGCGAATTTTAGACCCAATAAGGATGTAGGATAGCCTCTATTATCTTTTCTAAAGGGTGGACATTTTTGGGTGAAAATTTTACAAATAAAAAGTTTAAATATTTTATACATTTAAAATTATTTGAAAAGTTAAATTGCTCGTATTTAGTTTTTATTTTAAAGAAGGGGGCGCATAATATATAATATAAAATTGGATGATGCATATATAGTGAGTAAATAAAATCGAATATAAAAAAATATTGATTATATTGCAAAGGAATTCTACTGAATATTATTTTTGCACTCAATATGTGTGTACAAGAGTAAATGCTTGCCTTATATCATTTTGTAGAGGTTTATACTCTGAAAACTTCTCTTTATACCCACAGTTATTAGCACTGGGCATATTGTTTGTCTCTTTTCTTTCAGTTCAATAACATATTTTCCATTAATCGAGTAATTACTGGATTCTTCTGGGAACAGAAATTAATTTTATTTAAAATATCTTTAGTTAACATGTCTTTATTTTAGATTTAAAAAAAAATTTTTTTCTTCTTTTAAAAAATGTCGAATCAATTTTACCATGCAAAAAGGTATAAATGTTGATTCACTTATCTAAAACAGCTCTTCTTTCACTTGTTCATCGTTAATCAAGTACCTTTTTCTATATTTACAGCATATTTATTTTTATAGAATAGATTAACGATTAGCGAACTTATAATTTTATAAAAGAACCATATGAATTGTGCTCTCTCCAGTGTGAACAACATATTCAATGACCCGTGAGTTCGTAAGGGGATGCAGCAAGTATTTGTACCTTCATGGTAAACGTTTTGCGGATTTCGACAAATTAGAAAGAAGGAATCATATATCGCCGCAACTCTTTTTTATTATTAACGCGATTAAAAGCTTTCGGGCAAGCCCTTCTTCAGCTAATTATAGTGTACAAACAAGGAGAGATTATATATCGTATTTTAAATACGATATATAATCTCTCCTTGTTTGTACACTATAATTAGCTGAAGAAGGGCTTGCCCGAAAGCTTTTAATCGCGTTAATAATAAAAAAGAGTTGGGCGATATATGATTCCTTCTTTCTTATTTGTACCTTATTAAAATGGTTCAAAATTGATTGAGTACAAAGGGTTGTAAATTCCATAAACCTCCGCTGTCATCAAGATCATCATCGCCAATGCTTCAGCTCCTGCAGGAAAAATTACTCAGGCACAGTCAGAAGAATCCTCCGCTTGTCTCTCACGGCTTCCCGGATGCTACTCTCTGTCTCCGGATTGTCCAGTCATTAGGGTCTTGTCGCATTCCAATAAAGCGTCCCGCTTCCCACAGTACACTCTTAGATTGGACAAACTTCGGGGAAATTGGCGAAGCGGGAGTGCCCTGAAGTTTTCCAAGGACTGGCCTGTCGTAGCGGATAACTCTGTGGGGAAAGTTTATACTCATAGAAAAAACTTACGGAAGTTGTACCTTTTAACATGTATATCGGGATTCAAACAATAACTCTGAAATATATTTGATAAACAATGAGCTTTATCGAAGATACAAGAGATAACTAAGTGTGAAAAAATTGTCCCTGTCTCCTTCAAAAAAAAAAAAAAAAAATAGACGACCGGCAACATAAAAGACTTTAGGACAAATTAATAAAGCCTCCGAGGTTGTGTTTCTTTCTTTAAAACGTTTAATAAAGCTCAAGCTTCTACAGGAGTAACGCAAAAAAAAAGAAAAAAATGTTTTTGTAATTGTTTTTTTTTTTTTTTTTTGCGTTACTCCTATAGAAGGGCCACCATACCCGAAAGCTTGAGCTTTATTAAACGTTTTAAAGAAAGAAACACAACCTCGGAG
This sequence comes from Cordylochernes scorpioides, assembly GCA_030710605.1. Lineage (NCBI taxonomy): Eukaryota > Metazoa > Arthropoda > Arachnida > Pseudoscorpiones > Chernetidae > Cordylochernes > Cordylochernes scorpioides. The sequence goes on from CP092886.1 coordinate 70,627,203, forward strand.
GATTTATTAATTTGTCCTAAAGATTTTACAGAGGTTATAATATTGGAATAAAAGACTTTGCACTTTCTTAATTTTTTTCTATGAGTGTACATCGTAAAGAGTGTGTCGGTCTACAGCGGATCAGTCTACAAGTCGGGGTTGTCCAGGCATGACGTGGACTGTGTGTGTGTGCGGAGCGGGAAGCTTCGCAGGATTGTCATCCACGGGGCCAAGTATCCTTCTGACGTTTGAAGTTGGAGGCAAGTCCCACTTATTGTATTACATCCAGTCTATACCACTTTAACAAAGCCCTAGTTCTAGCTGCATCCTTTCACGAATTCATGTGTCGTCTTTGTACCATCCTGATCAAACAAACTACACAAATGATTTTTGATATTCCATAACGCACTTTATAAAATAATGCTGTATCCAAATGCAAATCTCAACACTATAATTCTAATTTTAATTAAATTGGTCGAGACCTGGACTCTCTCTATGTCATTAGCTATGACGCTTCCAATAAAAGAAGTTCAACCTTTAACTTGAAATGAGAAACATTTTTCAGGCTCTGAGTCCGCATGCTGATCAGGGAGTCAGAACGACACTCTCGTGTTTCCCTTCTATGTCATCTTTAACGCGCTGTCTTTGGTTGGAGTCTGGAGCTTCGTGAACTGTAACACAATGTTGAACTGCGACTGCGCCACATTACATATATAAATGTCTTGTCTCGAATATCTGTCTGAAGCGTACCCGATATTTCCCATCAAATTGGTTCCCCTTTGTCCCGTGGTCTTAGTCAGCCAGAATGTTTTTCTTCAATGTTTATTTAACTCAGAGGCATTTATCATCGAAATTTTATACTAATTTTAAGATCGCGGGCTCGATTCTAGGAAGTTGAATATTTTTAAAATTTAATATTTAAAATAAGAATCTAACGCTTGATCTCCTTTGTCTGTTATGGAAAATGTGTTAGCGACTAAACATGCTTCGATTTTATTGCCTAAATACATTTTTAGGTTTAATTATTCTTGAATTATCGCGACGCATGTGTGCAATGGGCTGATGCTCTACAAAGATAAAGGCGTATATTAAAGTAGATTGTAAAGTCATTTTAAAACAAGCATTATCGTTATTTTTAATAAGGCAAAACTTTAATACAGATTAAAACTGGCTGTCATTCCAGACCCATTTGTTGAACGGGCGGATGTTATAGGTATAAACAATCTCTTAACCTTTATTCAATGAATTTTTAATCAATATACTTTATTACCCTGTCTTGCAGAATGTATAATCACATATCAATTTTGGCCTCTTTAATACGATATTTTTGTTTTCATACTTATTGTTAATTTATATTATCTAACATGTGTTGTCTAATTTCTAGCAGCATAATTTTTACTTTTATTTTATCGGATACATTATAACGGAGTTCCTGACTAATTTAATAAAAAAAGATAACGTTATCAAGAGTAAATGTCTTTTTCCTATTATTTGTTCCTGTTTGAAGTCTTGTTGAAAAATATTGATTACCATGTCCAAGTAAAGAATCAAGCTCCCAAGCGACGAAGAATAAAATGACAACAGGTCGATTCCTGACTGTCAACCAAATATGCTGAAGGATCGCCCAAGGATACTGGAAGGTTCCCCCTACATGAAAGTTTGTTTTCCTTTGTTCTCTGGTCTAAGTCAAGAGTGTTTCTTTAATTCAGAGGCATTTACTATTGATATTTCTATACTAATATTAAGATCGCGGGTTGGATTCTAGGAAGTTTCATAATTTTAATATGGAACAACTCTGAGACAACTTTAAAAGATAATTACATATTCATATCATAATAATTTTTGATAGAATAGAATTCTGATTATAATATTTATTTCTTTAACAGAGGATTTATAATAATTTTATTGAGACCTTTCTCTCTTCCAAAACGAGTTTTATCATTTAACATGCAGTCAAACCTTTCAGTATCGATCCAGGATTAGCGATCCCCGACCTGAGCGACCATCTTTGCACATTTTGACCTTATTTAGTTTAACTCAAACGAAAGACCAGCTCCATGAAAAACCAGGTGTCACGTGATGTTCTCTAATCTATACTGCTTCCCATTAAACAAAATTCACTACAGATACACCGTGCTTGCCCTTTGATTACTATATTTATTTTTCACGATATATTTCAATTAAATTTATTCAAAAATAAAACACATTATTTTATATAGACTATTTATCCCTCTACATGGAAGTGAAGTTCTGTCGGTTGAATGTATAAATGCGCAGAAAACATTGCACACATATGGCGTTCTATTTTTATTTTGATGCTGCTTGGTTTCCTCAAACCCAGCTCCTCTTGTTCAAGTGATTGGTATTCACTTGTTATTTGGCGGTGATGTGGGCGGTGATCTAAGGTTGAATGTATGGCCTGTGCTCTTATTATGTTTGTATATATATTCCACTACTCTTTTTCTTATGTTTAGAATGTGCCACGTCTTTTGTCGCCATCCTCCTTCAGGTGTACGACCTCCAAAAACTCCGACATCTCTTCATCTGCCTCGAAGCGTTCTGTATCCATCAAGCAGACTCTCCGACACCCTCCAGCTCTGCTGCATCTTCGCCCGCAGCCAACCGTTGTCCCTTCCAGGGGACTTCAGCCACCAAGCCTTCTGCTTCGGCCCCGAGCTCCAGCCCGTTGCTGTCACTACCAGCGCCTTCCTTGACCATTACCGCACCAACATTTCATCCTGTCAAAGAGATACAGGACAAGACTACACCATCCAACCTGCCTTCCACCTAAGCCCCAAAACAAATAGCCTCCTCCAACAACTGAGAAATAAATAGAGAAGCTGTTTGAAAATCTAGACGCTGACTCCTTTTTATATCCTCTATATAAGGATGTTGATAGGAACGATATAGAGAGCGCGGTTGTATCCCGCCCTGATGAGGTGGAGCTTCTCGACCTGCTCTCGCTTAGGTGGAATAATGTTCTGAGCGAGTTCTTCGTCATTGCAATCATGCATATCGGTGCAGGAACTGCTATCTAGGCAAGAGGTTTTACAATTTCAGAGCGGCTTGTAACAGCTGATGCAATTACAGACGTCATTTTAGTAAAGGTGCTTCGTCTAGTGTGAATATTTTAAATTTTGTATAGTTCATATATATATTCTTTTTAAAAAATGTATTATTTAAATTATATTTTTGTAGTTTAGAAAATAAAGTGACAACATCAGTTGTATATATATAAATATAAAGCCTCTTATTTTAGCTATAATCCTAACGACCAGTTGGAGAACAGACATATCCGAAAGCTGGTGTGATGAATGAAGAAATGCTTCCCCTCAGTTTTGTCGCTTTAGCCTTACATATAATCGGGGACATTACCGCGTCAGATCTATGAATATTTTCAGCGAATCGGCTATCCTTCTGATATTCCAAATAACCCGATTAAATGTTCGAAATATTTCATTGGCATATTGTAAGTAATCAAAGATATATAAAGAATTTTATTTTAAATATCAACACCTGACTTTTTTTCCCATTTTTTATTTTTAACAATAAAAACGTATTAATGCAAATTTGATCTTAAATACCCATTTCTTGATTTCTCAGGTATTCCTCTCAGACCAATACTTTGTGAGTTGAGGTACATCCTGCAGAACGCTGACGAAGGCCAACAGCCCGAAACGCAACGTGGATAGCTTTTCTTGATTAATAAAGAAATTGGGTTGGCCAAATATCACAAAATAAATTAAATCAACGTTTAGTTGGTATTTCTTCCACTAGATGGCGCTTTGCCATCTAAAATACTCATATGAGCAGTCAGGATATGCCTTTTTTCTAAATAAATATTTTTTTTAACAAAACCTTTATATACATATATCGCTAAAGATAGAACTGAGGATGTAGAGAAGAATACCTTACCATAAGTTGAGGGAGAATAGGTGAAGGAAAAAAAATATATATATATATAATAACTTGCTAATTAGTCATCGCGTTAATTAATATTAAGTAGAGTATATATAAATGGGAAAGAAATGATTTCCCACATAATTAACTTTGTTGAAATGAAACTTTAATATAATTTAAAACTTGGTATCATTCTATACCCGTTCTTTGGACGTGTGTGCATGTGTTCTAGTGTTAATATTCATCATTTGATGATTTTTATATCTATTTATAACTCTCTGTGAGGTTAGGTTTGAACATTTCTCAAGAATGTGTTTAATGAAAAGAGAAAAGTCTAAGATCCAATAAGAGGGCGCAAAGTTTGGTGCGCTGAGAGCGCCCTCTGGATCGATGCGCCGCTGGCATTCAGTCGGCAAGCATGGACTACGAAGTGAAGCAGGATCTCTTGTTCTTTCTCTCTTTCCTCTATGGAATTGTGTCGGTCCTGGCCGTGTTGGGGAACGCTGCTGTGATATGCTATATCGCCTGCATGCAGCGCCGGAATGTAATCAGCTGTTACATAGCAAACCTCGCCGTGGCTGACTTCATCATCGCCTTGTTTGCTATCCCCTTTCAATTCCAGGCAGCTGTTCTGCAGAAATGGCTTCTCCCTCATTTCCTCTGCCCGTTCTGTCCATTCATACAGGTCCTGTCCCTGAACGTTAGCATTGGCACTCTCACCGCTATTTCTTGTGATCGCTACCGGGCAGTCATTTATCCAATCGAGACTCACACCGCTGTACCTCACGATGTTAGGATTAGCATCAGCTGCATCTGGATGTCTTCATCTATCCTGGCAATGCCATATCTGTATGCCTTTCGGGTGAACACTGAATTTGATCCGCTTCGTCCTATCTGCGCTAATATGCACATTTCTGCGAAAGTCTGGAAGTACTACACCTTGTTTCTTGTCGTGGTTCAATACGTAATTCCCGCCTTCATTATCAGCTACACCTACGGTCGTATTATCTACAAGCTCAACAGCACTAACACTCCGGGAAACGCTGAAGAAGGCCGTGACAGTGAACTCCTCCGGAAGAAACGCAAGGTAAGAAATCGTAGTCTAGTCTGAAAGTCTTTCATTTATTTCCCTATCTTATCTAGATTTTTGTTTATTCTCCTTTTCTTTCTTTCTCAAATAAAATTTATCTTTCATTTAGGTAAAAAGTGAATTTTTATATTTTTATCTTTTATATTTTACATTTCAATTCTTTGAAGCATCGTTCAAAACCATATTGTCACATTGAAAAATAGACGCGAGGAGAGGTAAGCACGAACGAACGTTATTCTCTGTAACTGTCAACATAAAATTGTAGCTCTACGCGCATTCATATATCAATGACACAATTTAAAACTATGTGAATTGATATAATCTTGAACTAAAAATTATGTGAATAAATAAAAACCACGCTACAATATTAACATGATTATAAAATATACTATAATTCACTTTATATTTCGAGAAATATGTGGGTTTTCGAAAATACCTCTAAATATTTATGATATTAAATATATCCATGAAAATATTTTTCTCAGAGCTAATGTCCATAGTTTCCTTAAATACCCTTTTTAAGAAATTCTCTTAGCTAAATTCCTTATCTAATCGGTCTCTTAGCTAAATTCCTTATCTAATCGGTCCAAAAATTAAACTGGCGAAAGCGCTTGGAGGGTTCCCCACAACACTGATGAGCCAGACCCTCCCAATATTTTCATCACACAAAAGATAGTGTAACGTTTTTTTATTTGTAGAAATATATACTAATGATAATTGAAACCATTTTGATATCGCAACATTTTCTTTTATATATATGTGTGTGGGCGCTTGTATGTGTGTTTGTATGATTTTTGCAGGATAATGCCTATTCTTATAGACGTATGAGCAAATTTCGATTTAATTTTGAAAACTTATGGAAAGGTATTATATGGTGATAGTGATTACACCGAATGATTTTTATATAATATGAGAACCCGTTGTAACATGTGATTCCTAGAAATGATTTCTTATGCTGTTTACAGAGACGTTGTTGTGTTAAGAGAAGGGGAGCAGGACTGAAACAAGTTTTGCCTTAGATCACATAATAGGTGTACCTTATCTCATGGATCTTAGGACGAGTAGAACTATAGTTGCATCACAAGATATGATACTAACAGGATTACTAACTATGATATGAGACTAACCAGAGAATTGAAGGTCCTCTATTCTATAAATAAACGATTCTATGAACCTGGCTCACCTTGCGAACCTACCATTGTGGCGGGTATCAACTGTGCGAGGAAAAGTATCTTGTATCAAATCTATTATCAAGTAATTTATCTTCTTAAAACCTACTTTTCTCAGACCAGCGAGGATTTCTATTTCTGTAAAATGATGGACAGAAATATTCAAAGTAAATATTTAATATACAATATGGGCATGCTTATTTGATAATTATGATCTTAATTAAGGATACAATTTCTTTTTTTTAATAAGTGTAATTTTTATTAACAAATCTCTCTCTCTCTCGTATACTTTATTATTGAAGAATACTATTGTTTTTGTATATATGTTTCGCTTGCCACACCAGGGGAAAGTGTTCTTGATTTCTTTTTTATTTCCCTTGAGGAAAGAGGGTGGAAGTCGCCGAAATCTCCCCCACGTTGGATAACTAAAAGAAATATCAGTAAGGTTGGTGCAAATTATATTATTCTTCCTCAGGTTACTCCTACCCCGTAGGGACTGGGGTATTATGCATTTGGTAAATTCCCTATCGCCCAAATTTATAAAATAGAGGAATAGTTAGGACTCTGAATTCCCTGTCCTCAATATTTAGCTTTGTCATCTAATGATTGATTTGACTATTTTATATTTGTCCTAACCGACGAAAATGATACTATAATTGTAGGTAGAAACGCATCAACTTGCCAAATTTATTACCCAAAGTTTCGGCGGCCCACTTTCGGTTTTTTAAGGCAGAAACCTTGACACGTAGTTGACTTATTTGAGAGGAAATTGATTGATTTGACACGAGGTTGACTGACCTGAACATAAATTAACTGATTTGACAGGAAGTTTACTGACTTGACAGAAAAAAATTGACTGACCTGACAGAAAATTGACTGATTTAACAGGAAGTTGACTGATTTGACAGGAATTTACTGACTTGACAGAAAATTGACTGACCTGACAGAAAATTGACTGATTTAACAGGAAGTTGACTGATTTGACAGGAATTTACTGACTTGACAGGAAGGTAACTACCTTGAAAGCAAGTTGACTGATTTGACAGGAAATTGACTGATTTGATAGGAAGTTCACAGACTCGACACGAAGTAGAATGAATTGACAGGAAGTAAACAATTAGTTGGGAGTTCACTAACTTGACAGAAAGTTTACTGACTTAACAGGAAGTTGTCCGACTTTACAGGAAGTTGACTGATTTGACAAGAAGTTGACTACCTTAAAAGGAATGTCAGTGACTGGATGCGAAGTTGATCGACTTGATAGGAAGGTGAATATTGTGAAAGGAACTAGACTAGCAAGAAGTTAGCTCACTTAACAAGAAGTTCATTGATTCGACACAAAGTCGAATGATTGACAATCATTTAACTGACTTCAGGATTTTCACTGACTTGACACAAGGTTGAGTGATTTGAGAGGAAGGTGACTGACTTGACAAGATGTTGACTGATCAGACGGGAAGTTCAATGACTTGTCAGGAAGTTGAATAACTTGACAATAATTTTTCTAATCTGACAGGAAGGTGACTGATTTAACATGAAGCTCATTAACTTGGCAGGAATTTGAATGACGTGACCCCGAGTTTACTAACTTGATAGGAAGTTGACTGACTTTACAGGAAGTTAACTGACATGCGAATAAGATTACTGACTTGGCAGGAGGTTGTCTGTCTTGACACGAAGTTGACTGATTCGACAGAAGCTTGACTGACCTGGCATGAAGTTGATTGATTTGAAATGAGATTGATTGTCTTAACACTAGGTTGAGGGAAATAAGAGGATTCTGACTGTCTTCACAGGAAATCAAGAGTTCTGTCGTTGCCTCCAGCTTGTAAAAACCTCTTCTTCTGCTGTTCTCTGAGACTTCCATTCAGGCAGCCCTGCCCTTCGGAACACTCCTACCTGGGCAAACCAGATTATTTGGTCAAATTCAGCATTTAATTCAAACATTTAATTCGGCGTTATCCTGAGCGGCCGTCGTTCGTCGTCACCCACCCGGATTGGTAGTTTTCCCGCCAATTCAACCAGATTCCCGCCTTTCTCACCAGATTCTTCCGCCAGTCTTTCCCGCTTCCCTAACTTCCTACAGTTCTCGCCACCCGCCAGCATGAGCTACGGGTGGTTTAACCCCTACGAGGTCCAGACCTCTAATTCCTACATCCCTTTCATGCAGCAGTACAGGGACCCTCGTCCCGCGCCCTTCAACCTTCCTCGGGATGATCCCGACTTGGAGCTTTCTTCTGCCAACCTCTCCAAGGAGCGCGACCAGTTCCTTCGCCAACAAAAGGGGTCCTCCTCCCGGACCAACCATTCCTTCCCCATCCTCTATGACGCAACCACCTAGACGTTCAAGTCAGCCCCGCTTTCCAAGGCAAAGTCTAGCCAAGCAGACCTACACCGACCTCCTTCTACAGGGCGTCCTCTTTCCAGACCACTGCCTCACGCCCTCCACCAGAGGGGCTTCTCAAGTCTCCAAGTCCTCTGCCAGTGGAGTTCCGTTGCCTTTCAAACAACCAGACATAGGCATCCTCGCTTTTAGCCCTAGCCACCCCGGCCCCCGCTCCTGCCCCGGCCCAAACCTTCTCGCCCCTCCACCCATCTCTCGCATCTCCCCGCCCACGCAGTCATCCTTCGCGACCCTGGGGCCGATACAGCGGCCATCCTCGCTGCTCTCCAGGCCGTCCAGCCTGAACTACCCTCGATGTCTGGGCTTCCCTTCGCTCCAAGGGGAAACTATTCCTCCACGCCACTAGGCCAGAGGTCATCTCCGGCCTGTATGCCTCCATTTTCTCCAAGCTAGGACCCTCCGTCCATGTTCATAATCCCAGCAACCTCCTTCCACGGGTTTGCATTTTCCGGCTGGCTGATGGCACTCCAGACTCCACTCTCGTGGACGCCATCCTCTCCATCCCTGCCATTGCGGCCCTTCCTGCCTGGCCCCCGGACCTTCTGCCTCACACCGCTTCTCCTCCCGCAGCGGAACCTCCACAGCCTTCCTGGAGGTAGAATTCGATACCTTCCGCACCCTAGGTCTTCGCGGCCGGCTCGGGGTGAACTACATCATTAATCTCTTCGAGGTCTCGCCCGGATCTGAGTCTGCTTCCTCTTCTGAGGCTTCGGGCACAGACGCCTCCAGATGCACAAACCAGACCATCCAGTGCTACCACTGGGCCTCCCGCGATCACGGCGGTCCCAAATTGCCCTCCCTTTCCGACCCTCGCACTGCCACCCTAAGAACCACGAATTCCTCCAACCACGAATCCAGGTCCTCCACTTTCCCGTCCGTCCGTGTTTGTGCAGCCAAGCAGTGATCATCTTTCCTGGACTTTTTCACCACCCTCCACCGAACCAACCTGGCTATAGACTGAATCTTCCACCGAATATTTTGACTAATGCCAGACTTACTCGGAGTCTGGATCTAAACTGGTGCTTCCTTCGCTCCCTCTCCAACTACGCTTCCGTCCCAACCTGCCTTCATTTGTCGCAGGGTGCCTACTTCTTCAGTCTGCACCTCACGAATCTTTCTTCATCGACTCAATGACTTGGCAGGAAGTTGACCAAATTGACTGACCTGACAAAAATATTTTTGATTTGACAGAAAGTTGAGCGACTTGTTAAGCATTCTCTTTTTTACACGAGGCATCATCACAACCTTTCAAAACGAAGGAACGTTTTAAATGCAATTTCTGTGTGAGAAACATTCTGTACAATACTTATATACAATATATACAATAAATCTTCAAACACATTTTAGGTTCTGATACTGGCGCCTATTTTCCTAAATGCGTTGAAATTCTAATCATTTCTATATCACAACAACTTCTCTCTCTCTTCCTATCATATATATATTTCACGTCTGTAGTATGTCGCTTTATTGTAGCAATTTTAATTGTCAATACTGTATGTTCCATATATAGAGGTAACCGCATAAATAAGGTCTAACTATATTTTTGAAAATAAAAATTACACCTATAGTATATATATAAACATATATATATTTATATTTTGAATATAGAGCAATCCATAATATATATATATATTTAAATAAAGCTTATTTTGGATTGTAATAAAATTATTTATTAATCCGATATTTCGATGGACCAATCGTCCATCTTTTACGAGGGTTTTTGTTATGAAGCATGCAGCAGATCGCTTGGAATATACATTATTTGCCATTAAAATTTATACAATAAAGCGACATACTACAGACGTGAAATTTATATGTATATATATTTATGAAAAAACAATAGAAAAAAAATAAAAGATAAGTGGGTCAGGTTTTTACTCCACTAGATGGCGCTCTGCCATCTAAAAAGCACATGTGCTTGTGGTCAGGAGATGCCTTCTTTATTTTTAATATATATTTATATGATAAATACGACAAACCAAATTTATATTATGATATTCTACCAATATGGTTTGCACTAGTAGCCTTAAAAATGAACTTGGATTTATTATTTCGTGCGCATGTTTTTCAAAACTCAAATGTATGGTTTGACTTTCTATCAGATTATTATTGAGTTGAACCTAGACAATACCTGGGCGAAGTAAGGTCCAATCGGCTCTTATATATATTTTTCAAAAAGCGTAGGGTAATTCTTATATATAGTTATTGAATAAGATTGCGTATAAAATATTTATTCAATAAAAATTCATCATAAAGTTCAAAAGTCATTACTCGCATAATTCTCTGTAATAGAATTTTTCAATCGTTTTTACAAGCTGTTTAGAAATTGAAAAATGTCCCTCCATTTACATTATAATATCCTTTGTATACTCTAGTAATATATCTGGATCCTCCCTTTCCCAATTATATTTATAAAAAACTCTTCAGTTAACATGTCTCTATTTTCTGTAAAATTCTTTCATAAAATTATATAATAATAATAATAACCTTGACGATTGTAATTTATTTCTAGCATAAAGGTATAAATGATAAATTACAGCAACATATACACTTGTATTATCCTGTGAAATAATATCTCTTTCTTATTCGTTAATATCAATTCCTTTTATCTCTTTACAGCATTATTATCTTCATCTAATTCATTTTTATACATGGGGCGACTAGTAATTCATTGATCGACTCGCTTATTTCTGGAATATTGAAATCAATATCGATAAATATATATAATTATGCACACTCTCATAGACAACACAAAACAAACAACAACACAAAACTTAAGGGAGCGGAAATAATTTGATGTCGCCGGTAGTCTGTTTTTTCGAAGAAGACAGGCAATTTTGTTCACATTTAATTATCTCGCGTGTCTTCTATAAAGGTCACTGTATATTAAATAACTTTCAGAGTTAATGTCTAAATCCCGATATACATGTTTAAATTATAACTGCTTCAATTTTTGTTCATGAGTGTATTCCAAATAAAGGTTTGAAGAGCAATATAGATACCAAAATATACTGTGAAGTTACAATTGGGAAAATAACTCTGAATACATGAGGAAGCCCTTTCCCGTGGATATTCTACGAGAGTTATTTACTCTCTTTTTAACTCTCACAAACAAACCTTGTATTTCAACGCCCGTTGTTAAGAAAAGGAAATATATCTTTATTTGGAAATCGAAATTTTCAAAAATAAAATGACAAAAACCCTAAATTAATTGATCTAAAGATAATTTCCATTTATACAGAAAACCTTCACTCACAAATAAGGTGTTTTAATCCATTAAACAGAAAATAAAAAAGGTGCAAGTGTTCTGAAAAAGTACCAAAAGATTCAAATTAATTTTAGCAAGCGAGGACAAAATTAAATGATGTTTAAGCTTTTTGCAGCGTGCTGCTTCTGAAATTAATTTTAGAAAAAGTGCGTCTCCTAATAATTTGTTCTCTATTGATCAGTCACGTTTCATTCTTAATCCTGATTCCCTACAAAATAACTCATCTGAAGAGATATAGTGGACAAGAAATTCAGAGAAATAGACCATCTTAGAAGGCCGGGTCTTAATGGCATGGGGTAGAATCGTGATGATCAGCCCTATGCCTCTACTCTTCTAAGAACGAGAATCCTAACTGACATAACAGAAACTTAAGCCATAATGTCAAGCCAATTCGTAATGCCTATGTCTTTTATTTTATTTTATATAGACGATAATGTCAGGCCACTTAGAGCTGCTCCTATTAACAACTTCCTTGAATTTGAGAATATGCTTCGAATAGAGTTACCAACAAGATCTATCTAGATATGAATCTTATTGAGTCTATGCGAGATGATTTAGATAAACGAACTACGAGACAACAGCCACCTCTTAGAACTATCCAGGGTCAAAAACTATCCTTTTGTAGAATTTTCTCTCACATTTCGCTCTCATACATGCCCACATGTTGTTCGCCTTTGTGGATTCACCAGCCTGATAAAGCGCGACTGCGTGAAAACTTGGCTTTCCTAAATAATTTTTGTTCGTAAATCATAAAAGTCATTGTTTACACGTTATATATGCATACACTACTATATTAATTACCCCAACTTTGAACATCATATTATCATTATTTCAGACCTAACAGTGACAATTACGCATTTGCCAATATTTAATCCTGTCCATTAGTGTATATATATATATTTTTTTTGAGTTATAGAATCTAAAAATGCTTCTACTCCATTCCTTTGAACGCCTCAAGGATACAAACTGCTAATGAGTTCTGTAATTTTCAATATTTCAGAATGATCAATCTTTGCCCCTCCTCTTCATGTGATACTGTAAGTCAGAGCCCAAGACGTAAAAGGCACCTATGATTGATGGGCTGCCCAACACCAATGTTCTGCGCCTGTATCCGAAGCTACGCCCTGCAGCACTTATGGGATTTCAAGCCAGTAGTAACTGGTGCACGCTCTTGCAACGAAAAACTTTAATAGGCATTCCCGCGCACTCCATTAAGGTTATATAGAAAAAGAATTAAGGAATGTTATACAAACGTAATTTTTATTCAGCATCAATCCATATCAATTTATTGTCAGTTGCAAACTTTTTCACATAATTTATTCACTTACTCCCAGTACTATTTGACTTTCTTATAATTTCCACATTTCAACTAATCGTTGAGTTTCCAAAACAGTGATCAAATTCACTTTCTTGTTAAAACAATAAATTCCAATCACGTAACCGTTTCAGGCTTGTGAATGTTTATTTCGACAGATAGTACAAACCATCAGAAATTTCCGTTCAACGATAAGGATAAACCTTTTCTAAATATTTCCGCCTGATCCCGTACAACTTAAACTTGAGTATCATTCATTCTTCATATGAAATTTTAGAACAAATCATCTACAGTAGTGTTGGTGCAGTATTGGTTTCCAATGACATTATGGGCTAATCAGAAGAGTTGTGTAATTAGTACAGAGAGGTGAGAGGAAATGTTTCCGACAGAATGGCCACCTGTGCTGATAGGCTCAACAAGCCATCGACCGCGTGGATCGATGAGACCAGGAGACTTTTAATTTGGCCGCGATTTCATCTGCATCCATTCTATTCCCTCAGGATCCTTTTTTCTCTTTCACTTGTTTACCTAACTTCTTGTGTACACACAGTATACTCTTGGAATGCATAGTTTCACAAATAACGTATTATATATAGAAAAACTTTGAAGATATGATCTAAAATACATTTATTTGCGCGAAAAACACCAACAAAAATGGCTTTTGCCTATAATACAATTTTAGAAGATAGTAAATCTAGATACAATCACATGTGACAAAATATTGACACAATTTTTTACCCTATATTTTAATAATTAAAAGAATTAAGGCTCTTCTCTATCATATTGAAAATATAAGTAATGTAGGACATGGATATCGCCGGTTAAAGCATCATACCGTTCTAGTATTATTAGACCGAATGACTAAAATATCCTGCGTTTTTTAAAGCAATAAAGCAAAATATGTATAGCTCTGTGATTTAATATTTAATTAACCCACATATTATTAACCTTTTCGGAACCTATGCCCAATTTTTTATAAAAAACTCATCCCTTGTACTCCTTAATGGATGCAGAATATATACGAATATTAAAAATGAAGAAGGCATATCCTGACCAGGAGCACATGTGGTTTTTAGATCGCAGAGCGCATGTGCTTCTGTCAGGATATACCTTCTTTATTTTTAATATCATCACCTGACCTCTTTTTTTTTCTATTATTTTTTCACATATACGAATATATTTCAGCCTGAAATTATAGGAGATCGTCTGGGGATTAAACTGTCGAAACTATTGGGAGGGTCACCACTGTTCCATTTCAATTTTTATTTATCATTGTTGCATTAGATCTGTACAAATAAAGGACATATATTTAGATGAAAGTGATTAATTTGTACAACTTTATTTGTCTAACTAGAAAAAGTTCTGTGTTCCAGAAAATATTTAAAATTTAATATTTTTCTTTAGTGCCTTTTTGTGTTAATTTTCGATTATGTGTGGAAAGATTTATGATGTAACTTATTGTATTCGTTCTGTCTTGTGTCGTTTATAGAAATATATCTGAGGCAGTCATGGGTGAAGTTGGAATAGGAATTCAGTAGCATAATTGGATGAAGAATCCAATTAGCATATTTGTGGAATCCTATTTAAAAAAACAAAATCTAATTATGATCTTCGGGCGAATTCATCATTCTTAAAAGAGTTGATTAAGTTTGTGGATTGGAATATTTGACAGGTTTGAAGTTTAGTGATTATGCTTGGTCCCTTTTGGATGAATTGATTGGTTTAGAGAGGCTGGAAGGGATAGTATTGTGGATAGGGCATTCTAATGACTCGTTGGATTAGTATTTTGACTGGGTGGGTTCGTATCGAAATGGGTGAGTCAGTCTTGTGGTTAGGTGGATAGGATAATCGGGTCGGTAGATTGGACTTGTGACGGAGTGGGTTAGCTTTGTGGATGGGTGTGTTGGACCTTTTGAGACTAGGTGAGTTAGACTTGTTACTGCGTTGTATAATGTTGGGGGTGGATTGGACTTGTACCAGGTGAGTTGGTATTGTGAATAAATTGGTTAGCTTTGCGCGGCTAGGTTGAACTTGGGACTTCCTGGGTTAGTCTTGAACGTGAGTTGGTCTGGTTTCTGGGTGGAATATACTTTAGGGTTGGTTGGTGTTAGTAGTGTGTGATTTAGGCCTTTTTGTGACTTTGCCTTTTGACTGGTTAGTTTATTCTTCTGAGTGGCTTGGTATTGTGGGTGATTTTTAAATCTCATTTACAGTTTTGTTTAATCTTTTGAGTAGGTTGATCTTGTGACTGGGTGGATTGTGGATGGATTGGTTTTGTTCCTGGAAGTGTCAACCTAGAGGGTCGTTTGGTATTTTGGATGGGTTGATCTTGTCGCTAATTAGGTTAGTCTTGTTGGTGTGTTGGTTTTGTAAGTGGAAGGTTAATCTTGAAGTTCGTGTGTCTTGTGACTGGGTGGGTTATATATTTGTAGGTATATTGTGTTGACCTAAGCCTTTGTGGGTTATATTTGTAGGTGTATTGTGTTGACCTATGACTGTGTGGGTTATATTTTTAGGTGTATTGTGTGGACCTATGACTGGGTGGGTTATATATCTGTAGGTGTATTGTGTTGACCTATGACTGTGTGGGTTATATATTTAGGTGGATTGTGTGGACCTATGACTGTGTGGGTTATATTTGTAGGTGTATTGTGTTGACCTATGACTGTGTGGGTTATATTCTTAGGTGTATTCTGTGGACCTATGACTGGGTGGGTTATATATCTGTAGGTGGATAGTGTGGACCTATGACTGTGTGGGTTTTATATCTGTAGGTGGATTGTGTTGTCCTATGACTGTGTGGGTTATATATGTGAAGGTTTATTGTGTGGACCTATGACTGTGTGGGTTATATATGTGAAGGTTTATTGCGTGGACCTATGACTGTGTGGGTTATATTTGTAGGTGTATTGTGTTGACCTATGACTGTGTGGGTTATATTTGTAGGTGTATTGTGTTGACCTATGACTGTGTGGGTTATATATCTGTAGGTGTATTGTGTGGACCTATGACTGTGTGGGTTATATCTGTAGGTGTATTGTGTTGACCTATGACTGTGTGGGTTATATCTGTAGGTGTATTGTGTTGACCTATGACTGTGTGGGTTATATCTTTAGGTGTATTGTGTGAAAATATGACTGTGTGGGTTATATTTGTAGGTGTATTGTGTGGACCTATGACTTTGTGGGTTATATATGTGAAGGTTTATTGTGTGGACCTATGATTGTGTGGGTTATATATGTGTAGGTGGATTGTGTAGACTTACGACTGTATGGTTTATTTTTGTAGGTGGAATAGACACTTACTGAGTCTGCTTTACATTTGGGTATGTTGTCTTGTGACTGTGCGGATTTGTGTTGTGGGTGGGTTAGAACTTTGAACTGAGTGGATTAGTGTTATGCGCGTTTCAGCTTTTGGGTGGATTGGTCTGTGGATGAGCTGGTTTTGTGACTTGGTTAGTTAACATTGTGGGTGGATTAGTTTGGTTGTTTTGATGTCTCTAAACTGCGTTGATTATTCTTTTGAGTGGGTTGAACTAAAGACTGGGTGGGCTAATATCGTGTGTGGATTTATTTGGTGATGATTGGATTAGTCTTATTTGTTAGTAGTAGTTGGGACTAGATGAATTAATGTCGTGGGTGAGGTTGGACTAGTAAATGGATAATGTTTTTCAGATTTGTTTTCTCTTCTCTCTGCCTCTCTCTCTCTCTCTCTCTATATATATATATATATATATATATATATATAAATTGCAATTGTATATATTTGCGAACATTAATGAATTTTTCAAATATTATTCTCGAAAATGGTTTGACTCTAATTGGTGAATAGGGGACATCACCTGCTTTGGTTAATTCTGAAAAGTCCAATCTATATACAAAAGTCTCAGACCTCATCAGTACAAAGGTAGCGACCATTTCGTATAATTCTCTTTAAAATATTTAATTTGCCAATCCGCAAAAAAGTGATTTTTGTTAAAGATATTTTAGGGCTAATTTAGGTCAAAATATAATTTTTTTCCGTTTCTCTTGCAGAGAAAAACAACATATTTTTGTTTTAAAACATTTAAAAATTTTAAGAAGTAATCATAATATAGAAAATTATATATTAAAATTATTTTAAGAGTCTCTCTGTCTCTTCATCTTTCTCTTCTATCACGTGATAATAAACTTTGTTAATTTATAATTAATCAAATTTTCGAGGTTTGCATGTACTCGGCTCGTAAAACCAACAATTTGGACACTAGATGACGTCAAGCGGATCAACAACCAGAGGCGTCCTTGAATGATTTCTCCAGAAAAACTCCTCCTCGATAAATTAATTAACGGGAAATTTGTTCACTTGGTGAATTCGTTCTTTTGTGAGAACTCCACTTGTGTTTACGATGGAGAGAGAATACCAATTACCCTCTAACTTCCAACTCTGCATTGAAGAAACTTCCTAATTATTTTCGCTCCTTCAAATAACATTATGGACGATTGAAAAGGAACTAAGTACAGAAATAATGGAGAAGAACAAATCAATGTGTTGTCTGGAATGAATTAAGGAAACTATTAGCCCATCAAAAAGGATTTATTGTATAGTTAACGCTCTAGATGACCTTTAAGAAATATTGATGCACACTACACACCGAATTTATGATTCTACATTTTCTACACCACATCATGCTCAAAGTAATGAGCTTAATTATTTATTAATATATTTTTGGAGGTCTTTTTTTAAAGAGATAAAGTCAATTTTTTCCCACTTTTGGTTATTTCGTGTGTAATGAATGTAAATATATGCTCAAGTATAGCAGCACTCAGAGACAAATTGACTAGGCGCAGCCTTCCCATCACTCGCGACTTTGAGCAAAGGTTAGCAGTGCTCGCGTGGCCATATTGCCATTGGCCTTTCTCTCCAATATTGTAGAGTTCACCCTTTGGTGCGCGCGTCGTTAATCATCGACTCCACAACCGCTAACCTAAGCATCTCACAACTCAAAAATTCTTTATTACCTTTATTGTGCTCTAGACTAAGATTTTATGTCATTTATGACACTTAAAATCTTATTAATATTTTTCTATTTCAAAATTCTTTCGGTTCTCAACTAAGCCATCATCTCCCTTTTTTTAAACTCCACACACTAGTAAATGATTATTATAAACGGGTAAATATGAAAGAAATAAAAGAGAAAGATTTTAATTCTCTCTGTTCATATTACCTGTAGCGCACTAATAAATTGTACTTGAGGATAACCAATATATACGGTGAGATTCCGTTAAAAATTTCAATAAAGAAATAGAGGTGTGCGGCGAGAGAACCGCTGGGATTGAATCTCCATAGACAAACAACATATCTTCACGTCTATTTGCCAACAGCTCGGCCCCTGCTCCCCGGGATACTCTCCTTCTCTAAGCCGAGAATACCTCCATGGTGTGAATTTCCCCTGGCACCTGAAACTAGATTTAAATTTGAAGGAAAATCATTTAATTTTGAATCAAAGGTTAACTGTCTTTGGTCCATATGGATTCTAGCGTAATTTATAAATAAACATTAGAAGTTGAGTATTTGTGAATTAATTGTTCTTTTTATGAGAAATAATTTCCTTCACGTTGACAAAACAATTGCTATACAAATGGTTATAAAAAGTGCCAATGTTTTTTTTTTTTTTGCTAAACATTTTGAAAGCTTTGGTTCTTTTCTCATTTTACAAATATATAATTAATTTATAATATAGATATTTATATAGGAATCAGAAAACTCATAAATATATCATAAAATATGTTCATAATTGAAAATATTTGTTTTGGAAATACTTAAAATTATAACAAATGAGTGAATTTCTATACCCATAGATAGTGATGTTGTTCCGGATCTCTCTCTCCACTAGCCAAGAATTCAAGGCAAGCAATACTTTTTCAATTCATTTCAATCTTTCTAAAAGAATTATCGCTTTCATGAATTCCGAATTTACATAGAGAATATGACATTGATGTTACTCTTTGTTCATTCTAGAAATATTAATAAGGAAACCTCACCCCCCAGATTGAAAACAGGATTTCTACCGCTCTATTAAAACTTCAAAATGAATGAAAAATTATATATTTTATTTTAATATATTTACTATATGGCGTACTATAATTAGTTGTTCTTACCTTACCGTGTTACTACATTTGTATATTCGTTATTTTCTCAAAGAAAGATATGCAACACGATATGATCTTAACTAGATTTTAGATTTTTTTATTTCTATATATATTGTATTTCCTCGCCATATTTTCAAGCGTTAAATTGTGGCAGTAAGTGCAAATATGTTAGCCCCCTTATATATATAAAGATAGAGTAAACCATCATATAAACTATTTTAATAAGTAGGTAAGAATATTAAACTTAATAATTTTACTAATTGAAAGTAGGGATAAGGGAGATTGCATATTGACATAGAAATATACAACTATTTACAAGAGATTCCATCAACGATAGAAATACCTAGTTTAAACAATAGGAATTTTTAGAATCTAAATATTTAAAACATATATGAGAATTATATTTTAAAAAGGCATTGAATTTTAAGAAATTCAAAATGAGAGCAGATATTTTACTTTATTTTTAACTTATCATAAACATAAACACGAGAGATGACTTTGTTATATGTCTATAAAAATTACAGAGTAAACTTGAATATAATTTTAAAAAGTGACTCTCAGTATTATAAGAGTAGAGTTAGAAGAATACTGTGTACACTGTACACTGTACTCGTACACTGTGAAAATTACACTTCTTATGAATATATATATTTTACAAACTTTTTAAAACGAAGACACAGCTACTTACAAATTGGCGCTAAAATCTCAATTTTAAGGTAGTATTCAAAATTGTTTTCTAAAGTGGGAAACTGGAGATGAATCTTTCATTGAAGGATTACGGTGGAAGTTAGAGAAGATTAAATCAGGGCGAGTAGAATTTCCTTTTAGCTCGAATGACGTTAGGCCGACATTTATTCACTACGTAATCCTAAAGTGTTGAATGGAAAAAAGCAATTATAAAAGAGGTGAATAATAAAGTCCTAACTGTCATTTATTTTCTCATCATTTTCTTATGATAAATAGAGTTATATCGAAAATTGGCCTGAATAGTTAATAGGTTATACCCAATTCCAAACTAATTATTATTATTATATGGTTTTTTTCTTCTATTATTTTTCTCAATTAAGATTTCGAGAAAGAGAGAGAGAGCAATGAAATTATATGTCAACAGTTACATATTGAGAATTTGCTTTTCCAATTTTTTTTTAATTTCTGGTGTTCAATTAGCCATGGCGCGGTTCGCTCTGATCCAATAAATACCTAATTGCGCTTTCAGCCACGTTAAATTAACGCTGTGAGATTTGAACGCTTTGTTGGTTTAACAATTATAAGAAGTAATTAGGTTTAGAAAAAGTGTTGTTACCTTTCCTGGGTAAATTAAAGAAACATAGAAAAAACATATTTATAGGATGGAATTATTTATTGAATGGAAAAAAAAATAAACGTAACATACAAGTACTTGTACATAGCAATAACGCGCCATCTATATACAACGAATGAAGACATTAGGAAGCGAATTTTTCTTTTCACAAATAAATCAAACTTCATAATGTACATAGTTGAACAAATTGTGATGTGATATGTTACACCAAAATCAAACAAAGGGTCAAGCTTGTGATGGTAGAAGAAAGGTTTATTGAAGTATTTCCCATTAATAAAGCAATAAAAAAATGCAGCCATCTCTTCTCGACAACAATCTCATTCTGTTAAGGAATGAAATTAACTTTTTATATGCTTTAAATCAATTTAAACGCAAATGCTTACAGTAATAATACCAACTTCACAAAAGTATGTGATTATAGAGAAAATGTATATAAATTAAACCACACATTTCCCATATCTAAGTTCATAAATGGAAGGACTCTACAAATTTATAAACCTTACATATCAGGGCTTTCGTAAACTGGGAAATATCCATGACCTGAGAGTTTTTTTTTTTGTAAATATTTTGAAAGTTATTTTTGAAACGATACCACCTTTTTGGTTGCTCTTTTAAAACCATTAAAATTTCTTAACGTGGTCTTTGTATGAGGATGTGCGCGCGAAAATAAAGAATATCATTTACTTGAAATAACACAAACACTGAAGATATCTCTAGAAAATCCTCCTCGTATAGATCGACACTGATGGAAATCAGACGAAGTAGCATCTAGTAAATGCAGAGGGTAGGTAAGATAACATAATGAATTGTTTTCAGCCTTTCTTTTTTAACTTGCGATATTTGAACGATTATTGGCAGGTTGTAAAATAACCTTGTTGTTTCTTTGGGCAAATTGGGCAAAAAAAGTATCAGTAGCAATATTATATTTGAATTGAATTTATTTTTCAATTAAGTTCGGCATTTATTGTTAGTTCGGTTGAAAGGGGCTGGCATATTTTTTTGTACTTTCTCTTCGTCCTACCATATACACATGTAGACCCGCTTGATTTTAGAAAGTTTTTTAATCTGAATTAATACTTCTGGTGTTTATCTGATTAATATTCAAAATACACTGGATGTTTTTGGGCTAAATATAATTCACTCTATTAATCAGAATCTGCAGGTATTTCCGGTATCACAAAGGATTTGAAGTAGATCAAGGAAGATCCCTCCTATTGTTCAAACTAGGTATTTCTATCGTTGATGGAATCTCTTGTAAATAGTTGTATATTTCTATGTCAATATGCAAAACCTCCCTTATCCCTACTCTCAATTAGTAAAATTATTAAGTTTAATATTCTTACCTACTTATTAAAATAGTTTATATGATGGTTTACTCCATCTTTATATATATAAGGGGGCTGACATGTTTGCACATACTGCCACAATTTAACGCTTGAAAATATGGCTAGGAAATTTTTATGAATTTCAAAACCGAGAATATTGAAAATAAATCATTTTTAATTGAAAAAATATCGTTTTTAATTTTTCTTGAAACATGGCTAATTAGGCATCCGAATGACTTTTCAGTAATCTCTCTACTAATTAGCTAATTATCGATTCTAATTTAGGAGAGTTTTGAAGTAATACTAAGTTTCCTTTTTAAATATCTATCAAAATCCACTTTTCAAAATTTTCTTAGCCTTCAATAGTTACACTTTAAATGGATTTTTTAAAATATTTGTATTAAATAAAGGTTGTGTTCTCATGGGGTGTAAAGATGGTAATTTGTGCTTACTTTTATATATAGCAAATCTTAGTAACATATTTTTTTATCGATATTAGAAATTCAAAAATTAGGTTATAATAAAATAACTTTGTGCTTCTATCCATTATTCAATCCAATATATGCCTTTTTATCATCTAATATATCTTCAAATAAATAAAAGTCAATGTCTGTTTTCTGTTTCGCGATAAACTCAAAACTATTGAACCAATTGGTACTAAATTTTGCATGTCGCTTTTTATAAACCTGAGGAAAGTTTTCGGCTACATTTTGATTAGTATTTTTGGCTATATATTTTTACGCAGAGTATATACGAGGCGAAGTAACAACACCAAGCCAATTAAGCGACCAAGAGCGTTCGGCATTTTTTTTTTTCAAGTTGTTTGCGTACTTTCGTTTAAAATATCTTTTATACACACACAACACGAGTGTTACTTTTTTTTTTACAAAGGTATTATATAGTACTGAGAGAGAAATTTAACAAAGTTAAGATAAGTGCACACAATGCAATTTAAAATAAAAACTTTAAAAAATTAGTGTTACTGTATGTAGATAATGGCTTTCGTATTTTTATTAATTTTTGTTCTGGTGTTTGTTTTTTTTTATCTCTTTTTATCTCATTAGAAAACATATATGTTTGCCTAATTTCCATGTGCTCTTTTATTTTTTTACAGAAAAATATTTACATGCCATTATTTTAGATTATTTTTTTATAAACCTACTTTTTCTTATTCTTACTGAGAAGATGGGCATCGCAGTCACTCACTCAACTCAGGCAATTTCAAGAGTTAATGCGCAGGAGCGGGTACCTCGTGGGTTGGTTGGAAAAGCTGCCTAATCTATTTAAACTATATTGATTTTGAGGTAACTAAATGGATTGCAAAAAATAATTAAATCAAATACCTAAACACTAATATAATATATTTTTGCCATCACACACACACTTTTTGCCTGTGGTTTTTGTGTTCCTTTTGTACTGCTGTTCTATGGCACTTTTACTATTTATTATTGATGTACAGGGTGATCCAAAAGTCCCGCACAACTTTAAAAATTAATAACTCCGCGAATATTTGCGCTAGAGCAATGCGGTAAACACCATTGTGTTCAGGATGCAATGGGATTTTTTATGGCAAATAATGAAAAATTCGAAATTGATTTTAGTTACAACTTTATTCGCTAGATGGCGCTCTACCAGAATCAGAGATTCAGCGGCCAAATTGTTTGATAAATTGAAAAATATAACTGAACGACACGTATTTTTACTTTTTGAATACCAGGAAAGAACCCTAATAATATCAAATGATAAATTAATAAAACACCATTTCGCCAAAAGTTAGAAGAATTGGTTAACGATTTTTAAATACAATCTGAGATATGTAAAATAGGTATATGCAAATTAAAACATGTGGCAAAAAATATTTATATTTTAGATGGAGTTTTGTGAAATAAATTGAATGTTTGAAAATAACTACTGATATAAATACACGATTTTTGAAATGTTAATATAGTACCAAAAATTATGATGGCAGTACTAATAGGATTTCGTGCTATAAGGAATGTATAGTTTCTTGACTAATTGTCGACACTTGACTAATTAACTGGATATTTGTCATGATCCAAAAATGAAATATAGAGGGGAGTGACAAAATATATTTGTCGTATTTTATTCCAAATATCCTATGGGTTTGTCAAATGTTATCATTGTTTATTATACTGTACATAATTTTGAAAATGTATCCCCTCAAAAAAAATCATTTTTAAATCGACCTTTTGCGTTGAAAAACGTGGTAGTAAAATCATTTTGTATTATTTTTTGCGCAAAATATCTAAAGTTGGGGGGGGGGGGGGGGAGATACAGAGATTATTCCTTATGCTATTTCTTCTAATGAGCGAAAAGCGATAAACTAAACATAAGGGGTAAAATTGTGTATACCAGTGTTATTCGAGAAGTTATAACACTTTGGCCTGCACGACATAATATAAGATGTGGGCAAATGACAAACAAAAAAATTACTGTTTACAGAAAAAAAAGTCAAGATGTGAGGACAGCATTTATTATTCCCATAACCCAAAACAAAGAGCTGCAAAATATAACACATGAGGTAACTGCCTTCTCTCTTGTATTAGGTCACAATCCTTGCTCAATGTGGCGCCCTTCATTCTCAAACACCGCCTGCAGACGATAGATAACAGAATGGTCAAAATTAAATAGTTGAAATTTATAAAACGTGCCATCTGATAGAAGCCTTCAACATGGCCAATGTGGTAGGCCGGCATCGAAAAAACGCGACTTAATGTACCCCTGTAACCCAAATTGTAAGGCGTCAAGTCTGGTGATATTGGAGGCCACTGGTATATAAAGTGGCGACTTATCAACGAATTCTACCGAACGTATCCTTCAGCAATTGTTTGGCACCGCGGAATATATGAGGAGGTCCTCCATCTTGCATTAATGTTATTTCGCTTAGTGCTTGTCTGTCCTGCAATATGGGAATAACCTTTTCTCTCAAAAGTTGAAAATAACGTTCACCAGTTACAAAAACGGTTTTAAAAGTTATTCCATTGATTTTTTCAGAGAAAAATGGCCCTATAATAAAAGAAGAAGTGAACCCACACAAAACTGTTACTCTGTGCTGATGAAGTGGTATTTCTGTAAAAATCCTAGGGTTTTCTGTTGCCAAAATGAGGCAGTTTTAAATGTTAAATTCTCCCTTTAGATAAAAGTGAGCATCATCTGTTCTTAGAACATTTGACAGCCAGTTTTCATCAATATCAATTTGCCGGAAACCCCATGCAGCGAATTCTTGACGCTTCTCAAAATCACTGACTTTCAACTCGTGAAAACTTTGAATTTTGTTAGGATATTTTTATAGAAAAATTATAAATGTGTGTTCTCTCCAAACTGTCCCATACGAAATCCCCGTTTGTCGAGAAACTTGTCTAGCACTTACTTCTCCATACGTGGATAACGTTTTAATAGCTTCAGCATTCTGCAAAACCGTAACAGCCACTGACTTGCATGTCGATGGTCTTCCACTCCGAGGTTTTGCTTCCAGAGATCCAGTTTTCTCAAAACTTTTAATCAATCGCTTTAGAGAGTAGCAACTCATTGGTCCTTTACCGCTGACTACCGCTATCTCCAGAAATGCTACCGCGTCCGGGGTAACCGCCGCGACAGGAGCTGCAGCTCGAGCTCATGATGAGAAATATACTACGAGGACACAATTCAATCTACTACAACTCAATATAAATGGTACCCAGAGGAAATAAAGAGCTGACTTGTCTTCTCTGTGACAACAATGTGCATATTAATTGTCCTCAGGAGACAAAATTGAATCAGAATCTGAGATTCAATATCAAAGATTATACAACACTACGAATGGACAGACCCGGAAAATTCGGAGGAGGACTTGCCGTTTTGATTAAAACTCTAGAGAAAGCACGACAGAAGCTCAGGCAATAGAAATCTATCTTACAGATAAAACAATTCCAATCATAAATGTTTATCACCACGATAATAATAGCATCAATACAGGCCTGATAGAGACATTAAGTGAAGCGTCTTCGGATATCGCAATCATACTTGGTGATTTTAACGCCGAAAGACCAACTTGGGGATCACCTGTCCAGGATAACAAAGGTCAGCAGGTTGAGGACATGCTAACCGACCTCGACCTTACGCCGTTAAATAACGAAAAGAACACCTATCTATACAGGTCCACAGGCACAGAATCCGCAATAGACATCACAGCGATAAATTACAACATCGCACCCACAACACAATGGAAAATTCTGAAAAGTGCAATCAGTGACCACAGACCAATTTTAACAACCCTAAAATTCAAAATTGAGAATTTCCAACAGAATAAAAGAACACTGGAAAAAAATTCACAGAAAAGCTTGAAGAACTGTGGAACGAAGAATTAAATCACAGAACGATTGACAAAAAATTGGAAAAATTCTCTTTGAACATATCCAAAGCTGCAAAAGTATCGATACCTAGAGGTAGACGTAAAGACCTGTGAATACTTTACTGGAAGGACCACAATATCGAGGCAATGATTGCAGAGAGAGACAATAAAAATTATCATCTTAAAACAAATAAAACAGAAGAAATCATAAAGGAACTCATTGAAATTAGTCACAAAATATAGAACAAGAAATTTGGATATTCAAACAAGAAAAATGGGCAGAATTCTGCGAAAAAAATGGATCCAAAAAAGGAAAGCCACCACTGGAATATAATTAGTGTTATAAAACAATCAAAACCAACACTAATCCTCCAATACTCTAACCGATATGAACAGCGAGAACGAACAAACAGATGGCTGACATAATTGCTGAATATCTTTCAAGCACTTCCAGACTCAGCTATACGAATGAAGGCAGGACTCTAAAAAAATAATATAAACAAGTTAGTTAAACAAGCAAGAAATTACCATCAACAAGATATTTACTCGAGAGACTTCACACTGAATGAGCTTAATTCATCAATAGGAAAGTTAAATCCAAGATGTCACCTGGAGATGCTCTAATCTTTGGTCAAATGATTAAACACTTTGGAGACGAAGCTAAAAATCAACTCCTACGAATACTGAACATTTCATGGCAAACTGGTAAACTACCAAAGAATTGGAAGATATCAATTATAGTGCCAATACTGAAACCAAACAATAATGCTAAGGAATGCAAGAACTATCGGCCAATTGCTCTTACCAGCATACTTTGTAAAATAACAGAATGAATTATCCAGTCTAGGCTCATAGTCTGGCTCACTAACAATAATAAAATAAACTTCTACCAAACTGCCTAAAGATCCAGACACTGTAAAACTGATAAACTGTTCTACTTCTGTTAATCAATAATAGATTTCTAGGAAAAACCGCCAAAGAAGACAACGGCCGTATTCCTGAATATGACCTCAGCTTTTGATCGAGTGTAGAAATTATTTGAAAGGCTGCACAACATCGGAGTAAGAGTAAAAACCTTAATCTGGATTGCAGACTTCTAAAGGGGAAGAAGGATAAGGTTCGGGTCAATGGAACATTTTCCAAGGACCGAAGAACATGGGCTGGTGTACCTCAGGGATCTGTGCTCAGTCATCTACTCTTCTCGCTATATATTAACTGTTGTTTATGTAAATAGATGAATATTATTTGTATTATTTAAAGCCTCATTATGTAAAAATATATGTATATATAAATTGGACATTTGTTGTTGGCCATGTTCAAGTTTGAGCTCTTGTACGTCTAATTACGACACAACAAAAGTGGCGACGAGAATGCGCGATCTACAGAGCCAGTAAAAAGCTGAGGAAAACGGCGTCTATGCAAGTATAACAACTACATCTTATAAACAAATCTGACTCTCGGATTATGGAGAGGAAAAATAAGAAAATGGGTTAAGATTACATCTTTTAAACTATCTGGATCAAGAAAACAAAGGAGTAGGAAAGATCAGCATGACAAGTTCAAAGTTAATAGTACCTTTTAGATGCTATAGCCCAGTGGAGGACACTTCGATCTTTTTGTACAAAAATTTGAGGCTTTCTTTTTGGCATCTGAAGGAGGAGATTAAAGTGCTGATTTTCACCTCGCTACCAGATTCTGAAACTTTGAAGCAGGGAAACGACATTTTCCTCCTGGTCTAATGAAAGATCAACCCTATGATACTATCATTCAAAGAATTAAGCTGCATTTGGATCCAAAGAAGAAAGTGATACCACAGCTATGCAGATTTTTAAAGAGAATTCAACAGGAAGGAGAATCAATTTCGGAATATCTTAGAGAATTTAAACATTTGGCAATAAATTGTAATTTCGTCGATATGTTGGGAACCATGATGCGAGACCGTTTTGTGGCTGGAATCAAGTCGGGAATCCTGCAAAAGAAGCTACTACAAGAGGACGACGATGTCACCCTGGATAAAGTTTTTGCAGTGGCGATCTCGTTCGAATTGGCGGAGATAAATACAAGAGAATTACAAGATAAATTAGTGGCCAAGATATCCCCTGTGAATTGAAAGGATAAAAAGGGTGAGTACAATAATAGTACGGCGCAGTATAGGCCTTTCAGGCAAAGTGGCAAAGGCAAAATAGTGTGTTATAGATGTGGTGAAAGACATTCACACGTGGCATCTGTTTTACCTCATAGAACAAAGACTTGTTTTAAAATGTAATAAACTGGGTCATTTAAGTAGGGTCTGCAAAGCTAGTAAAAGAATGTGGGGATGTAAATTTGTACAAGAGGACTCTATATATTCTGTGCAGGGCGAAACTGATGTCACAATAAATTTAACAGTAGATGATTATTCTTTGTGCTTTACAATAGATACAGGAAGTCCAGTTACGTTGATACCTAAAGATATTTATAAGAATTATTGGCAAGGTGAAAGATTATTTCCTACAAATTTAAGATTAAAATCCTTTTGTGGTAAATCAATAGAGATTATAGATCAAAGAAATGTTTTTGTAAAAGAAGCCAACCAATATTTACGATTAATAGTTGTAAATGAAAAAATCCAGGTAATTTTATTAGGAAGAGAATGGCTTAAACAGTTGAAACTTGATTATTCTAGATTGTTTAGCATTAAAAATTTAAATAATGAATATAATAGAAATATATTTAAATATATAAAATTTTGATGGATATGTATGCAGATTTGTTTAACAAAGATTTGGGCTGTCTAAAGGATGTTAGAATAAATTTTAATTTAAAAAAGGATTTGACTCCTGTGTTTTGTAAGGCCAGAAGTTTACCTTTCTCTCTAAAAAACAAAGTAGAGAATGAAATTGATCGTTTAGTGAATTCTTGCATTTTATAACCTATAGTTCACGCATATTGGACCGCTCCAATAGTACCGGCATCAAAAAAGGATGGTAGTGTAAAGATATGTGGTGATTTTAGATGTAAAGCTAATAAAGCAATAGAATTAGATAGGTATCCCATTCCATCGATCGATGAGATCTTTTCAAAATTATCTACAAGCACCGTACTTTCGACTCTAGACCTATCACAGGCTTACTTACAAGTAATGTTAGTGGAAGAAGCCAAAGCTGTTGTTGATAAAAACACAACAAAGAGGTTGTTTTCTTACAAAAGACTACCATATGACGTAGCGGTAGCACCAAATAAATTTCAGAGGATTATGGAAGGCCTATTTTCTGATTTGCCAGGTGTGGCCTGCTACATAGATGATATTTTGGTTGCAGGAAAAGACTTTGAAGATCATGAACAAAAGTTGGATCTAGTGTTTAGATGATTGCTAGAAAAAGGTTTAAAGTTAAACAGATATAAATGTAAATTTAAAAAGAAATCGGTGGAATATTTAGGGTTTTAAATGGATAAATATGGACTGCATCCCTTAGAAAATAAAATTAAAGCAGTGATAGAGGCGCCTGAACCTAAAGAATGTTTCGCAATTGAGATCTTTCATAGGACTCTTTATTTATTATTATAGATTCATAAAGAATATAGCAAACATTTTAGCGCTATTCTATCAACTTTTGAATAAAAATTGTGGATGGAATTGGACGAAAAATATCGAATGTTATTTTTAAAATGTAAATCATTATTAATGGACTATGGACTAGGCGTAATTATGAGTCATAGAAATGATAGAAAGGAAGAATGCCCTATAACCTTTGCTTCTAGAACATTAACTGAAGCGGAAAAACCTTTCTCTCAACTAGAAAAGAAAGCGTTGAGCATAACTTTTGGCGTTGAGAAATTCAGACAATACTTACTGGGACGAAAATTTGTATTGGTCACAGACAACCGACCCTTAATTCATATATTTTCACCTCATAAACCAATTCCCATATGTGCATCATCCAGAATTAAAAGATGGACCTTAAAATTAGCTGCATTTAATTATACTGTGGAATTTCGAAAAACTAGTGATAATTCCAATGTTGACGCATTGTCACATCTTCCTTTAGAATCGAGTGTCAGGGAGTCTCTTGATGAAGACCAGGTACTTCTTCTTAGGAAGTCGAATGAGGTACCGTTCACTTTTATGGAGGTGGCTAATGAGACGCCCCTAGATAAAATACTGTCCATAGTATTAAGGAATGTTAGAGAAGGCAACTGTGTGGAAATTCACAAGGATACCGAGAGAAAACCACTAGCTCTTCATTATAAGATCAATGAGGAATTAAGTTTGGAGTTTGGTTGTCTTCAATGGCGTGAAAGAGTGGTAATTCCCCAAAAATTAAGATCTTTAATTTCAAATGACTTGCATGAAATACACATGGGGATTGTTAAAATGAAGATGATTGCCAGACGGTATTTTCTGGTGGCCAGGCATAGAGAGTAACATCGAGGAGTTAACTAGAGAATGTAGAGTATGCCAAGAATCGGCAAGCATGCCCCCGGCTACCATCTCGGAATGGACTTGGCCCGAAAAACCGTGGCATCGACTTCATCTTGTTCTAGCGGGTCCGTTCATGGGAAGTGGATAGAATTTTTTATCATCAAAGATATTACCAGAAAAACGTTTATAAGTCATCTTAGAGAAATTCTCGCCAGAATTGGATTGCCCTAATTTTTTGTTACAGATAACGGAAGGCAGTTTGTCTCCGGTGAATTCGAGCAATTTACCAAAATGAATGGTATACGGCACACTAAGACCAGTCCGTATAATCCTAGTACAAATGGTTTAACTGAGAGATATGTAAGAGAGTTTAAAAACCTTTTGAGAAAGAATAATGGGAAGGATGATTTAGAGACGAATCTACAAAGTTTCCTATTTGCTCATAGAGCATTCCCCCAAACTGTAATAAAGGAATTCCCCGGCGGAACTGCTAATGAAGAGAAGTTTAAGATCAAGATTCTCGAATTTAATACCAAGATGGGAAATCCGCGAGAGGTATTTCATGAGGCCGTAAGAAGGCAGGAGCAGTTTACTACAGGTTGCGAGGTTTATTTTCGCAACTATGCAACTTGATCTAAACGGTAAAAAGGTACCATTTTGGAATTATTGAGCTACCGTCACTACCTTATAGTTTGGGAGGGCGTCGTGTATAAGAGGCATATCAATCAATTGCGACCTGTGAGAAAGAAACAAGTGGAGACAAGAAATTTGATACTTCCTCGAACATCAGGAGAGAAGCCTGTAGGTGGAAGTCAGAAATAAAGTGAAGAGGAGGTTCCAGAGGTTACATCAGGAAACAAGGAGGAGACTGCTTCTGTGCACGTACCCTCTTGCACTCCTATACTAGGGCCATTTGCTGTGCACGTGCCCTCTTGCACTCCTAAACCGGAGGCTGCGGCTGTGCAAGTGCCCGCCCGCAGTCCTAGACCTCAGAGAGCCAGGAAACCCCTAGACCGACTGGAGTATTATTAAGGGCGGAGATGTGTTGTGTATGTAAATAGATGAAGATTATTTGCATTCTTTAAAGTCTCATTATGTAAGAATATATGTGTATATAAATTGGACATTTTTTGTTGGCCAAACGAAAAGAAGCTGAGGCTCTTTATTGGACACGACATAAACAACAACGGCATTCCAGAGTAAAATAAATCATCAGAGATAGATAAATATTTTTCAATTAATTAAAATAAATATAATCGATACTGAGAGAGAGTTGAATTTAAAAAAAAAATAGAAAATTATTATTTTCGAAATATAAATAGCTGAGAGGATTCCAGCAAACCGCATCTAAAATATCAGGTTTTTTTGCTACATGTTTTAATTTGCATATACCTATTTTACATATCTCAGATTGTATTTAAAAATCGTTAACCATTTCTTCTAACTTTTGGCGAAATGGTGTTTTATTAATTTATCATTTGATATTATTAGGGTTCTTTCCTGGTATTCAAAAAGTAAAAATACGTGTCGTTCAGTTATATTTTTCAATTTATCAAACAATTTGGTCGCTGAATCGCTGATTCTGATAGGGCGCCATCTAGCGAATAAAGTTGTAACTAAAATCAATTTCGAATTTTTAATTATTTGCCATAAAAAATCCCATTGCATCCTGAACACAATGGTGTTTACCGCATTGCTCTAGCCCAAATATTCGCGGAGTTATTAATTTTTAAAGTTGTGCGGGACTTTTGGATCACCCTGTACTTTCAGTATGAAGGAAATTGCACACGGGGGAATTCTCGGGCGAAGCCGGCTTATTCGTCTAGTATATATATATATATGTATATTAAAAAT
This sequence comes from Cordylochernes scorpioides, assembly GCA_030710605.1. Classification (NCBI taxonomy): domain Eukaryota; kingdom Metazoa; phylum Arthropoda; class Arachnida; order Pseudoscorpiones; family Chernetidae; genus Cordylochernes; species Cordylochernes scorpioides. Next base: position 70,659,709 of record CP092886.1, read on the forward strand.
GGCATATCCTGACCAGGAGCACAAGTGCTTTACAGAAGGCAGAGCGCCATCTGGTGGAACAGAAATCAACTAATCATTGATTTAGCCTGTTCCCTGATATTTGGCCAACCCGATTTCTTGATAAATCAAGAAAAGCCATCCACGAACGCGTTTCGCGCTTTTTGGCGCTCGTCAGCGTGGAGTAGGCTGAACCACTGCGACCAAAAAATAATTTTTGGTCCCAATGGCTTCTTGAAAAACCAAGAAATGGGTATTTAAGGCCAAACTTGCGTAAATACGCTTAGCACATGAAAAAACGAAAGAAAAAAATAAAAGATAAAAAGATCAGGTGTTGAAATCAATATTAAAAATGGCATATCCTGACCAGGAGCACAAGTGCTTTACAGAAGGCAGAGCGCCATCTGGTGGAACAGAAATCAACTAATCATTGATTTAGCCTGTTCCCTGATATTTGGCCAACCCGATTTCTTGATAAATCAAGAAAAGCCATCCACGAACGCGTTTCGCGCTTTTTGGCGCTCGTCAGCGTGGAGTAGGCTGAACCACTGCGACCAAAAAATAATTTTTGGTCCCAATGGCTTCTTGAAAAACCAAGAAATGGGTATTTAAGGCCAAACTTGCGTAAATACGCTTAGCACATGAAAAAACGAAAGAAAAAAATAAAAGATAAAAAGATCAGGTGTTGAAATCAATATTAAAAATGGCATATCCTGACCAGGAGCACAAGTGCTTTACAGAAGGCAGAGCGCCATCTGGTGGAACAGAAATCAACTAATCATTGATTTAGCCTGTTCCCTGATATTTGGCCAACCCGATTTCTTGATAAATCAAGAAAAGCCATCCACGAACGCGTTTCGCGCTTTTTGGCGCTCGTCAGCGTGGAGTAGGCTGAACCACTGCGACCAAAAAATAATTTTTGGTCCCAATGGCTTCTTGAAAAACCAAGAAATGGGTATTTAAGGCCAAACTTGCGTAAATACGCTTAGCACATGAAAAAACGAAAGAAAAAAATAAAAGATAAAAAGATCAGGTGTTGAAATCAATATTAAAAATGGCATATCCTGACCAGGAGCACAAGTGCTTTACAGAAGGCAGAGCGCCATCTGGTGGAACAGAAATCAACTAATCATTGATTTAGCCTGTTCCCTGATATTTGGCCAACCCGGTTTCTTGATAAATCAAGAAAAGCCATCCACGAACGCGTTTCGCGCTTTTTGGCGCTCGTCAGCGTGGAGTAGGCTGAACCACTGCGACCAAAAAATAATTTTTGGTCCCAATGGCTTCTTGAAAAACCAAGAAATGGGTATTTAAGGCCAAACTTGCGTAAATACGCTTAGCAAATGAAAAAACGAAAGAAAAAAATAAAAGATAAAAAGATCAGGTGTTGAAATCAATATTAAAAATGGCATATCCTGACCAGGAGCACAAGTGCTTTACAGAAGGCAGAGCGCCATCTGGTGGAACAGAAATCAACTAATCATTGATTTAGCCTGTTCCCTGATATTTGGCCAACCCGATTTCTTGATAAATCAAGAAAAGCCATCCACGAACGCGTTTCGCGCTTTTTGGCGCTCGTCAGCGTGGAGTAGGCTGAACCACTGCGACCAAAAAATAATTTTTGGTCCCAATGGCTTCTTGAAAAACCAAGAAATGGGTATTTAAGGCCAAACTTGCGTAAATACGCTTAGCACATGAAAAAACGAAAGAAAAAAATAAAAGATAAAAAGATCAGGTGTTGAAATCAATATTAAAAATGGCATATCCTGACCAGGAGCACAAGTGCTTTACAGAAGGCAGAGCGCCATCTGGTGGAACAGAAATCAACTAATCATTGATTTAGCCTGTTCCCTGATATTTGGCCAACCCGATTTCTTGATAAATCAAGAAAAGCCATCCACGAACGCGTTTCGCGCTTTTTGGCGCTCGTCAGCGTGGAGTAGGCTGAACCACTGCGACCAAAAAATAATTTTTGGTCCCAATGGCTTCTTGAAAAACCAAGAAATGGGTATTTAAGGCCAAACTTGCGTAAATACGCTTAGCACATGAAAAAACGAAAGAAAAAAATAAAAGATAAAAAGATCAGGTGTTGAAATCAATATTAAAAATGGCATATCCTGACCAGGAGCACAAGTGCTTTACAGAAGGCAGAGCGCCATCTGGTGGAACAGAAATCAACTAATCATTGATTTAGCCTGTTCCCTGATATTTGGCCAACCCGATTTCTTGATAAATCAAGAAAAGCCATCCACGAACGCGTTTCGCGCTTTTTGGCGCTCGTCAGCGTGGAGTAGGCTGAACCACTGCGACCAAAAAATAATTTTTGGTCCCAATGGCTTCTTGAAAAACCAAGGAATGGGTATTTAAGGCCAAACTTGCGTAAATACGCTTAGCACATGAAAAAACGAAAGAAAAAAATAAAAGATAAAAAGATCAGGTGTTGAAATCAAAATTTTGGGACCAAAAATTATTTTTTGGTCGCAGTGGTTCAGCCTACTCCACGCTGACGAGCGCCAAAAAGCGCGAAACGCGTTCGTGGATGGCTTTTCTTGATTTATCAAGAAATCGGGTTGGCCAAATATCAGGGAACAGGCTAAATCAATGATTAGTTGATTTCTGTTCCACCAGATGGCGCTCTGCCTTCTGTAAAGCACTTGTGCTCCTGGTCAGGATATGCCATTTTTAATATTGATTTCAACACCTGATCTTTTTATCTTTTATTTTTTTCTTTCGTTTTTTCATATATATATGTGTGTGTGTGTGTGTGACAATTGACAATTGAAAATTATTTATTGTCTTCTAGACAATGTTACATCTCAAAGAGAAAGAGAGAAGAGAGGGGTATATACATTAGGTTAGCGCTTGCCGCGGTGACGTCTAGTCTTGGGAGCCAAGGCCCTCCTGAGCTCGGACAACCCGCTGAGGATCCTGGGATGGGAATCCCGAGCGCGCTCGATGGCCGCTTCGAAAAAGACAGCGTAGTTTTTCTTCAAAATAGGCGAGAGTCTCGCAAGGAATGGCGCCCTAGAATGGGGATGTAGGATGGCATCAATGGCGTCGGTCCAGGAGGTTTCATCATCGACCAAGGGTCCAGGGTCGATTTTGGAAAAAGATGATCTCTCCTAAAATTCTATCGATGCAATCACCCAGGTTCGGCGGCAGGTCTTCCTCCATCGGGGTAGGTGGTGGGGACGGAGGTGTCATAGCCGGTGTCGGATCCTCTTTGTGGGGAGCAGATGGTGTCGGCCCAGCAGGCTGAGGCGCAGGCAGTGGGGGTGTTGAAACTGCGGCTGGTGAGGGAGCAGAGGGCTCCTCAGTGGTGGTCATGTCGACATCCGGTGTGTGGGTCGCAGGTCCGAGGGTCCCCTGTGCAGGCAGAGGGCCACACGGGGCAATGAAGTCCGGCCGGGCTGGAGGCGTCGGCTCAGTTGCTGCCGAGCGAGGGCCCGCGGGATCTACAGGTGCAGGGGCCGCCACCGGCACAGATGAGGCCGGAGGCGCTGGTGTAGACGGCCGGGGCGCCGTAGATGGTGGGGACGCAACTCGGGCATCTGGTTGAGCGCCGGAAAGCCTGACAGCTGGGCTGGTAGGCGCCGGCGGAGTTGGCGCGGCCGGAGACGGTCCAGGCAGCCCAGGTGCGGTCGATGGTGGAAGGCCGGTGGAAGGGGGCGGTGAGGCCCGTCTGGCGGTAGTAGGACGCCCATGGAGTTGGGGGCAGTTTGCTCTTCAGTGACCTTGACCACGGCATTTCGAGCATTTGACTCCGTGGGTCAGGAAAGCTGGCCATGGCTCGCCCTTGATCCTCAGTTCGAATCGAGAGGGGAGCATTTCGACGGTTATGCCGTCATGGAGGAGTATAAAGGCCTCCCGGCGGCCGTCGGTGAAATTAAACTCTCCAACCCTTAGCTGTTTGGGGGCGATGGAGGTTATTCGGCCGTATCTGGAGAGAGCATCCATGACGGCGGCGTCTCCCACAAAGAAGGGGAGGTTCCCAATCGTAACTCTGATTGAAGTTCTCCTGAAGGGGAAGGTCTTGAGAAGGGTTCCCTCGATCTCGAGGCCCTCTCGAACTAGGCGCTCCGCCAGGGATCTGTTGGCGAGTCCGACCAAGTATTGCCCGTTCACCTTAGTGAACTGGACAATGTTTCCTGTGCTTCCGACCACCTTTTCCAAACCTTCATGTACTGGTAGGTCTGGTATTCCGGACAGAACTCGAGGAAACAGCACTGCTCCTCGGTGCAGGACGCCTGGCGAGCCCTGGCCTCCATGACGTGTGCCCTCGTGGTCCTGATTTCCTGGACCTGGGGCATCAGTCCCGTCGACGGTCGCTGTCGGCGAGAAGTGCCAGCGCTGTTAGACTGCGCGGCCATGGCAGGCAGATCCGGCGAGCCGCGGCGCCTCTTCCTGTCTTTTACGACTGTGAAGCTGTCATCCTCCTCAGAATTCACATTCTCGGCATAGTCTGCCCAGTTTCTTTGGGCATCGGCACCGCGGTTGGAAGAAGGGAGAGCCGCCAAGTTGAACGGCGCGGCCGAATTTACATTTCTTCCGCCGGCGGGAGAATTTGCATAAGTTTCAATTTTCTCATTAGTATTCGAGATATTTCTCTGCGAATTGAAAATTGCAGATTTCTCTGCACAGGGCTGTGCTACGTTGCTGTGCCTTTCAGGCGTTTGATCAGCTTTTAATGGGCTTTCAGCCCGTGCTAAATTCGGCGTACTGCCGGTAGCCATACACCCGCCAGGGTGGGAAAAAGGCGGAGCTCGACAAATGCGTGCCGCACGGCCGAGTGTGTGTGTGTGTGTGAAAAATAGAAAAAGGTCAGGTTTTATAATTAAAATAAGAAAAGGCATACTACTCTGATCAAAAAGTTTCGACACTTTGCCTATAAGTTAAAAAAACTTTATTATTCTACCAAATTCAAATTGTTCCTTTCAAAGTAGTCCCCGTTGGAGGCGATGCACTTCAGCCACCTTTTTTTCCAGTCGGCAAAACACCTCTGGTAGTATGTTTTCGGGATCGCCTTCATGGCCTTCTTCTATTCCACTTTGATCTCTTCCATGCTCTGAAATTTCCGACCCTTTAACCTTTTTTTTGAGCTTTCCAAAAATGAAGAAGTCGCAGGGGACCAATTCGGGACTTTAGGGGGGGTTGGAGGAACACAGAGGTTGAGTGATCATGCAGGAACCTCGAGATTTTGAGGGCTGTGTGCGCCGGCGCGTTATCGTGGTGAAGGATCCACGACTTGCCCCTCCACAGCTCCGGCCGTTTCTGCCTGATCGCTTCCCTCAATCGCCTAAAAACTCCCAGGTAGGAGTCAGCAGTTATTGTAGAGCCTTGTTTTTGAAATTCATGATGAACGATGCCCTGGTAGTCGAAGAACACCGTCAACATGACCTTGACTTTGCTGGGAGCCTTCCTTACTTTCTTTGGTCTCGGCTCATTTTTGGTCTCGGCACTCCGAAGCCTGTTGGGTAGTTTCCGAATAAAAGCCGTAAATCCATGTTTCGTCTCCAGTAATGACCCTCTTCAGCAATTCGGGGTCGTCGGTTGTCGCTTCGAGATTGAGACTGGCCGTTTCTTTCCGGGCGTTCTTTTGATTAAAAGTCAAATCTTTGGGAACGAGAACGGCGTTGAGTCTTCTCACTCCCAAAATGTCCTTCATTCTCGATTGAGTCGACCCGAATGATATTCCTGCTTCTTCGGCGACCTCCCTGACAGTTATTCGTCGGTCTTCACGCGCCAGTTCCAACACCTTGTCCACTTTTTCAGGCGTGGTTGATGTGGACGGTCTCCCGTTGTCGGCGGTCTCTTCCCGACCCTCCTTGAAGCGCTTGTACCACTCGAAAACTTGTCTTCGGCTCATGACGGCATCCCCGTAGGCTGTTTGCAACATCCAAAAAATTTCGGCACCATTGAATCCGTTTTTCACACAGAAATTTATGCAAATTCGTTGATCCTCCATTTCGGTGACTAACGAAATCAAGCACAGGCAAAATGGCTTGACTTCTAACAGCCGCTGCTCGCGCTGTTGTGGCGCGTGAATTTTGAAAATTTGCAGGTCTACAAGCCAAGGAAAACGCTTGCGTTTGCCACAAACCGGGAGAAAATATATTGAATTTTCAGGATTTTATGAGCAAAGTGTCGAAACTTTTCGATCAGATTAGTATATATATATCATATATTTTAAACTGTTTAATAATGACACTTCTAGTATATGTCACATACCTTCCAATTAGTTAGAGCCGATACCTTATAACATCCTACCCTTCTATTGAAATGTACAATATTTCTATTTACAACCACCCCATATTTTGTATATAAACTATTTGTATTTTTACCCCCTATTTGTATTTAAAACTAAAAATGGTGACGTCAAAATAAAGATACAAAGAGTGTTCGGTCAGCTGGTGGCAGGGACAGAGGGAAGGAAAAAGGTAACGTCCAGCCCATGTGGGGTCCCGAGGGACATTTTTATAGACGACCCCTGTAAACAGGACAGGTTTTGGAAGGGTCAGCAGATGTTCTAGGGTGTGGCCATCGGCAGACGCTTCTGTCTCTCACACACATTCTCTCTCTCCATCTCTCGGTGATAAGCATCCAAGTTTGTGTCATGGCCTCTACCTCTGTCCCGTGGGCTGTCCCCGATCACTCTCGGTGCTAACATCTAGCCCTGCCTCTGCTTATTGTTGTCCGCGTGTGGGAAGAACATCAACACTCGCCTCACGTACACGACTTACAGCTTATCCATACATCGACATTTGCAACAATATTACATATATATATATATATATATATGAAAAAACAATAGAAAAAATTAAAAGATAAGTGGGTCAGGTGTTGATATTAAAAATAAAAAAGGCATCTCCTGACCACGAGCACATGTGCTTATCACATGTTCGTGGATGGCTTTTCTTGATAAATCAAGAAATTGGGTTGGCCAAATATCACGGAGCAAGCTAAATAAACGTTTAGTTTATTTTTGCTCCACTAGATGGCGCTCTGCCATCTAAAAAGCACATGTGCTCGTAGTCAGGAGATGCCTTTTTTATTTTTAATATATATATATATATATATTACATTTATAAAATTTTTTGATATAGAGAATTGAATTTGTTAAGGTTTTAATGGATTGGAATTCATGATTGGGATTGCTGTCGTGGTAAAATAACAAAATATTTAGATCAATATTGCTTTAATTTTCTTATTAAAAATATTAAAAAACATAACTCGAGAAAAATACAGCCTGACTTAAGGCGTAAGAATAAAAAAATGAAAGGCTTATTTATATAATTTACAAAAGGTTTGAGCCGGCCAACCGGAAACAACAACAATAGGTTATATAGGGAAAGCGCGACCTCTGGCGGTCGATTTAACAGAGTATTCTTTATTCTATAAATTTAATTCTAAAATAAAATAATATTTTTATATAACATATATATATGCATGATACAATGACTATGGAGCCTCTGCCACCGCTGCAGAGTTAGGTGGATAATCGTAGGCTCTAATAAATGTAAAGAGAATCACCGAAATCTTTTTACTTTTGAAGAAAAAGGAGAAATCTACATTTTGTTTCTCTACAATTATATAATGATAAACGTCTTGTATATATATACGTGTGTATAAATTTAGAGAAACATATTATTTCCTTCAACAAAAACAAAAAAAAATGACATTATTTATCTCACTATTGTCGCATTTTTAAAGTTTTCGTTTAATTCTCCCTAATCCTAAACGGTACGCAAGATAACCGCCTTTAATCTACAGCTGAACCCTAATCTGATCTATATTAGCAAAAGAGCAATGTTCGAGCTGTTTAAGCATATAATGTTTGCACTGTAAATCATAGAATCCAAATATTAGGTAGAAAAACCTTTAGTTAAAATTCCATCAGTCAATCAAACAAATAAAAAAGTATCGCAGTTCAGGGATTGAACAGGTGATATTATTAACGGAATCAACAACGGTTTGAGACAAATCTCATAATTTATTTTCCTTCCCCATTGATATAGAAGAAATATCAATACATATTGAAAAAAAGCGCAAAAACCTTTCTCAATTAACACTGTAATAATATAGTTTATACTCAGGATAAAAGGAATATAAATGATGTGAAAGAACGATATTCTAAGAAATGAATGATTCGGAGTAAAAATGTGAGAATGCGATAAAGCACATTAGCAGGTTGTCCTACATGTTAGAGGCCAAAAATGTGCATCCCGGGAATAGAACGTGCGCTAGAAGATTCTTTCGGAAATGTGAGGCCAATTCAGTAGCCATTCAAGAATTTATCTCCATTAACCCAGTGAGTCGTAAGCCAATTGATTTATTTTTCTGAGGGCCTTTGATCGTTAGCGTAATGTAACTAAGCAACATTTTGTTAGAACACCGCAGTATAATTCGTGACTCTTTACCATACACACACGCACGCGCACACACACACACAAACACGCGCATAAAAATAGTTTCATTAAAGTGGTAATTGCCTTAGTTAATGAAGTCATATATGTGGGGAGAATACGGGATATTACGGTTATAATAACGATTAGATTCGATAAGGATAAGTTTCTTTATTTATAAAATTAATTCGAGCTTTCGGGCGCAAGTTACGATTATAACAGGTTGTTAACTGTAGAACAATATTTACCTCCCCTATCCCCGAAATTCGTGTAACGGACACTTAAGTCGCTCCCAAAGTTCTTGAAACGAATGCTATGAGGTGAATGACAGAACGTAAGGCAAACGTGTACACGATGAATATTTCTTTTGTAAATAGCCTCATTTCTCCTATCAGATTTTTGATAACTCTATAGAATAGATAATTTCTCGAAACTTGATCATTTGGTTTAATAAAAATAAACAAATTGTAAACTTTTATTGTAAGTTTTATAACAATCATTCTCTATATATCTTTGCAATTTTATTTATTTTACTATTATTTTATGCTAACCAAATTTTATATTTACATTTTCAATTATTAGTTAGAGTATACTCATTTGTTGCTGAATTTCTTAAACATCATTTATAAAACTGTCAGCAATTAAACTAACAAAACCGTTTCATCACTGATGAGCCAGGTCCTCCCAATTATGTTTTTATAATTGTAGTAAGGGCGCGGTAGGAAATTATTCATAAAAAAAAACATACACATGCTAAATATTATATATACAGTTACGAGCGTCATTCCTCATCTCCTAATCAATCAGTCAGTTTTCATCTCTGTCACCGTTTGATTTTTTTTTTAATGGCGCCCTCCTATTGGTTCGCTACGGTCACGCCACCTTTGCCCCCCCCCTACTCGCTATTTCGTCTTTGTAACTATTGTGTTGGAGCGGGTCGCTCCCTAAATAAATGCATATATTAGATAATAACCAAATGGAATCCTCTCTTTCTTTTTCCCAGTAAGAGACGCCTACGGAAGCCAACAGTACATAGACAGATAAAGCACATAGGCTATAGTTATTAACTAACATATGCAATTATTTAAGGCGCCAATTTATAATTGTAACAAATAGTATTTGAATCAAAACATACAATCGGGTAAAACACGGGCGTTGCCCGGGTCATTCGGCTAGTAGTTCATATTTTCAATAACACACGCAGCGCGCTAATGCGTTAGATTTATTTTAATTCTTATTTTCACATCAATCTAATAAATACGATGTCCGTGTGATACATGATTTCAACTTGGAAGCCGTTAGGGGTTGAGACCATTTTTGAAGCAAATGTTCTTTGCCTCAAATAAGGAAGAATTTTAAAAGTTCAGATGTTTTTATCTCAATCATTTTTGGACACAGACGAATAAAAAAAACATTTCTTAATTGAAAAATTAATTTACCTGTTAATATTTATTAGTATCTTTTAAATAATATCATCATATATATATTTCATTATATGTGTTTGATAATTATTATATCAAAAGATATATATATATATTATAAATAAAGAAAAACTGAACACTTTGTATTTTAAAAAAGATTTTATTCTCATCAAGTAATTATACGTCTAATTGAATGGAGCCTTATCTAAAACGACCTAATGAAAAGAATTCAAAATAATTACGTTGTTATCGTGAGTGAACATAAAGGTGGAAATGGTAAAAATATTAACTGCTCTTTTAATGGATAAATATTTTGAAGTAAAATAAAAGAGTTTTGGGAAGTAATTATATATGTTATATATATAATATATATTTTATAATAAATATTATTTTGAGATAAGAGATTAATTGCAGGTTCTTTTGAGTACATGAGTACTTAATGGTATCGTTTACAGTCGTGTCATCTTGAAAGAAAATCAGGAGTATAATTATTCACTATCAAGTAGTTCTATTTTAAATTACTTGAGAAGAAAATTACAATAAGACATTTTTCAAAGTTATATAGAATTTATGAAACGAATTCTATATCAGTTAATTAAAAAAATAGGTTAGATAACTACATATTTACAACAAGTATTAAAAGTCAGCGTATTCTAAAACTATGGTCAAAAAACAAGTAGAATTATCAATGATTGAAAATAAAAATATACATTTTTAAATTATAGAATATTTTTACATTTAGATTATATATATATATATATATATATATTAAAAAACGAAAAAAAAATGAGATAAAAAATCAGTGGCTGAAATCAATATTAAAAATGGCATATCCTGACCAGGAGCACATGGCTTTACAGAAGGCAGAGCGCCATCTGGTGGAACAGAAATCAACTAAACATTGATTTAGCCTGTTCCCTGATATTTGGCCAACCCAATTTCTTGATAAATCAAGAAAAGCCATCCACGAACGCGTTTCGCGCTTTTGGCGCTCGTCAGCGTGGAGTAGGCTGAACCACTGCGACCAAAAAATATTTTTTGGTCCCAATGGCTTCCCGAAAAAACAAGAAATGGGTATTTAAGGCCAAACTTGCGTAAATACTCTTAGCACATTAAAAAAACGAAAAAAAAAAAAGATAAAAGATCAGGTGTTGAAATCAATATTAAAAATGGCATATCCTGACCAGGAGCACATGTGCTTTAATCTGGGTTGGCCAAATATCGGGGAACAGGCTAAATCAATGTTTAGTTGATTTCTGTTCCACCAGATGGCGCTCTGCCTTCTGTAAAGCACATGTGCTCCTGGTCAGGATATGCCATTTTTTAATATATATATATATATATAGATGGAAAATTTGCCGGGAGGAAATTAATCCATAGAAGCAAAGGGCGCCTCTCCCGTCAAAATGAACGTCAAAAACTGGCGTCAGTTTTTGACGTTCATTTTGACGGGAGAGGCGCCCTTTGCTTCTATATATATATATATATATATATATATATATATATATAACGCGAAAAACGGTCTTTATTCAGTTAAAAGAGGCAAATACAGTCGGCAGTCAGAGGGGAAGGGGTATCAAGAAGGAGTCGATCTAGCTGTTGTAGTCTTTCCGTCTATTTCCATTTCTATACATGGCGGAGGGGTTGTCTTCACTTCTAGGGGAGTGGGCTTAGGTTTTTTATCTAGGTTCCTGTCTTCTTGTTGGTCAGAGTTGTCGTGCTGAGACGCATTAAGCGGTCTCTTCTTCGTCGGATATTTTGCATCGAGGATTGCATCGTATACTGCATCATACTTGTCGATCTCCGTTTGAATTACCCTCAATTTGCCTATTTTGTCGTTGAGTGCTCTTCTTTGGTCGGTATTGAGGTCTCTGAAGTTTTTTGACTTAAAATCTTCACATTTCTTCAGGTAGCAGGAGGTCCTATACTTCAGGTCGGGGTGCAGTTCAAGCTGTTGACAGACTTTGGTCTGTCTAGAAATACCTGCCCTTTTGAATACCAACGCGATGATCCTTTCCATTTTAGGGTTGTCTCTGTGCTCGCAGTCTATCAACTCCCTCTGGAGCTGAGAGGAGTCCATCGACCACTGTGAGCACCTGGCTGATGTGTCTTGTCAGAATCTTCGGTTCCTGCGTCGGTCCTCGATTCAGAACACGGATGAGTGGCTGTTCCTCCACCAGGGGGGACTGGTTTTGTTTCTTCGTCCGGGTTCGACGTATGATTTCTCCCTTTCACGGAGGTCATGTTTCCTTTTTCGGTGGGGATGCTCTTCTCCATTGGAGGTTGTTCGGGGGTAGGGGTTCGTGGCTGTGCAGTCGGACTCAGGGCATCTGCAAAGGATCTTGTTACTGTTTCCCTGATCCGGGGGTCGAAAGGACATTTGGCTCTGATATGGCCATGTCGTTTGCAGCCCACGCAAATGACATCTTCGGCAATAAAGATTTTAAAGTTGTTGCCCATGTAGTCGATGGTGATGATAGCTGGCATGGCAGTGTCTTCCTTCTTTTTGAAGATGATCTCTCTCCTCAAAGAGGAGAGGTGCTTGTATAGAGGATTGTCGGTGGGGAAGGGGAGGGGTCGGACGCTCAACACCTGTCCATAAGGCTGTAGGGTTCTCACAATGTCTTCATCTTGTATGAACAGCATTACCCCGGATAAGATGTATTTTTTCGGGATGTTAAAGAGCGGGTAGGGATATATTGTTTTGTCTTTGACTTGAAAGCCAGTGTTGATCAGCATTTCTGCCTGTTCAACCCCGGCCAAAGAGACTATGGCTTGACCATTAATCTTACCGATGGAGTGGATGCTGGGTCGGCCTATGACTTTGGCGATTCCGTCTAGGTGTTCTTCCGCAGTACAGTCCGGAAGCGAGACGAATTGTATCGTTGACTTTGTCGTTGAACTTCTCCTTTCATACGTCGCCTTTCTATCTTGATCGAATTTTCTGAGTTCTTCTTGAGAGAAGATTGGTCTTTGGGCAGTGATTTTTGCATGTAGATCTCTTGCTTGCGTTAAATATGTAGATTTTTCAGTTTGTAGTTGCGAAGATGAGGATGTAATTTGTGATTTTCGACCAGCAAATGAGGTGAGTGATGACGATGATGACGCAGCAGCCGGCCCGGCTGTCGCCATGGTGATGCTGTAAATCTACAACTTGTAGATTTACAAACCTATGAAAATTGAATCGATGAAAATTTCAAACTTGATGAAATGACTTTAAATGTGGCTCAAGATGAAGCCTGTCTTACGGCGAATCCGATGGTATGATTGAAGTTGAGTAACAAGGGCAGTCAGTAGAATGAGAGGCGAAATACGCGGAGCTCGCGCGACGCGTGGCCGCACGGTCGGCGTATATATATATATATATATATATTTTTCCACACAAAAAAAATAAAAAAAATTATATAATTACACAGAATATTACTTTTAAAAATATTTAAAAATTTTCTTTCTTAATAAATTTAAATTGTTTGATAAAAAGATTACATGGTTCTGTCTTTGCTCTTTTTCCTACTCTAATATCTTCAATTCTTCCTTTTTTTTCTATGTTCTGCTTCAATGACGTGTAACGACCGATGTAATAAGCGTGAACTTGTTATAGCCCTATATTGTTACATAAAGAATTAAAACCTTTTTGATACCCAAATAATAATATTCAATAATTTGCTTTAATCATCATTAATTCACAACTACTTTTCATATAAATTATATTTAATTCTACTTATTCGTTCAGTAATAGCTTGCTATACTGACATTATACTCTCAATTCGACTTTATACTCTTAAATCAACATCGAAATATTTGATAACTTTCCTTGAAAAGATATTATAAAACCTTATATATATATATATATATATATATATTATTCACAAACATTGATATTCTGTTCACACACAATATATATATGTAACGTTTCTATGATGATCTGTACACGCCAATATACAGCTGATATTGTTTTGCGTAAAGAAAAGAGAACAATCAACCGTCTGACTAACTAACTTTATTTCAATCACGCGCCTTTTATTTATAGTTACAGATATTTACATAATTCCTGACAGGGCAAAAATTCACATCTATTAATAATTTATACGCAGGATGTGACAAATATATATATATATATATTTATATATTTTTTTTTAAACATGGAAACTTTCTCCCCGGATTATAAATACTATAGAATAAAGCGTTAGGAGAAAATAATTTTTAATAATCGACTACCTTCATTTAATTCTTCACGTCTCAAGTCTGGTATTTCCTTGTCAATATTTTTATGTTTAGAAAAAGGCTTAATCTATTGAGGAAGATTCTCTTATAAATTGTCTTATATAAATTATATACTATCAGCTCAACAAAGTAAATAGTGAGTTTTTTATTCTAATATATTTGTTAAAATATAAAAACTTAAAATATGTTTCTGCACGTTTATTTACGTCAACCAAGTTTTAAAATATGAGACATCGTTTTCACACAACTACACACACTTTATACATATCATATTTTAATGTAAATAATCATTAGAGCTTATAGCTAGTGGTAGCTCAAGAGCCATTTATTGAATGGACTATCGTTCTATATATATATATATATATATTTGGTTACAGTGGTACAGCCTGCTCCAAGCTGTCGAAGGCCAACAGCTCGAAACGCGATAGTGAATGGCTTTTCCTGATTAATCAAGAAAATGGGTTGGCAAATATCATGGAACAGGCCAATTCAACGTTTATTTAAATTCTGTTCAGCTTGATGGAGCTCTGCCATCTAAAAATCACACGTGCTCATGGTAAGGATATGCCTTCTTTATTTTAAAAATATATATATGTGAAGGCCTCCTCTCCCGTCAAAATAGGCGTCAAAATTAGACACCATCTATTGACGGTCGCCCTAAAATATAAATAGCTGCCTCGGGTCGGTGACAAAGCCATAAAACCAATTTGGAAAACTGAGAAGCGTCCACCTGGAGACCATGGTTTCTGCTAATGGCCCTCATGAGTTCAGGGTGGACTTTTCCATGAGATCCCAAGAGATCTTATGTAAACCTCAAAATCATCCAGAAAGGTGTTTAGCTGGAAAAGTGGCTTGGTCAAATTTAAGGCCAAAATAATGATGGAAATTTTCCCGAGTGGACATCAAAATATAAAAAGGAAGGGTACCTCTCCCGTCAAAACGAGACGCAATCTATTAACCGTCGCCGAAAACTAGCGGCCTCGGATCATTGGCAAAGCCACCTCACCAGCTTTGGAAAACTGAGAAGCGCCCACCTGGAGACCAAATTTTCATATATACACGTATATATGGGTATAGACAGATATAAAATAGGAGTAAGAGAAATAAAATGAGAGTAGAAAGAATTTAATATTTTAATTTTCAAGCATAATATTCTAAATGCCTCAATAAACATTTAAAATGTTCAACAGCAAGAATTAAAAATGGAATATCAAAATACATGTGAAAATAAGGAAAAATAGAGAAAAAAGGTCAGGTGTTGATATTGATGAATGAAGGCACTTCTCTTTATTTTATAATTTAGGTTTTTATGGGGTGAAATCATTAATCAAGTGTTAATTTAAGACAAGGAGTTCGAATGAAAAATGAAAAATAGCCATTTTTGACACAAGACTAAGATAATTTTGAAACATAGTTCAAAAGTTTTTTTTTTAATATTTGAACCAGTTGTGGGTTTTCATGAATTAATAGCATTTTAAAAAATGACATTCATTTTATTCAAAAAGTAACAAACAACTCACATTGCATCTCTGACTGTCAGCAATGAGTTAAAACAGAGAGTGTGAAATAAATATATTAAAGTTTTGAATATTTATTTGTATTATAATAATTGTAGCTTCTTTAAACAAAGAATCAATGTTATTCACCCTAATAACGGATATATAGTTAGATTTAATTTGTTTTTCAAATATAAACTTAATGTTATATGCGCTGGAATATTAATTTCATCAGTTTATTTGATCTCCTCCCGATCCTCCTTTTTTATAATTATATATAGAAATAGGAAAGTAAAAAGATATAATTCACATTTAATCGCGAATTCTTTTTGTCTGATATCGCAATTTTTAGTCAATACTTTGATCAAAATCGGCAAATTTGAGCAGCCTCTTTTTTATTTATCAAAATTCTTTTAAATAAAACTGATTAGGAAATTGAAAAAAAAATCACTAAACATATTTTTTGAAAAAAATATATATATTTATATAATTTGCAGAATATGACCTATTTGTTAAATATATTTTACCATATACAGCTAGTCTGTTAATAGGCACGATTTTATCTTTCTTCCCATTTGGATTTAAAATTTAAAATTTTGGAATGATTGTGTTTATAGGACTTAAATATCAATGTATCAATTTTATATTTACATCTCGAAATCATTTGGGGTGTTTTGGACCAAAACCTATCAGGATTTATTTCAAGAGTGTTTCAAATATCATATATATATTTTTCTCACATACGAGAATAACCCAATTAAATGAATTAAAATTTAACATATATATTGTTTTAAAATAAGCTGTATTCCTCTCTCTCAAGTAATTAAAAATACATTATAGAGTAAAACCTGTCTATAGCGCCCCCTCTGGGGACTCATCAAAATAGGGTGCCATAGAGAGGGGGTGCTATAGACAGGTCACTTTTAATAAAAATATTTTCGTACTACGTATTTAAAATCGGGCGCTATTTAGAGGGGGCGCTATAGACAGGTTTAACTGCATTTCAATCAATTGACTCTCTTGCGTTATATTAATAAAACACGACCCATCAAAAAGAGAGTTCCAAATATTTACATTGACATCGGGAGTTAACAAGTGGAAAGAGAAACAAAAATTGTATAATTTATAAAATCAAACTTTTTAAATGAACTTTTAGTTGGCAAAAAATAAATAGAGTAATAAAATGTGGTAGAGCCCAAATCTATTTGTTGTGTGAATAGATATTGAATTTCGTGAAATATCTTGTTGATCGGTATTTCACATTATTTGCGTTATGTAGAGTTAAAATACATTAGAAATCCATAGTCACGCCATCCATATAGAATTCCATATTTTGATTCATTAAGGTAAAATTCTAATAAGGTCTAGGGAGACTGACTGTCATCTCTAGCCTATATTCGTTGAAGTTGCCAATTATCTAGATGTTTTATAATAAATTCAAGTTTTATTGACATTTTCACACACACAATGCTAAAAATAATTTATAAAATAAGAATTATTTATAGAAGATTTATTATCATGAGATAACGATTCATTTTTTGGGCAATAACCTTTCAAATCTACAGGAACGTCCATGTAATTGTGCATAAGGAAGCTGTGTTCGTATTGTTCCGAACCTGAGCACTTCTCCTGAAGATCTTTTCATCCACTGCTTTAAATGGTAAGTGCGGTATCGATATTCAGGGTATATGTAGGGGGATATAGAACTTGTTGATATAGGGAGCGAATAATCCCGCTTATTTATTCACATATAATGTATAGCTCTGATTTTAATTAATTGAAATTTATTTTCTATTTCTAAACTTCCATTCTCTCGCGACTAGAATATTTGAATACTGAGTAAAATATTTTAAACTTTTTTCTCTTTTTTTTTCTCAAAACTTAGTTGTTTGTTGTGCGTTGAATGCTTGAATCTACACACAGGTTTAACTATCTGAAATATAAAAAAGCTTCAGACAGAGATTTGATAAATTTTAAATAATAGTTTGGACAAGGTAATGGCGTAGAAGTGATCCATCAAGCGACTGAAGTGGTTGAGTTGACACCAGCGGTTTATTGATCGGCAGTTTTGGTGCGGAGAGATAGCTGGGTTCCTGTCTTTACCTTTCTCCACCTTGGTGGCAGCTTCTGGCTGTCTGGTGCCAATGGTAAATACAGGCAAAACATCGAAACTATTATTTATAGAGGCGATTTCTCGAAGTAGAAATGAAGAAATTTTACCTCTTATTTATTTATTTTCTGGAAGACATTGTAAAGTTAGTGGACAGCTTGCCTAGTAATTAAAGTTAATTTTGAAAATATAGATTCAGAGATAAGAGCAGTTAATTTTTCTTCTCAAACAATTTCCAAACATTATATCTCAATATAAATTTCTAGCACACTCTATCTAACTTCTCGGTCAGTATTAAACGACCTTGTTTATCTACAATAAAGTGAAGTTTAGAGCATTCCGCCGAGAAAATAATTTGTACAAAATAATTTGCTATGAACTGAACTGACCCTAGCCAAAACCGAGCAACAGGTTCAGTCAAATATGTAAAACGTATGATCAACTCATAATAAATGGATTGTTCCTAGAAATGACTTCTATTTTATCAAAGTTCTGATTATACTTATACTGATTGGTAGCGTAGAACCAAATACACGTCCGTTCCCAAAGAAGCAAACTAAATCCGAACCACCTACTGCGGAACAGAAAGCTGATTATACTAAGAAGAAGGGTCTCATTCTACAGTTGTCCTCCGATCTCAAATGTTTGAGTAATCGACTGGAAAGCAGACCTTTATCGATGGGGGAACGTATGGCAAGTTGGAAAGGTAAAATAGCAGGGGTCGTTACCATAATAAAGGAAAACTCTCAAACTATCGATGCACTGGAAAAGACAAGTAGGGTGAATGAAGAGAACTGGAAAAGAGAAATTTTGGAAAGGAAAATTAGAGATAAAACGCAGTGATTTACGGAGTGGGGAAGGATATGGGCGAATACTTATGCTTATTAAAAGTGAAAAGCATTCTAAAATAAAAAATACGAATAAATCAAGATATTAACATAACGAGATCCCATAGATTAGCTAAGAAAGAAATTCGCCTATATTGATAGAAATGTCTGACATAACAAAGAATCCTCGAATTATTCGAACAAAGCTATAGATCAACTATTAAACTGTTTCAGAAGAATAAGGAATTGCTTGAGAGAAATTTCAGATTAAAACTGAAAGAAACTAAACAATTATTAAAGAGCACATTCTACAAAGTAGTGTACGAAATACTTGTCGATCTTAAATGGCAGCAATTATAGCAACCAGACAAGAGCCATAATCTAAATGTGAATAATAAAACGATAGTAAATAAAACGGCCAGCAATTTAAACCCTAGCAAATGTGAAAAAAAAAGAAATACTCTACTGGAATATAAATGGAATCCGGAGAGCAAACTCGCTCTTTTCTTTACTTGAATACGTAAAACAGTATCTTATTTTTGCTTTATCAGTAACCTGGTGCGATCGAAATATGATAATTAGCATCCAAAAATTTAACATTATGAATCTCTGGTTACTAGATGCTATAAAAATGAAAGACCGTCTGGAGGGATTTTGGTCGTTATCAAGAAGACTTTTGAGAATGTTGTAGATAGAATAGAAACTGAGAGAGAACCTTAGTGAATTACATTTGTTTTAAATAAAGCTTTAAATGTAAAATTTGTATCTACTTATATATTTGCCTTATTCTGTCTGTTTGTCTGTTTGTCTGTATGTCTGAAGCTCACGGATAGAATGCGCAACCATTGGCTGCCAGCGAACACGTGGCCTCCCTGCCCCCCTCTAGACAACCCTGTTATCAGCTGTGCGATACATACACCTGTCTATAGCGGCCACTCTAGACAACCCTGTTATCAGCAGTGTGCTACATCCACCTGTCTAAACAGACCACTCTGTCTATAGCGGCCACTCTAGACAACCCTGTTATCACCAGTGTGTTACATTCACCTGTCTATTCAGACCACCCTGTCTATAGCGGTCACCTTAGGCAACCCTGTTACCACCAGTGTGTTACATTCACCTGTCTATACAGACCACCCTGTCTATAGCGGTCACCTTAGGCAACCCTGTTATCAGCAGTGTGATACATCCACCTGTCTACACAGACCACCCTGTCTATAGCGGTCACCTTAGGCAACCCTGTTATCAGCAGTGTGATACATCCACCTGTCTATACAGACCACCCTGTCTATAGCGACCACTCTAGACAACCCTGTTATCAGCTGTGTGATACATCCACCTGTCTACACAGACCACCCTGTCTATAGCGGTCACCTTAGGCAACCCTGTTATCATCAGTGTGTTACATTCACCTGTCTATACAGACCACCCTGTCTATAGCGGTCACCTTAGGCAACCCTGTTATCAGCAGTGTGATACATCCACCTGTCTATACAGACCACCCTGTCTATAGCGGTCACCTTAGGCAACCCTGTTATCAGCAGTGTGATACATCCACCTGTCTACACAGACCACCCTGTCTATAGCGGTCACCTTAGGCAACCCTGTTATCAGCAGTGTGATACATCCACCTGTCTACACAGACCACCCTGTCTATAGCAGTCACCTTAGGCAACCCTGTTATCATCAGTGTGTTACATTCACCTGTCTATACAGACCACCCTGTCTATAGCGGTCACCTTAGGCAACCCTGTTATCAGCAGTGTGATACATCCACCTGTCTATACAGACCACCCTGTCTATAGCGGTCACCTTAGGCAACCCTGTTATCAGCAGTGTGATACATCCACCTGTCTATACAGACCACCCTGTCTATAGCGGCCACTCTAGGCAACCCTGTTGTCAGCTGTGTGATACATCCACCTGTCTACACAGACCACCCTGTCTATAGCGGTCACTTTAGGCAACCCTGTTATCATCAGTGTGTTACATTCACCTGTCTATACAGACCACCCTGTCTATAGCGGTCACCTTAGGCAACCCTGTTATCAGCAGTGTGATACATCCACCTGTCTATACAGACCACCCTGTCTATAGCGACCACTCTAGACAACCCTGTTATCAGCTGTGTGATACATCCACCTGTCTATACAGACCACCCTGTCTATAGCGGTCACCTTAGGCGACCCTGTTATCAGCAGTGTGATACATCCACCTGTCTATACAGACCACCCTGTCTATAGCGACCACTCTAGACAACCCTGTTATCAGCTGCCTGTCTATACAGACCACCCTGTCTATAGCGGTCACCTTAGGCAACCCTGTTATCATCAGTGTGTTACATTCACCTGTCTATACAGACCACCCTGTCTATAGCGGTCTCCTTAGGCGACCCTGTTATCAGCAGTGTGATACATCCACCTGTCTATACAGACCGCCCTGTCAATAGCGACCACCCAAGACAACGTTTTTAAAATATATTCGCACTCGGGTAAACCCCGGGCGTTGCCCGGGCCATTCGTCTAGTATTTGTATATTTGCTTCCAAATGAAACTTTTAATTCCAATTTTAACAAGCTATTTAGGCTTGTCGATAAAAAAACTGGATTTGAAATAATATTTGCTGGTGATTGCAATACCCGAACGTAACTATGGGAGACTTTCACAACATATTTACGCTTCCCTCATTTATCTCTTTATCGTGTAATTCTAAAGATACAGTGCACTCTCCACATGCAAATCAGTTTATCGAATATTTGGATAATAATTTATTGACAATAATAAATGGTATATCATTATCATATAAAACAGGAAATTTACTTACATTTCAGAACATAGTTAGTCTGCTTTGGATTAATTTATAACAACTCCATTCACTTTTAGATTTAGTTACAAACTTTCAAATCGGAAGCTCTCTTCTTACTCTATTCATCTGCCTATCACATTGACAGCTCTTATAGCACCTCCTATTTAATACAGTAATAATCCTAAACAGATGAAAGGGAACCCATCAAATCATAAAAATTCAATATACTTTTCAAAATATAGACGCATACCTGAAAATTCACTGTTTCAGTCACTGAATGATCTACACTCGGATAGAAAAAAGAAATATCTTTCTATAGATAATAAAATTAACTCTATAACCGTTAATATGAACGATTAAATGACCAAAGCGTCAATGCAAAAAAAAAAAAAATTAATCCAGTCCAATCAAAATAAACCCTGGTTTGATCGAGAATTTATTCAGAATATTTAAAAATCTTTGAGAGCACTCCTTTAATTCTATATACAGTTACGAGCGTCATGCGTTCTTAATAATTCTTCATCTCTGTCACCGTTTGCTTTTTTTTTTTTTTTGGAATGGCGCTCTCCTATTGGTTGGCTACGATCACGCCACCTTTGCCCCCCCCCCCCACTCGCTTTTTGGTTTTTGTAACTATTGTGTTGGAGCGGGTCGCTCCTTAAATAAATGCATATATTAGTTAATAACTAAATGGAATCCTCTCTTTCCTTTTCCCAGTAAGAGACGCCTACGGAAGCCAAAAGTACATAGACAGATAAAGCTATAAAGATAGTTATTAACCAATATATACATTTATATAAGGCGCCAATTTATAATTGTAACAAATAGTATTTGAATCAAAACATTCAATCGGGTAAAACACGGGCGTTGCCCGGGTCATTCGGCTAGTTTATACTATATCGCGCGCGCGTGAAAATAAATAAATAGACCGTGTTAACTATACTCTAAAAAAAGATTCTATGCTGCAATGATAAAGGAAAAAAATAAAATAAAATGTACCAAACATTGCAAGCAAACATATTAAGTAATATTCTTGACCCAAACATTTTGGAAAACAATAGCTACTTAAAAATACTACAATACGACTAAAAAGATTTATACTGGCCAAAGTATCTTTTTTCAAGAAATATGAATGCCGGCCAGGCAGCCTCTATCTTCACGATACAAAAAAGATGTTACCTAATAAGGAATATAATTATATAAAACTGGCATCAAATTTATGACAAACTCCTTTCTATAGATACGCTAATAGAATACATTGCCACTATAAGGAATATACCTCCAGTGGATACAGACCAAACTGCGGAAATATCCTTGTAAGAGATTACCGAAGAAACTTCGCGTTTAAAGAGCGGTAAGGCGGGTGGAATTGACGAGGTATAGGACGATTTAATAAATGTTCTTCCTCCCAGTTACCTACTGACTTTGAAGGACTTATTCAATAGAATTTTAAGAGCAGCTGTATTTCTTTCGTCATTTTTGAAATCTATTATTCACACGATTTGTCAAAACGGTGACACTGAGAATCCCTCCAATTACCATGGAATTCCCCCCTCCCCCCTTCGTAGTAACCTTTTACATACTATAAACATCAATACTTAGAACCTGCTTAATTAATTGGATTGAAAACAGAAACACTATTTCCGTGAATCAAGCGTGCTTTAGGTCTGCCCACTCCTGTCATGGTCATAATTTAACGCTGATATCTCTGATTCAACTTTCGCTAAGTAAAAAAGAAAAAAACTTTATTCCTTCTTCGTAGAAATAAGAAAAGTTTTAATACAGTCCCTCACACTTACTACTATGGTGTAAACAATAATTTACTGATTTGTCAATCTAATTATAAATGGACTATGGAAATATTACAGTGAAGTTCCGTGTGAGAGAGAACTTATTATTTCACTGATTATATTAAAATTAGTTCTCTAATATGTGTACTCCAGGGGTGAACCATTATCTCCATGTTTATTTTTGATTTTCATAAATGATCGAATTGAAACCTTCGATAATTCGAATATCACTGGAATATACCTTACCAAATTTAGATATGTGATATGGAAATTTGAATGAGGATTTCACCTTCTCCTATACGTGGATGATATTGTTATAAACGGTGAAAATTTTCTAAAAGTAACCTCCAAATAAAATCAATATTTTGAAAAGTTATTTAGAATCTAAACTTCTAATTCGAATGCAGCCAAGTCAAAAATTATGATTTTTCGATATGGTGAAAGGCGGCGCCCTCTGTTAACTGGTATTGGGGACATTGTGCTCTGAGAGAATCGCATCAAAATATACACACATGTATTTGTGATACCCTCTTAACCTTTCAATTTCTTTCACCCAAGTTGCCTTGAACTATAAGGCTAAGACCATGGTAGCTATGGGGGCCGTTTGAGAGATCCTTCGAAAATCCAAGATAAATTCTTTTCACGCAAGTATGAAATTGTTGGACTCCATGATATTAACGATTCTGCTCTATGCTGCTCCAGTCTGGGCAAACGATCAGGCCTTAATATTAAATAAATTTCAGGATAACTTTCTTATGCGATATTTAAACCTCCCAAGCTATATTCTGTGTTACATTTTAAGGGTAGAAACAGGAATATATTCTTCGTTGTCATGGTGAAGAAATTATCTTTAAAAGTCTATATTAGAATACTAAAAATGGACCCCAGCAGTCTATCTTCAACTTGTCTGGAGCACCTATGGGATATATCAATTACTGAAAAAAATAATATCGGTTTGATAAAAGATTAAATTCTCGTGACAGAGATATTAAATAATACCGGTTTCTTATGGCTTGTGTTGGATGTACAGAGATCCTTATACTTTATAAAGAAACCTTCCTATAGTTTTTAGAATTACAATAGACCCGTCTATACAGTTGGACTATGCAATGATATAAGAAATTTCGTACTATATTCTCACTATAAGTATTTTCATACACCAAACTCTAAGGAATGTTACATCAACGATTATATCACAATTGACTGTAAGGCGATGTGTGAGAATAAAGAAAAAATTATTTTTTCACTATTCAAACATAATCACGCCATATTATTGAAATCTAAGAACTTAAAGTTCACTTTGTAAAATAGCGAATTTAGCAAGGGATTCTCCACTACAGGTTTTAATGTCCAGCTTTAGAGGACGAGGGAGTAATTATCCGCCAAAAGATTGCTTATTAAATCACTAGACGAATGGCCCGGGCAACGCCCGGGGTTTACCCGAGTGCGAATATATTTTAGAAACGTTGTCTTGGGTGGTCGCTATAGACAGGGTGGTCTGTATAGACAGGTGTATGTATCACACAGCCGATAACAGGGTTGTCTAGGGTGGCCGCTATAGACAGGGTGGTCTGTATAGACAGGTGTATGTATCACACTGCTGATAACAGGGTTGCCTGAAGTGACCGCTATAGACAGGGTGGTCTGTATAGACAGGTGATTGTAACACACTGATGATAACAGGGTTGCCTAAAGTGACCGCTATAGACAGGGTGGTCTGTATAGACAGGTGGATGTATCACACAACTGATAACAGAGTTGTCTAGAGTGGCCGCTATAGACAGGTGTATGTATCACACAGCCGATAACAGGGTTGTCTAGGGTGGCCACTATAGACAGGGTGGTCTGTATAGACAGGTGTATGTATCACACTGCTGATAACAGGGTTGTCTAGAGTGGTCGCTATAGACAGTGTGGTCTGTATAGACAGGTGTATGTATCACACTGCTGATAACAGGGTTGCCTAAAGTGACCGCTATAGACAGGGTGGTCTGTATAGACAGGTGGATGTAACACACTGCTGATAACAGGGTTGTCTAGAATGGCCGCTATAGACAGGTGTATGTATCACACAGCTGATAACAGGGTTGTCTAGAGGGGGGCGGGCAGGGAGGTCACGTGTTTGCTGGCAGCCAATGGGCGCGCATTCTATCCGTGAGCTTCAGACAAACAGACAAACAAACAGACAGAATAAGGCAAATATATAAGTAGATTTCTTCATATGCTCATTGGCAACATTAGTGAAAATCAGGATCAATGCATTCGCTTTTCACATATTCTGGAGAAAGGCACAGTCAAAAGGCGTAACACAGAAGAGGAACTCAACTTGAAGCGTTCTATTCTCCACTTTCTGTAGAAAACTACAGTTGCTTTTGTATCTAGGAGAATCTTGTATGGAACTAGTATCCATAATAAAGGCTTTATCATTGTTGTTGATATATATATTGTACATAGAGCTACCCTTTTATATTTTATATATAAATACCTCTGTGCTGATGAGGGCCAAAGCACGAAATAATATTATATAGATTATCTTTTTGTCTTTGTTGTGTCGCCTCCCAGTAGTAGTCACGACACGCAGCCTATATTTACTGGTCAATTTCTCTTTAATTGCACCGTTAATGTTCTATATATACAAATATATATTTACATATTAATAATAAAAAAAAACATGCAAAATACATACAGATATTTAACAATTTACATACACAACACATCTCCCCTCTTAATAGTATTGCAGCCGGTCTGGCGGTCTTCTGGATCGCTGCGGTCTTGGACTGCGCACAGGGACAGGGACAGCCGCAGCAGCAGAGCCCGGTTCTGGTTCTGGAGTGTCCTCTTGTGCTGAAGACTCCGCTCCTTTCAATTCTTCGTCCACCTCCGGGGCTTCTTTCATTGTCTTCTCCTGTCCTCCAAGCCTAGGGTGATCTCGAGTAGTGCCAGGCAGTATAAAATCTCTTGATGTACCCGGCAATACCAAATCTCTCACTTCAGGAACTTCTTTCTTGATAACTGGCCTTAGTTGATTTATGTGTCTTTTCACATAACGGCCTTCGTCTTCTATAAGGTAATGTCGGCTGCTCAGTAGTTCCATGACCCTGCCCCTTTTCCATTTTGGTCCGTTAGCAAAACTCCGAAAATACACATCAGAGCCGACCGCAAAATGCTCTTGCTTCCTCATGGCATCATGGTACACCTCTCCTACCTTCGCCATTTTCGGAATCAAATTTGAAAATCTTGATCTTAGACTTCTTTTCATTAAAAGTTCCGCGGGAGACTCCTTTAATACCGTTTGAGGAAAAGCTCTATGGGTGAATAAAAATCGCTGTAGATTGATTTCTATACTGTCCTTTCCTTGGTTCTTTCGTAAGGAGTTTTTAAATTCACGTACATATCGCTCAGCTAAGCCATTTGTGCTGGGATTGTACGGACTCGTTTTTGTGTGTCTTATACCATTTATTTTTGTAAATTCCTCAAATTCACTTGAGACAAATTGTCTGCCATTATCGTTTACCAAAAGTTCAGGTAATCCAAATCTGGCAAAGATCTCCCTAAGATATCCTATGATGGTCCTGCTCGTAATGTCCTTTATGATGACAATCTCCAGCCATTTGGTGTACGCGTCTACAAGGACCATAAACATTCGTCCCATAAAGGGACCTGCTAGATCTAAGTGTAGACGGTGCCACGGCTTCTCAGGCCAAGTCCACTCTGAAATGGTAGACGGCGGCATACTTGCAGATTCTTGGCATATTCTGCAATCTCTAGCCAACTCTTCAATGTTCTTATCTATGCCTGGCCACCAAAAATACCGTCTAGCAATCATTTTCATTTTCACCATCCCTAGGTGCATCTCATGTAAATCGTTCAAAATTAAGGATCTTAATTTCTGGGGAATCACCACTCTTTCACGCCATTGCAGACACCCAAACTCACAACTTAATTCGTCTTTTATCCTATAATAGGAATAAAGTGGATTTTCCTGCGATACCTTTGGAATTTGCCAATTATTTTCCCTAACATTTCTCAACACAATTGATAGTAATTTATCCCGGCGTGTCTCAACTGCCACATCCTGGAATGAGAAGGGGACCTCACTCATTTTCCGAAGGAGAAGCACCTGATCCTCATCCAAAGATTCCGTGGTCTTTGAGACTAAAGATAATCGTGATAACGCGTCTGCATTGCCATTATCATCAGTTTTTCGAAACTCTACAGTGTATTTAAATGCAGATAATTTTAAAGACCACCTCTTAATTCTTGATGCAGCACATATGGGGATCGGTTTCTGGGGTGAAAAAATGTGCATTAAAGGTCGGTTGTCTGTGATAAACACAAATTCACGTCCCAATAGATATTGTCGAAATTTCTCACAACCAAAAATGATGCTTAAGGCTTCTTTTTCTAATTGCGAATACCGCCTTTCCGCTTCAGTTAGCGTTCTGGAAGCAAAGGCTATAGGAGTTTCTTCCTTTCTATCGTTCCTGTGACTCAGAACCACTCCTAAACCATAGCTAGAGGCGTCACATGCAAGGACTAGTTCCCTAGTTGCATCATAATGTGCCAGCACCGACTCGTTAGTTAGAAATGCTTTGCATTTTGCAAATAATATACGGTGTTCGCCAGTCCAGTTCCATTTGGAATTCTTTTTTAGAGGTGATAGAAGGGCGCTAAAATATCTGCAATATTTCTTATAAACCTAGAGTAATACATAAGGAGACCTATAAAAGATCTCAATTGAGAAACGTTTGTAGGTTCAGGCGCCTCTACCACCGCTTCTATTTTACTACTTATGGGATGCAGTCCTTTTTTATCTATTTTAAAACCTAAATATTCAACAGCATTTACTGCGAATTTGCATTTATCCTTGTTTAATCTTAAACCTTTTTCTTGCAGCCTTTTAAAGACCAATTCCAGCTTTTGCTCGTGATCCCTATGATCCTTTCCGGCTACCAGGATGTCATCGATGTAGCAAGCCACTCCCGACATATCTGCAAATAGATTGTCCATTTCTCTTTGGAACTTATTTGGTGCTACAGCTACTCCATAGGGTAGCCTTTTAAAGGCAAATAACCCCTTCGTAGTATTAATGTTCACCACTCTTTTGGCCTCTTCAGATAATCTGACCTGCAAATAAGCTCTGGATAAGTCCAATGACGAAAACACTGTATTTTCAGACAATTTTGAAAATATTTCGTCTATTGATGGAAGCGGGTACTTATCCAATTCTATGGCCTTATTTGCAGTGCATCTAAAATCGCCGCAAATTCTAAGGCTTCCATCTTTCTTCAGTACTGGTACTATAGGTGCGACCCAGTTTGCATACTCAATAGGTTGTAAAATTCCCTCGTTAACCATACCATCGATTTCATTTTCTACTTTTTTCTTCAAAGAAAAAGGCAAACTTCTCGCCTTACAAAATACAGGAATCGTATTTTTTTAAATAAAAATCAATATGGACGTTTTTTAAGCAACCCAATTCTTTGCTAAATAAATTAGCATACTTATTTATTATAACTTTGATATCGGACTCGCTTACTTGTCTAATGTTCAATAACCTAGAAAAATCAAGATTTAAACCTTTTAGCCATTCTCGTCCCAACAAAACTATAGAAATATCTTCATCCACAACTATCAACCGCAAATCTTGATTTGCCTCCTTCACAAAAACTCTTCTCTCACCAATAATTTTTATTGGTTTTCCGCAAAAGGACTTCACACACAATCTTAAATAAGATGGAGATAATTTATTATCCTTCCAGTACTTTTCATAAATTGTTTTCGGTATCAGTGTGACGGGACCTCCCGTGTCCACCACAAAACACAACTGATACTCGTCAACATGTAGATTTATCTTTGCATCAGTATCACCTTGTACCGGATAAATAACTTCGTCCTGTACATATCTGCAGTCTGGCAATGATTTACCCGTTTTGCACACCCTGCTCAAATGTCCAATTCTCTTGCATTTAAAACAGGACTTTGTTCTATGTGGACATGCAGGTGCCAGGTGAGAGTTTTTTTCGCCGCATCGGAAACAAATTGTCTCCCTTCTTTGCATACCGGGCCCATGCTGCCATCCTCTACGAGCTTCAATTTTTCTATTTACTCCCGGAACAATATCCATCTTAGCCACTAGTCCATCCTGCAGCTCCTTAGCATTTTGTTCAGCTAGCTCAAACGAGACTGCTATAGAAAATACCCTGTCCAAGGTGACATCGTCATCCTCCTGTAACAATTTCTTCTGAAGGCTTTCCGATTTTATACCAGCCACAAAACGGTCTCGTAACATGACCTCCAACATTTCACCAAAGGTGCAATCCATAGCCAAATGCCTGAGCTCACGCAGGTATTCTGAGACGGATTCATTCTCTAGTTGTATTCTCTTCAAGAACCTGCATCGTTGAGGAATCACCTTCTTTCTTGGAGCTAGATGTAGCTTTATTCTTTGTATTAACCGTTCATAAGGCTGTTCTTTCATTGTACTCGGGAAACACAAATCATTGCCCAGCTTCAACATTTCCGAATCCAGCAGAGAAACAAGGATGGGCATTCTTTTTCCTTCTTCCAATGCATTTGCCTCAAAAGCTGCTTCAAACCTCTGAACGAAAATCTCAAAGGATTCTTCCCCTGGCCTGAAGAAACAGACCGGTACAATTATTGGACAACCAGACATACTGTTGGCTTCTCGTTCGCTTTATATTTCTGTTTTCCTCCACCTGTGAAAGAGCACTTGAACCGGTTCCCACACACTCGTCGCCAGTTGTTGTGTCGCCTCCCAGTAGTAGTCACGACACGCAGCCTATATTTACTGGTCAATTTCTCTTTAATTGCACCGTTAATGTTCTATATATACAAATATATATTTACATATTAATAATAAAAAAACATGCAAAATACATACAGATATTTAACAATTTACATACACAACAGTCTTAATTTGCAAATACTGAAAAAAATGACATAATAAATGACATTTTAATGTACTTTATTTCTACCTTTTGCAGAAGGTAGCGTTACGTGGAAAGAAGGGTTAGCGCAAAAAAATTTCCTTAACATTAATTAAAATTACATTTTGTAATGGAAATATATATAAATACTTATATATATGTAATAAAGGATATTAACTCTAAGGGCGGAGACGCAGCCCGAACGAGCAAACGAATGTAGAATGGAAGTGTAACGAGATGTTCTAAAGAAAATAGAGCAATGATTTATGAGTTTATTACATGAATATTTAAATAATGATCTCAGTTTTAAAATCTCAATTGCAATTCAAATAAGATTTAAAGTGGAATTTCAAAGTAAAATGGGTAATTAGGGAAATGGCCAAATATGATGCCCCCATCTACGGTAAAGTTCAACTAAGAAATGGAAATTTTGAAAATATTTCCGACACACAAAAATTCCTTACTTTAGAATATTTCTCCCTTTATAAATATTCCTATTAGTTTTGGGCTTCGCGAATATTTTATACAAAACAACGTGGGATTCAAGTTTTATAGCAGAATGCGACACGGGGTTATTTAAAAATTGTGTTTGTTTGTCTCGAGGCTGCCAATTCTTCTGGCTCATTTCTTTGGGAAAAATGTAAAAAAAAGATTATAGTTTTCTTGATATAACACCTTATAATATACGTGAAAAAATAATTTAAAAATAGAAAAGCGCATTTATGCAAATTTTCCTCAAATACTCATTTCTTAACTTCGCAGGAAGCCTATTGGACCATATTTTGGTCGTAGATGTTCAGCCTGCACCACGCTGACGAGGGCCAACAGCCCAGAACGCGTACGTGGTAATTTTCTTGATTTATCAATAAATTGGGTTTGCCAAATATCACAGAACAAGTTAAAAAAGGTTTAGCTTATTTTTGTCACATTAGATGGCGCCCTGACAACTAAAATCACATGTGCTCCTGTTCAGGATATGATTTCATTATTTTTAACTAGCCGAATCACCCGGGCAACGCCCAGGTTTTACCCGATTAAATGTTTTTATTCAAATACTATTCGTTACAATTATAAATTGGCGCCGTGGATGTCACTCTTGTGAAACGTCCCGCTCCAAACTTTGAGTCAGAGAAGCGATATTTTTATAAAGAGATGATCTGGCTTTGTGTATTCTGCTCGAATGAATGTTTTTCTGTTAGAATTTTGTTCCTGCACACTAAAAATGAACTGGCCTCACCCGTGGTCTCAGCCTTTTGGAATTTTTCCCGATATAATTTTGTATCTGATAATCAAGCATGATATAGCAATATTGTCACCATCATTTTCTGACTAAAAAAACAACTATTTTTGCCCAGAACCTGTCAATTTTTTTTTTGGCTAACAATCCGATAAATATATTTTCCAGATTTTTCTCTATGTCCTGTCAAAACACGTTTTACATGTACATTAGGTCAGCTGATATTACCTCCCATCCTCACCGCTAGAGGCGCTGCTTGCGAGCGAAAAGGCAAATTTGCAACGCAATTTGCAAATAACTCGAATAATATTCGGGATAGAGACCTGAAATTTTCACTATAAGTTTTTCCAGATTCTACTCTATATACTGTTACAATTTCAGTCAGATTAGTTACGTATTGTGGACGTGTATAGCCGACATAGATACCCACATACATACATACATACACTGACTATATATATAGGGATATATATATGTAACACTTAGAGATCTCAATTATGATACTCTGCAGAAAAGAAATGCTTTGTTAGACACTGCTAATTCTTTTTTGCCATATGTTTACGAAGTAAATATTTAGTATTAGGCACACGATTCTATGATGAAGAATAACAAGCTGGTCTGCGCTCAATTCAAAATAGATGGCGCAAATAAATGGGAATATTTTATAGATAAAAAGGATATATAAAAAAAACATAGAACAACTAGGCTGGTTATAAAATGACAGCCCCCAAACAGAATAAAGAAAATTTCTTCAATATACACAATGTTAAGTTCCCGCTGCTCTCCCTAATAAACACTTCCATGACTCCAAATTCTCGCCAAACCATAAATATCCTGATTCCTACATGCCATCAAGAATATAACAACATTAGAATAGGAAACATAAATAATACGCAAAATTAAATTAGTTATCCTATAAAAAATCCTCGCTCTAGACACAGAATCTATATAAAAAAGGCCTAGAATATATATAATATATAGAGATAGTTTCAAAGTTGAAGAGGGAAATTATGGAAGTACATAGAAAATATGGAAAACCCATAAAACTGCAGCACCTATCCAAGAAGATGCTTAGTTCTCAATGTTGAGGTACTGGCTATTAAGCTGTCTTAGGCTCATCTGGTTGGATCGACAGCAGAAGACTACCCAGTCTCCATATTTTCTATATCAGTCATTCAGGCGATCACCAACTGCTACACAAGTTTAAAAATGTATCGAGAATAATATTTCCTCTAACCTGAAAAAGCTACACAAGGATTCAACCATAGCATTTCATTATATCCCCTCACACATTGGAATGATTGGCAATAAAAATGCGGGTATCTTGGCGAAGACAGCTGCCCATCCTAGCCTTGGCTATGACCATTTCAAGTCAAACCAAAAGAGAACATTGAAGAAGGACTTCTTAAATTTCACTCATCGGTGGTTTTACCCGTGAGACCAGGGGAGATCTTCGATACCAACTTGCCCCGTGGAGATGCCACCTATTTGTCTCGTCTTAAAATAGGACACATTAGCCAAACAGGTTTAAGAGTGGAGTGAAGATCTTCCCAACATGCATGGGGCCACTAGAGAAGACTTGTATCATAATCTCCTCAACATATATTACATCTAATCAATGTATAAAGTCTCCATGACGCTATGCATTCTTTTAATGGATTTTAAAAGGAGAGGTGTCCTATTCCGTTTTGAAAATACTGTCCCCCCGCAATATTGAATTATATGTAATGAATATATGCAAAATAATTCATTCATATACCAAATAACATATATTATTAAGATGTTTCAAAAATAAAATTTCTAAAATTATAGACAGGATGGTAATTAAATTTAAAACGCAATTTTGTAAATTAAATATATTTAAATCCTTTTCACAAAATTGACTTTTTACAATTGTAGATAACACGCTTGGAATTATTTCTTATTCAACAATAAATTAAATAGGAAATAGTTTTTCAACTCATTTTTCTAAAAGCGGAATAACTTCCTAAATAAACAACTCCTTCCCACCATAGCTCTAGGTTTGTCATTGTTCTCTTGGTTCTGTTATTATTTTAGTGCTATTGTTAGAAACAATTCGTACAAATACAAACCAGAAGATTGGACGGAGTAATTGCTCTTTCACTTTTGGAGCAAAATGTATTAAAATGTAAATTAAATATAATATTTGGCGGTAATAATAGAGAAGCGTAAAAACAACAACTCTTGATTCCAGATTTAGTCTCAACGAATGTTTAAACTCATAATCTCTCTATTCTTATCATATATATATATATATATTGTATTCAAAATCATATTAATTAGTGTTTCTTATTTTCATATTCTCGTATAATTCTCCAAATGGTCTTAAAGTATTTTGAACGATTTTATGAAAATGGGACAATTCATATGAGATACATTTAAATATAATTCTCGCCTATATTGGAAAGATGAGAAGGATACTTGATGAAGGAGCCAAAAATCCTAAACCACCGTTAGAAAACAATATATGACCTTCCTCTCGATCTAACGCCCAATAGCCATATACCAAATTGGCAGAATATCAAAATTATTCATCGCACTAGATCAACACGGAAATGTTTTAGAAAGCTGATCCTCTCTTACTTTATCTGAACAGTAATTGAGAACAAACAAAAATTCAAGTCCTAAGACCTATCACCAATTTGAGAGAATTTGATCCAGCCAAACCTGCCACTGTTTCTTAAAATCCGTGAATGAACGTGCATCAAGTTTACAATTAGTTTCTGAAAACGAAACCTTCACACAGCTTTTAGGAATATTATATTAGTAAAAATATAAAAATGATACTCAAAACTTAAAATATACATTTCAATCATAGTTACATATTGTGAATACAAAATTGACAATTTAAATGATTTTGTTGACCTCAATATTATGTTTTTATTAAATTCTACTTTTGTATAATTTAATCTCTCATAAAAAAAATAATTCTGCAATTATGGGTGGAATCTTAGAAGTGATATTCAAGTAACTATGGAAATAAGCTTTTAAGACAGCAGAATTACATAAAATTATTTGCATCAAGAAATGCTCTTCCGCATATAATAAGTACAAGGCTAGTTAGGCATAATTAATTAAATAAAATAGAAATATTTGCGCTTTAATTCTTCCATATCTTATATATATAGATGTGGCACGATATCTCCTTATAATTAACATCTCTCTCTCTGACATGGCAATAGTCGGTAACAAGGACTGCGACCTAGTCAAGAGGCTGCCCGACTTCAGCGCCGAATGCGACATTGAACAAGACGTCACCAAGTGAGATCCGTCTGATACAAATAATTTGTAATTATTTTTTTATTACATTCCCCCCTCTATATATACCTAACCTTATATAGTCTTATATGTGCGATTAAAAAGTATATTCAATCCCAATCTCCCTCTCTCTCTAAAGGATTGTAAACTTTGTCCATATAGGTTTTCTAAACACCCTTCCCCCAGCTTATTATTCAGTAAATGCAGGGAATATATGTGAAAAACTATCCAATATATACAATAGTTGAGCGGTATGGAAATCAATTTGGCGAAATAGCCGAGAGGGTTACCACTGATTAGTCAAACCCCTTCGTTTAAAAATTTTTATCATCACAGTAAGGTCTATAAATTTATATAGTTTTTTAATTATTATTAACCCATGTATAAGATTACACCAGGTCATTAAGGTTGAAAGCATTAATTTTTCTACTATAGAATTTATATAGTAAAATATATAATATAAAAAAAAATTCTAAAATAATAATTAGAAAATTATAAAAAAATATTTTTGAATTGTTCTAATTTCAATATATACATATATTTTACGTTTGTATAAATGAGACAAAATCAACCAAATTCAATTAATATGTTCCACCAGCGTTGATGTTCAAACCGAAATTGAGGAATGTTCGAAAAAATGAATTCCAAAGTGTTTCTCTTAACTTCCCCGGGATTTTGTTTTTCCCGCAGTTGGAAGGTTTTACCCCAACAGGTTGAGCTGCAGACGGGAATGAAGCGAGAGCTGAGGTTTACGCGGGTGATTGATTTTCTCAACGTTCTTGGAATTTTTGCTGCTCATCAATAAGTAGAAGAAGGGAATTGTTTCCTTTAGAGTTGGTTTGTTCAGTGTTAAACTTTCACTCCCCTGAGAATTAATTGATTATACACCGAACTTCCCTCACTTGTAGGAACACATAAAATGTAGCCAATTTCTTCTCGTTTTTAGATAATCTTTATTCGTCAAAATTGGTACTAATTCAATATGTAAATATATTATTATTGTGCAACACTTCCAATTCTTATATCTGAATACATTAAAGATGAATAATTATTCAAGATGTTTAAAAACATATTTGTTATAGCACTATTTTTTTATTTATTAATCAACCAGGCGCGATATTAAAATATTTGCGCCTATTACAGAGGAAACAAACTAAACACAACACACAAATCAGAACTTAGAATTAAATATT
Source organism: Cordylochernes scorpioides (assembly GCA_030710605.1). NCBI lineage: Eukaryota > Metazoa > Arthropoda > Arachnida > Pseudoscorpiones > Chernetidae > Cordylochernes > Cordylochernes scorpioides. The sequence goes on from CP092886.1 coordinate 70,695,440, forward strand.
TACAAATTTACACATGTATTAATCGACATAGTGAAGAAAATGTATAGAGACAAAGTGGCGGATGTAAGAGCTTTAAAGATCAGGAACAATCGATGTCTCACTTCTGTAAAGTTTGGACAGTCGTAGATAAGGTGAAGAGCAGTTTGTTCAGTTTCTCCGCAGTAACAATTATTATAACACTATTTAAGTTGCTCTTAATTATCTCCAATTCTCACATGTCACATATTTTGTGAACAGAAGAATAAATAAATAGGTTTTACGCAAATTTGGCCTTAAATACCCATTTTCTGATTTCTCGGGAAGCCATTGGGACCAAAAATATTTTTTGGTCGCAGTGGTTACAGCCTTCTCCACGCTGACGAGCGCCAAAAGCGCGAAACGCGTTCGTGGATGGCTTTTCTTGATAAATCAAGAAATTGGGTTGGCCAAATATCACGGAGCAAGCTAAATAAACGTTTAGTTTATTTTTGCTCCACTAAATGGCGCTCTGCCGTCTAAAAAGCACATGTGCTCGTGGTCAGGAGATGCCTTTTTTATTTTTAATATATATCTTTGTAACATAAATTTGCGGGAGGATCATATTCTATATCAATCGGAATAATTGCGAAAAGTTTCTTTATTCAATAAAAATGACAAGCTTTCAAGCGTTAGCTCATCATCAGGCCAATATATTCGCAAATTCCTACAATATATATAGAGGTGAAATATTATAGGAATATGTATTGTAGGAATTTGCGAAACAATTGGCCTGATGATGAGCTAACGCTAGAAAGCTTGCCGTTTTATTGAATAAAGAACCTTTTGCAATTATTTCGATTGATATATCGTTTTAAATCCTTTGCAATTATTTCACAATCTATGATATTCTATATAATCACTATTGAATGTTTTTACTATGGTGATGAACAAGTTCATCGTTCTGATACATAATTAAAGGAACAGGGGCTTTTTTCGGTACATATATGTCTGTGTGTAAGAAAATATTGCGTCATCTGAACATGTAAGTTGAAAATATTTATAAGTGACTTTTTTACAAATAAAATAAGCTACAACTTGTTCTTCTGATAGGAAAATGCTGAGAGGGCTTGGATCATCGGTAGTGAACCCTCACAGCTGTTACGCCAGTTTTATCTACCAGACCGCTCTAATATTGCATTAGAGACTGTTCCACTTATATTCCCAGCACTGTAGAGGAATTATTGGTGAAGGTACCTTGAGGAAATTAGGGTAAAAATATCTGAGAACAGAGGTGATATATATGATTCCATTTATTTATAAACATCGCAAATTGCTCTTCTGCACTGAAATAAATTTATCTGATTCCAAGTTGGAGGTTACAGCTACTGCTCTATTATAAAATACTGCAATCATCAAATAAGCCCATACGTTATGTGGACTAAGCGGCTGAAGGTTGGTGAGGGAACTATGAAATATGAAAGAGTTTGCTATTAGATTTAAAAATGAAGCAAAATATTTATTTATGTATTAGCGACACATACATCACAGTCGCATCAATAATTGACTATGTTACTTTAAATATGATTGTTATGAACCTTCTATATTTATTGGGAATTCTCTCTGTCAATATAAAGTTCATTCTCGAGTTTAATATCACTTATTTACACATATATCATGTTAAGGTTTTTTGTTGTTGTTATTTCTTGTTAATAAATTATATTTAATTGAGAAGGATATACCTTTTCCAAATATCATATTCACACGCACACATACACGCACACGCACGCATACATAAGTAGATAGTTTGTTGTTATACATCTTTAGAAAATATTACAAAATCCGACCAATGGCATCCCAATATACTACTCTAACGATCTGTGTTTCTCACATTCCGACTAGCGTCCAAAATAATTAAACCATTAAACTTTATTCCATTATAAACCGACCCAATATGCGATCAGCTATGTCCTATCTCAATTTATGGAACAAAAGAACTATGCTGTAATATATATACATATATATTAAAAATGGCATATCCTGACCAGGAGCACATGTGCTTTACAGAAGGGAGAGCGCCATCTGGTGGAACAGAAATCAACTAAACATTGATTTAGCCTGTTCCCTGATATTTGGCCAACCCAATTTCTTGATAAATCAAGAAAAGCCATCCACGAACGCGTTTCGCGCTTTTGGCGCTCGTCAGCGTGGAGTAGGCTGAACCATTGCGAATAAATCAATGTTTAGTTGATTTCTGTTCCACCAGATAGCGCTCTGCTTTCTGTAAAGCACATGTGCTCCTGGTCAGGATATGCCATTTTTAATATTGATTTCAACACCTGATCTTTTTATCTTTTATTTTTTTTTATTTCGTTTTTTAATATACATATATATACAACGTGTGATCAATATTTTCCAGCAATGAGTCCTTATCACGTATTAGAACTCATGAAATATTTCTATGAAGCCTTTTATGAATAAAACAGTTCAAATTTAACGTGAGTGTTTCATGTGTGTGTGTGTTACATTGTATGGTATTAACATCCTATTCTTACCTTCTCTATCACCATTAAGTGTTCAATAAAGAGACGTTTAAGTGGTACAAAGAACGGAAAGAAAAAATAACGCAGGCCTAGAACTAAAAATCAATATTCACCTTCTGCAGTTGTGCGGAACATCATATCATCACACCCATAGCAATGCTTGTTCATTAATTAAAAAGTGAGAGTATTTAACCTGAGGATTATTAACAAATAAAGGCAGTTTAAGATGATGCATAGATGCTGTTGCACCACTCTGTGAACTACCAATATTATTACAAGTGACCACCACCCAGCACCCGACCTTTGCTCTTCGATTGGTCAGATTTCTCTCTCTCTCTTCTCACTGTTGCTCACGCTAACCCGCTCTTAGTTATCGCAGCATTCTGTGTAGATTTCCACTCTTAGCCGACTTCGATTGCACCCCAAGATATATAAACAGTTTATTGCCTCTTAATAGAGGCACTCCTTTCAAACTGGGTAAAGTTTATTTCGAGGGTTTAACTTTCTGTAAATTGGTTAAATATATAATTAGTACAAGAGTTTTTTTCTAGAGTGAAATTATATTCCAATATATACCGTATTTAGTTTAAATGAGGGTTCTACTTTGGAACCAACACCTTAATAATGCTTTGAAATATGCAACCACTGGCATATCCACCACGTAGCTACCGATTTATATAAAAAATAATTGAAATACATATATATCATTTTGATGAATAATTTCTAAAATATATATCTATCTTACACAAATTGATAAAATATTTCGAGATATACTAATATATAAGAGTTAGACCATTCGCAAAATGTTTGTTTATTAAGTGAAACAGCAAAGCTTAAGCCCTCACTCTCCAATGGGCAGAAATATTAAAGAAAGTAATATATGTATATAGATCTTCCTCTCCTGCGTTCAATCTTCGTTTAATTATTTTAATCTCGTTGAATAGCGAGAGAGATTGAAACTTCTTTATTATAACGTCTATATATGATTATATAAGGTTAAATGCAAAAAAGAAAATATTAATGAATATATCTTATTATTAAGTGATATGTTGTGAAGATTGTGTGTGAGCAATCTTAAGGATAACTATATTTAGAAAAATTGTGAATATGTTGGATTTCAATTTTTTATTATTTCAATATTTAGAAGGGCAATTCTCGCCTCCTTTAATCGAATATACATTTATATTTGTTTTCTGAACTAAAACACATGAGCAGGTGCGCCACTTTCGCTTTGTAAGACAAATGTAGGAATTTTATCAAAGGTAATTCCTACGATGGTATCCCTTGATTAAAGGAGGCGAGTTGCCCCTCAAAATATTGAAATAATAAAAATATATAACCCAATATACGCATGTTGTGCTCCTCGAAATTTTGGAATAATAAATAATTTGAAATTCAATATATGCATTTTATAAATAATGTTATATATATATATAAGTGCACTCATAAATATAAATATATTTATATATTTCATTATTCAACATATATTCATTGGGGGAGGGGAACTTAAGGAAATTGAAAATATCGTCTATTTGTTTGTTTATTTTTTTTAATGAGACGGGGGCAATTTTGTTCACAATTATTTATCTCGTGGGTCTTCAATAAATATGTCACTGTGTATCAAATATATTTATAGTTATTGTCCAAATCCCGATATAATACTAAAAGGTACAATTTCCTTGAGTATTGTTAATGAGTGCATATATATAATATACACATTGTTTTCATTTGTGTATTCAAAACGGGAAAGACTCTGCCAACGATAGACCTCAAGATTTCCTTCCCACAGAGTTAGCAGGTCGATGTGGTGGTTGGCATTGCCCACCTCAAGACCAAGGTGGCATTTCTCGATTGTGGCCACCAGGATGGAGGTCGTCGCTGAAGAGCCAGGCCTGCTGATCCGGGAGCTGGTCACGGGAGGCGAACGGAGCAGGGGTCGCACCCCTGAGGGAGAGAGCTTGAAATATCGCTGTTCTAAATAATAAAGGTCTCATTTCACAAATATTATATAAGCTTTAAAAAATATTCAACAAAATATAAACTTTTTCCATTTTCTTGGACATTTTGCTATTTACGCACGGAGATTATTATTTAGAAAAATAATAGAAACCCTCACAAAGCTAAACTTTCAAATATTGTGCCAGGAAACTTGAGCAACTATTGACATTATTTACCAATCACAGCCTCAAAAAGGTTATCATTCGAATAGTGGTAGTACTAGAGTGTTAAAAAACCCTGCACAGAAACATGGAAATGTAAAAAAAAGAGAGCGCTTTATTGTAAATCTAGAATTTGAAGAGGCATATCTTGATGTAACATATAAAGTAAAATCATTTTAAAAACAACAAATAATAAAAGTTATTATAATAACTACATTTGACTTAATAATTTAACTCTATCGAAAACGCCATAAATATTTTAACGCCTTACTCTTTAAGGAGAATAGAACTTTGAGTGATGGATCCAAGTTCAAATTATGGCATTACCTAACTTCCAGTGGGTTAGTTCATATTACTCCATTCCTAAAAAAAAGGCAAACAAAATGTAGTTTAAAAGGGAATTCTTCCTAATCATTTTTCCAACAGCACTAATAAACATTATTGGCAAACTAGAGAGAGAGAGGAAATTGTTATTTAAAATCAAAAGATAATTCGCTCTAAAATAGTTTATATTCACAAATATAGAGGGCGGGATTATAAATATTGTGATTAAAATATGTTGATTATATTTCTCATCGATTCAACCGTAAAGATATAATTCATCTCTTGGAACAGGTAGGTCAATTTTATATTGTAAAAGGGCCAATATAAGAATAAAGTGCTTGTAAGGAAATAAATAAAGATTCCAAGGCTATGTTTCTTGTACAAAGCTTCTATTTTCAAGCTTTCGGACTTGTCAGTCCTTCAACAAGAGTATCACGTTAACAATTTAATGATAAATACTATTTTTATTTAAATTATTATTTACATATTTTAAAACATACCTTTGATATTGAGAGAGAAGAAATAAATTACATTAAATAAAGCGCTTGTAGAAATGAAACCGAGCTTTCAGCTCTAGGTTATGTAAAGCCCAAATATAGGCAGACGTTGTTTATTCCAATATAGTGGGCAGCGGATTATACGGTGTGCCGAGTCTCTTCTTACTGCGCCGCAAAAGCTTCTTACATGAATGCTCTCTTTTGTATATTTGTGGGCGTCTATTCATATTCTCCTTAGAAATAGAGTTTGATTTATTTACATAATAGATGTTTTATATATGAGATAATCATATAAATATATATGAATTATAAGTAATATTAAAAACAAAGAAGGCATAGCTTTACCACGAGCACATGTGCTTTTTAGATGGCAGATCGCCATTTAGTGGAACAGAAATCAACTAAACGTTGATTTAGCCTGTTCCCTGATATTTAGCCAACCCATTTTCTTGATAAATCAAAAAAGCCATCCACGAACGCGTTTCGGGCTGTTGGCCCTCGTCAGCGTGAAGGAGGACGACTATACATATATATATAGATGGAAAATTAGCCGGGAGCAAATTAATCCATAGAAGCAATGGGCGCTTCTCCCGTCAAAATAAACGTCAGAATCTAACGCCATCTATTGACCGTCGCCGCAACTAGCGGCCTCGGGTCGGTGACAAAGCCACAACACCAACTCTGGCAAACTGATAAGCGTCCACCTAGAGACCATGGTTTCGGGCTAATGGCCCTCGTCAGTCTAGGGCGGACTTTATTCCATGAGATCAACACGAGATCTAATGGAATCCAAGCAATCTACCAAAGAGGTGTTTTGCTGGTAATGTGGCTGGGCCAAATCTATGGCTAGAACATAGATGGAAAATTTGCCGGGAGGAAATTAATCCATAGAAGCAATGGGCGCTTCTCCCGGCAAAATAAACGCCACAACACCGTGTGGATCTCATGAAATAAAGTCCGCCCTAAACTGACGAGGTCCATTAGCCCGAAACCATGGTCTCTAGGTGGACGCTTATCAGTTTGCCAAAGTTGGTGTTGTGGCTTTGTCACCGACCCGAGGCCGCTAGTTGCGGCGACGGTCAATAAATGGCGTCAGATTCTGACGTTTATTTTGACGGGAGAAGCGCCCATTGTTTCTATATAGATATATATTTATATAATCCTCAAAATAAAATACCATAAAACAATTCATACATCATCTATATATCAAACGCAATGCGTTGATAATCACCCCTCTCCTCTTTCTATGTAAGATATTTAAAAGAGAAATATATGTTTTTTGTCGTTTATAAATAGAAGCTTTTAAATGTAAATAAAAAGTTTGCTTTTTTGTGAGATTGAGGCTTAATGACTGCCCAGATACCTGAAAGGACTGTAAAACTGCACAAAGGGGAAATAAATAAAATATATACATTTACGAGAGGAGTAAATAATCGCGTGCATAAAAATATTCAACCAATTAAAAGGATGTAAATTTTCTGCCTTCTTGATCTCTTGAGGAGACCTCGCAGACTGAGAGCCCATTAAATTATATCACAACGCCAGTTTTTGCCAATACCAACCTCCGCACTGTTTGTGGTGGATTCAAGCTCTGGGTTTATAGATGCCCTCCGTTGGGAGACTAGTGGTCTCATGTGGTGATCACGTTCTCCATTTAAAACAATGGAAGCAGGATGTCTTCTGCCATTTCATGACGGCTAGTGCCGTTCTCATACACACATATATAAATATTACTCAAAGATAAAACCTCAAATTTACTTGATAAAAAGGCATTTTCTGATCGTGCAACTAAAAATTGAAACTAATAGTTGCACGATCAGGAAATGCCCTTTTTCTCAATTTATCCACCTGATCCAAGTGCAACTTCACTTTTGTACTATTTTTCAAATTTATTTTTTCTGCAATTCTACCATGAAACTATTTTTATATACCTTTTAATATTGAGACAATAATATTTGTCGCAACAATATTTATTATTTTATGTGAAAAAACATTTAAAAAATATATAAAATAGGTAAATAGGTCAGGTGTTGTAATTAAAAACAGAAAAGGCATATCCTGACCAGGCTCACATGAGCTTTTCGAGATGGCAGAGCGCCATCTAGTGGAGCAAAAATAAATTAACGTTTATTTAACTTGCTCCGTAAAATTTGGCCAACCCAATTTTCTGATAAATCATTGTTCGTGGTTGACTTTTCTTGATTTATCAAGAAATTGGGTTGGGCAAATAACACGGAGAGTGTTAAAAACACTTTAATTTATTTTTGCTCCACTAGATGGCGCTCTGCCATCTAGAAAAGCTCGTGTAAGCCTGGTCAGGTTATGCCTATTTTGGTTTTTATTATTTTATAGATAAATAAAAATGAATTTCTTTGATCAAATCTCAAATTATACGAAACCTCAATCTAAAAGAATGACATCTTTCCAAGAGAGATTGCCGTAGTATTTACAAAATGAGTTCAGTTAGGAAGTCTAACATTTAGAAAAAAGAAAGAGCTTTACATTCCGTTATAGATTGAGTTAGTGTTTTATAGAGCTCCCCAATTGACAGACTATCTCTGTGTTAGAAAAAAGCGGTAAATGACACCTTCCGTTAGAATTTCTCTCGTCAAGTAAATATTCCCAGTGGTTGGAATAAATATTCCAAAAAGTATATCTTCGCAGTTTGTTTACAATATTCAAAGTTGGCTCTGTGGCTATTTTAAGAACTTTAATATTTACTGGCTGCAGATAAAATTAATAAAGAATTAATTTTTTTTCGTGCAACGAATGTTTATCCTCCTGGTAGAAATATACGCGCGCGGCGCTATATTGAAGTATAACTTATTTATCTTTCACAAGAATAACGCTGCGTAACTTTCTATCAAAATATATTATAGAACATTTCGAGCAAGATTTTATCAGATTGATGTACATTCCAGTAAAATTAATGAATACATGTTTTTATTGTGAAATTGCATGCATAGAATGGCGCACGTGGAAAACAAAGTTCTAAAGTATATTTCAGAATGTCTATTGTATTTAATATACGGTTAATGCTAGAAGATAAAATTATTGTGTGTTGAGAGCTGTGGACTGCGGTTTATAGTTCAGGGTTCTTGGATGTTTCCAGCGCTTTAAGCTCTTGTTTATGAATCTTGGTTATGGCGTTCTTTTGAAGGATTCTGGTGATTTGAAGTCTTTATGATACAATTTCATTTTTACTAATTACGATAGCGTCATAAATATGCTTTTTTTGTACAATTAGAATTTTCTGGAGTTTTTTTAAAATAATATCATCAAAAATATCTCTACAGACCTTACTTAGAGATAATCTCTGATGATATTATTTTAAAAAAGAAACACATTGCCAGAAAAGTTTAATTGTTACAAATTTTATCGGTAGCTAGTAATATAATTTATAAATACATTTTTTTTTAAATCCGTGTACTTTGGTTGAAGTTAAAACTAGTAATCATTCAAAAAGCAGAAGTTCATAATCGTTATAGATTTTGGACATTAATAAATCAGAGAACAAAGTTTTAAATACCGGCCAATGATGAAGAAGTTGTGCAGGCCGAGACCTGATTGGTCTGTGAAGTCAGTAGCCACATCAGCTGCCACAGGTCCCACGATATTGGAGGATCAATCATCCACTGCCTTCCAACAATACCGCCATTTTTTAAAGAAATAAATAGACCTAATCTCTACCCTGAATTCTTTCTCCTCGGGTTGTGTTCGTGGCTTCTCCATAGAAATAAAAATTAACAGAACACTAATAACCTTATGAACACAAAACACTCTCTTCAAATTTAAACAATAATAAACAACGTGTAATAATAAACTAGGAATATTAAGAAACTACCCTAGTTACTTGGGCAACGCCCCGGGCTTACCCGAAGGGCCTGTGAAGAAATGAGTATATTCTGATTTTTTAGAGATTATAAAAGATATATTAGAATATATATATTGAATTTTGGTAGTTTTTTGATTGTAAATAATAATAATATGGAACAAAATTATACTAAAATTTATGATAAAGGTAATTAATAATTAAATTAGAAACACGAAATATCTATCATAAGGTGGAATCCTCTGGTGTATAATAAGCAGCAAACATAAATAAATTCCGAGGATAAGTTTCTTTTATTTCAAAAATAATAGTACTTCGAGCTTTCGAAAAGCTCGAAGTACTATTATTTTTGAAATAAAAGAAACTTATCCTCGGAATTTATTTATGTTTGCTGCTTACGAAATATCTATCTTAGAAATTAATAGAAATCAATAATTCAAACGCACATTTTTGAAAAAAAAATAATATGGTGATAATAGATAAATAGCGTGGTGAGTTTCTTTTTATTAAAATTAAAATTACAAGCTTTCAAGCAAAATGCTTTTCTTCAGGTAATCCAAAAATACGTGGCTAAAGTATGCATAATAGATAAATAATTCAAAAATTGAAAGCAAAAAATCTACCATTGGATATTTGAATAGATTAAAAAATTAATATAACTAATATTTGGGGGAAAAAAATAAGTGTGAAACATACAAAGCAAATAAATAACGATTTTTTTTGGTATATAGATCGCTATGTATAGTTCAGTATCTTTGGAGGAGATTGCTTAAAACTTTACAACTGAAAACTCTGTTAGTGTATTATGTATATAGATATATTCTAATTATTTACTTGAATTGCTGAGATATATGCAACTTTATGAATTAAATTATTCATAGCGTATATATTCTATATTTACTCAAATAAAAAGGAAAGAAAGAACTTGTCTCATCATCGCAACAAGGGCGATAGTAAGCTGTTTATTTAAAAAAAAAGCATACGTGCTAGGTTTAAATTTGCAATAGCAGATGGCGCAGCTAATGCATCATGGAGAGCTTTGTTGTTTATATACTTGAGTTTTCATATGTATATCATAAAAATCTTAAGATAATAAAATTAATGTATATCATTGTCGATGGTGTAACTTAGTTATTTTATATCAAACAAAGACGTTCTTAATAAAATCTCATCTGTGAAGAGTTAAGTTTATTTCCCGAAGTTCTCCTTTGTAGCACCACATAAATCTTGTGACGTCGTAATGACTCCCGGTGGAATTCCTGGAGTTTGCTCACATAGCCACCCCGCACCTCAGTAGTTCCTCCCGTGGGTTGATGCATGGTTCAGCTGGAGATGTTCTCTATATATTGATTTGAAGAGATTTGCCTTTAAAATTTTTTAAATAGAATTTCTATGATGAAGTACTCTATGAATTATGGCATGTGGTACTGTTAAGAGATGGTCTGTTGTCTGATGATGGCCTTGAATGTTTTCTTACTTGGAATTGGAGCTCTTTGGAATGGTTTTATAATTTATCTAAATTTCTTTTATGGTTAACAAGATGAGATATTATTTGGATTTACTCTTCTGTTACTGAAATAATGTGTGAGGAAGAAAATGCTATTCAACCTTGTGGGGTAGGATTTCACTAACCTGGTCAGTGGGTGTAAAGGAACTAAATAGCCGCATGTTGAGCTATGAGTTTACTCGTCAGAATACCCACCACATAAATGTGAACTGATATATATTTATAAAAACATTCCCCCCGCACACATACTTCAAATATACATACGAATGTCCTGCCTTGCGACCTGTGCACTTTTTCATTTCTCGCCCATCAAGACAATCATGGTCTGTAAAGTGTTCAACTGATAGAATTCAAGGGAAAGAAAAATAAGGCATATTCTCCTTCATTGATTTTCCCAATATTATAAAAATTATTTATTGGTGTGGTATTTTTGTTTACATTTTTTATTTCTCTTCACAATTTTCAAAGGTTTAACATTTTACAGACCATGATCGTCATAATGAGTGAATTTCAAAAAAAGGTGCAAAATTTACAGCGTGTGACAATCATATTTATATATTTTTAGGCTGTTTTTAAAAATAAACTACGATTTACATATACGGAGAGTATATTAAACTCATAGTTCAACAGAGCCCCATTTAAGTTTGCGATGGTAAGAATAATAAGAATTTCAAAAACATATATACTTATAAACACCAGTGCCTAATTTTCTTCTGTTTTAAAATTTGATTCATTTTAACCAATGTTGAAAGATATTGGCATGATTATCATGTGAAAGGTTTGAAACTGTCGTCTGGTTTAGATTTGACAAAACCCTGCCTGCTACTAATTATTTCTATCCATCCCAGTTGAAACATTGAGGACTTTCATGGTGTCAAAAATGTTTCAAACGTTAGAGAGACATGCTATTTCCTTTTTTAAAAACTTTTCTCTGATAATTTTAAATAAATATTTAAAAACTTATAAAAACTAAGTAAATTTTTAAATGTATATATACTTTTGAAAATTAATTACTTTTCTATTTACCTTTTATTAGTTATATCAAATATTATCATTGTTCTGAGTTTTATTTGTTTTTAATTTTTCTATCTTCAATTCTTTCCTTTTTTCTTATGTTCTCCGCTTCTATAACACATAATCAACGAAGTTTCAGCGTGAACATGTTATATTTCTAATTTTTGCTGATATATTTTTAAAATCTTTGATATATTAAATATAATTTTATTTCACCTTTTCTTCAACCTTCCATTTTTTACCTTTAATTTTATTACTTTATTCTCTCTATATATAATTTTATATATAGAACACCACTCTCCTCAAATATATATATATATACACATATTATAATATCATATCAGTTGCTTAACCGAATATCCACACGCCATATCTGCTATATAGAACCATTTTTATATAAAATTTAAAAAGACATAGTGCAAATTATGTTATATTTAGTTGTGTATATCGATACGACAACATCCCAACGTATATAAAGTGATAACTTCGCCCAACATCTATACCAAAATAAAAAACATCAAAAGTGCTCTATTACGCAATTACAGTGAAGGGAAGAGATATCCTGGAGTAGGCTTACCATCCCTATTACCTACGACCTTACGTTGAGTGACGGCTAGAGCGTTACATGTTCAATAGCAAAAGCATTTCTGTTAAGACATCTCGTCTTATATAGAATCTGCCCCTCTATCCAAAGAGGAGTCAAATAAACCAGTAAGAGTATCAATCAATAAATAAGCAATTGAATATTCGAAGCCTTGATGTTGAAACATCTCAACAACTCATTGTCTTCTAGTCATCTTCCTTTTCTCTTATTTTTATCGACATACTTGGCTTTTATGCCGAAGTATGGAACGGCCAAAAAAGTAGAAAAAGCTTTCATTTGCCAATAAATCAAAGAATAAATTGCAATAATTTGATTATTTTGTGGATAGCCTTCTGACACCGCCAATTTCTGCCTTTACCCCAGTAGACTGGAGCAATGTAGAACTCTATGAGACATCCTAACCTGAGTTTCATCTCCTTATAACTCATCTTTCAATTAACAATCCTTCTTCAAATATTCTGAGCGCCCTTTGTGGGAATTAATCAGTGTATCAGAGAATTCTACTGCTATCTAAGCTTATTTTAAACGATTATATGTCCATTTATAGTGATTCAAGTCTTAATCAATAAAAAATCAGGCATAAAAATGTATTCGCTCAGATATGAAAGGCTTAGGATTAGGTTAGACTTGTGCTGGAGTTCAGGAGAGGCATAGGTTAACTGTACATGTTAATGACAACTACAGGTATACGAACATGGACATGTGTAGTTTGGCAAATACGCTTTTCTATCAATAATAATCAGATTTTTTCTGTTTTATTTATTAATACAGATGAGATAAATATACTCAGTTCAACATCTAAATGACTTCCTATGAATTTCAACTCTTAGCTAAGTGATATATTGAATAATTCCTATAGTACCTAGTTATGGTTCTCTATATGATGAGAATTCCCTCTGAAAATAAAGTTTATTGCGATTGTTTTAAAGCTTTGTTCAGCTTCTTAAAGTCTCTATATTGGTATTGTCGAAAAAGAATAACAGTGGCTATAATATCTTTAGACAATGTCTAAGAAAAGTATAGTTCAAAAGAAACACACACACTAAGCAAATATGAATATTCAAATGTTTTGATTTAATTATTCTAAGAAAAAGTAAAAAGGTGTCCACGCACATTCAGAAGAAAATATACCTTTAAAATAAAATACTGATCAACCACCCAATGATTCGAATGATTATCCTCGAATGAACCAAAGGTTAATAAATTTTGGTATTTTGATTGAAATTAATTTAACACATCCTCTTATCTCTTTATATTTTAATATAAACTATCTTTATATATTTAAATAAAAAGGTATATATTGGATCAAAATATCATTAATTTTACCAATATTTCAGTTGGCTGAACTCCAACCTTTATCAAGGTATTATAACATATTAATGTGTCTTTATATATATATATATATATATCTTTAAAAATATATTATATGTATATTTCAGTTGCACGATAAGGAGATGCCTTTTTCTTTTTCATAATTTATGCACCTTATCCCAGTACAATGTTACATTTGTACTATTTTTTCACATTGTGTAGCGTCCTCACGCAATTCTGGCCTTAACTACCCGTTTCATGATATTTCAGGATGCCTTAATGACCAATTTTTTTTTGGTCTTTGAGGTACAGCTTGCACCACGCTGATGAGGGCCAACAGCCCGAAACGCGTCCGTGGTTAGCTTTTCTTGATTAATCAAGAATGGGTATTGTGCCAATTCTGGAATAATTAAAAATCAACGAGAATAGTTGATATTTATTCCGTTAGATGGCGCCAGCCATCAGCAACTTTCAGTTGCACGATAAGGAGATGCCTTTTTCTTTTTCATTATTTGTATATGTTACGTTTTTCTTCTTTTACCTGCACCTCTATGGTGATATTCGTTAAAGCTGTGCTTATAGAAATAGGTATTACCCTATTGATCCGGCCACGGACACCGAGGTCTACATATTGATTTTTTCTTAGGGAGAATCCAATCTGCGGAGGCTGGAAAGGAGAGAAGTTGTGGGGACACGGCAACTTTCTTCCTTGCCTCTCAATTAAATTACAGTAACTTAACTCTCGTTTTAATTTGGGAGTAGTTTACTTAATGGCATCTCTCTTCTCCTAATGAAATAATTAAAACAAGGTTTTCTCTGTGTGTAAACAGACACATGAGAACACGGTCTGATAGATAGCGAGATTTGGATAAGGGATTATATATAATTTGAATGCATGCTGGGTAATATCTAGACGCAAACCATATTATTTAATGTAAACCTGAAAACCCATGAATTGTGTTCTTCAAATGGTGTCTTAGAGCTAAGACCCGGGCTGCGGCCACTCGGAGACCTGTGCACGTCCACAATCAGAGACCCCGCTGAATCTAATCTTGGACCACCAGAGGCTCTGGTAGAATTACAAGTTAATTTGTGCGAGCAAGTCGCCTGGTGAACGGCTTTTAATTTGTGTTCCCTTCCTTTCATATCTATTTCTCTCGCTAATGTTTATATCTGTTTTATATATTATATGACATTTTACATCCAATATATATTTTTTATTATTTAAAGTTTTAACACTCTATTACTTTTACCATTTATTTGAATTAATTTATATTTGACATTCATATTTGTTTCTTACGATATATATTATTGATATTATATCGGCATAGACACACCTTACTGCAATAATAGAAATTTTCAAATGTGAGAATTTAACTCATCAGAAGTGTGTTGACCCTCTCAGCGGTTTTGCGAAATTATTTTCCAGGCTGTTCTACTGTTGGACTGCATTGTTTTATTACTATCGTTATATTTATTTCTAGAATATCACAATGTCACAGATGTCATGACACAGTAACCGATGTCAATCTGTGAGAGTGAAAGCGCTACATAGCACTTTCAAATGGATTGTGTAGCAGTGATTATCCTATATTAAATTAAATTTACTTGAAGGTTTAGAAAACCTGTAGAGAAGTTGGTTATGCCAAAATTCCTTGAAGTATTTAGTGATAAATTATATATTGAAATATTTTAGATGCATTAATTTAATTGTATTTAGACTACATTCTTAAGCGTTACCTACGCATCCTCAGATATTCAGATTCTAAATCTTCATTCCATCGAATGCAATTATAAGACCTATTAGTATCTAGAATGATATTCCAACATATCAATCTGATAAATATGGCAAGAATCTCTCCGTTTAGAGCTGCTAAATGTGGCAACTGCCATTTCACGTGCCATTTATAGTTTGTTTTGTCTCGATATCACTAGTTAAGCTTCTAAAAATTATTTTTCCTTTCATATATATATTATTATAACTAGTTAGTTCAATAAAACTATCTTTTTCAAATGGATGCTATATTGGATTCTAAATCGTTTGCATACACCAGAGAAAAACCTGTTACTTCGAAATGGCGTATGCTACAATAATCTTTTAGAGAGAGAGAGAGAGGTGGTTGGTTGTTCATCAGAGGTTGGTTTAGGTTAGGTCGCATGGCCGACCGAGAAGAAAGAGAGAGAGAGATTTAAGTAATCTTAATTAAATTAGAGAGACCTACTTGAATAGTGCGACAGTAAGTCGCAGAAGCGTTGTAATAGAATATAAAAGAGACAAATATACTTGATATGTTGAAGAATAATACCTCTACAGCGCCAATTGATTTAGGTATGAAGAATAACTGATGGTGTTTTCTGTAGTTGTAATATCTCATCTACGTTGTTCACCTAAGAGATTTAGACAACAGTTGGGTATTTTTCAGACAATCTAAACAGAACTGTGTAGTAAAACCTGCCCAGTGCAATCTCCTATCGTATAAATAGGTGTTGGTAACCTGACCAGGGCAGATCTCCTCCGTAATTCAATGTTATAAGGGTTTACGAGCATCTTCCATCTCCCCAAATAAGGCCAATCTGGTGGCAATTTGCTAGTTCGCGGTGGCACCTCTATCATTCCTGGCCCACATTTATTACTTTCCGAATTTTCAAAAACTTCTTACACGTTAATTATAAATATAATTCTCTAATATTACCTCTAAAATTTTATTAAACATTGTGCATTTAACTAAACCCATATCAATATTTGGATAGTCGATGTCTTTGAAAAAATATTGTGATGGGAAATCTATTTGGTTTTGTTTACTTGCACTGTTCAAGAATTGAAGACCAGTATAGCATATAAAATTTGTTCAATACGGGATTGAATCTTGGGTCATGGTTGTCGAAGTCTACGGTGTCCCATATTGTTGTTAACGTTTGAACCTAAGGAAAGGTGCGGTCTTTCAACTTTATCTGATCGGGAGTGTCTTGTACAAGTGGTACATGTTGTCTGAAGACGACAAGGCAAATCTCTTTCTGTTTATCGCACCGAACTTCATCACAACCACACTGCCATCTAGACCTAGACTCTGGGACTGGACGGCCGTCTCACCTCACAGTTACCAATGTGAAACTATGCCAGGAAACTGGCCCTACCTCGCCCAACTCTTCCCAAGTGAATGTTTGTTCACAGCCTGTATTGTTTTAAATTATTATTACTAATATAGTGATAATGTGATGATATGAATTCATTCATAAAATATAATGGGGGGTCGGTGGAAGGATGATCTAAATCTTTGATTTTCGACCGCTACGACCCGGGATCGAATCCAGCATTGGGCACTTTTTTTCTGATGAAAATAATTGCTCCAATGGCCCCCGACTCTTGCAAAAGTCCAACCCCACCAGCGAGTGCAAGTAACCAAACGTGGCTCTGGCACATTTTTAAGTGCAAAATCGAACTGCTTTTCACATGTGTAGACATGTGGTGCACTTACAGTTAAAGCAGTCGCCAACTTCTACCCACCATGATTATCATGGCCTGTACCACGTTTACTAGGGATAAGCAACAAATAATAATCATAAAATATAATTATAATTTTTTACACTGGAATATTCAAATTAGCTTGCTATAGAGCTGATGTACATAATATGAGGGGTCGGAACTACGACAGCAAACTCTCCAGAACTAATATCGCGACAGTTTCATATTAGAATGGGTCAAATATTTGAGAATAGAATGCGAAATAAGCCCATAAACTAACCCCTTTATTCATTCACATATATGTATAAGAAATGAAAACATTAAAGCATGAAAATTTCTTTTACACAAAGAGCAAACTTCTCTAGTGTCTTTACTGCGATGATAAATATATATTGGGATCAGTGGTAACCCTCCAAGCGGTTTCGCCAATTTAATCTACCAGACCGCTTTTTAGAACTCTGATACTGTATTGGCTCATTCTGCTTTTATATGATACACTGAAGGGTGGAATCCTAGAAATGGTATTTAAGAAAACTATGGACATAGGCTCTTAGGACAGTAGAATTACATATAAATATTTGGACCGAGCAAGGCTCTCCCACAAACGATATGGACTTTCAGGGAAACAAAATGCTTTGAGAGGACCGTTTCGAGTTTGCTTATTTATTCACGTATAAATAGTGCTTAAGCATTACACGCCGTTATTAAATCTCGAAGTTCTGATATATTGAATCGAAATATTTACTTTAAAATTCTAAATATCATCAATTTGACCAGGTTTCCTACATGTATTGATCCAACTTCAGTGGGTCTTAATTTTAAAACTTTGTTTAACTGGAAGTTATGAAATATCACATCGACATATCAACTTTAAACGACTAAATATCGGACTCAGTTACCCACATATTTGTCTTTGTATCAGCTAAAATCTTCAACTCTGTTTCTGTCAAATCTAGAAGGGTAGGATGTTCATGTTGAAATATTTACTTTAGACTAACATTAAAAATCAAATCGACCCCATTTCCCACATACAGTAGAACCTCCCTGAAAATACACCTAATTGCTGATCCAAACCTTTCTTTAGGGAGAGGTGTCCTCTTACCGGAGAGTTTCCAAATTGTAAAAATGGTAATTTTGCAAATGAAAACTGTCCTTTGTTGAGAGGTGTCCGCTAGCGGGGTGTCCGTTAAAATGAAGTCCCACTGTATTTGTTTCCTTATAAGCGTACCTGAATATTTACACATGCTCAGGTCAAATCTCGAAGAACAAAATTTTCACATTGATGAACTATTAACATATATTTTCAAATGCACACATATGCTTAATATAAAGTTGAAGGAGGATAGTATTCATACGTCAAAAATGGCACCTCTTTCTTCTAAAAATGCACTAAAAACAAAGCACTTGGATTTTCAATTCAAAACGTACAAAACATAATGGTAGTGATAAAGAGCCACAAAACCAGGTTTAGGAATATCAGACAAAAGCCAACCTGTATACCATATATATGACATAATAAAAATATGATTTTTATTATTCATAATATAATTCAAATTCTAGAACAAAATAATTACATAACCATAATATTTATTAAAATTGTTTTCCTAATATAACTGAAATTATAATTTAAATAATAAAATTAAAAATAATAACTAAACACAGAGTTAATTTTTAAAATGTAAAGGAATGCCAAACAAAAAGAATATAACCTAATTTGCTATTTTTTAAAAATAATAATAACATTGTGTTGGATTGTCTTTGTATATAAAACTGTTTTCTTTGAGAAATAATGAAAATAAATATAATTTAAGACATAAAAGGTTATTATTCATATTTTCTTTTTATCCACGACTGCATGAAAGGTAAGGTAACTAGAATATACGTTTTTTTTATGACATATATATATATATTATGGCTTTGAACCTAATCAGTACAGGGGCGGGTACAGAGTCCGGAATCATGGTATTTAGATTGGTTTAATTTTTTTAGAATTTACCAAAACTTAGTTTTAGCTCATTATCTATCAACATTATTACGTTTTGTGATTAAACAATGAACAAAACGAATCGTTTTAATGCATTTTAAAAGGAGAGGTGAAATTTTGGTAAATAATATATATATATATATATTCCTCAAAATTAAAATAACTAAAGTTAATGCCATTTTAATATTATTTGAAAAAAGCTTCAAATATAGTGGATATTAATATTCATTTTTCAAATTTTTATAATTTTGCATTATTAAATTAAGGTTTTATGAAGGCCCTTTTTTACCTTTTTGCATGTCATATTGACATGTTAGGCACAAGTGACAAAAACGTACGGTGGCTTTAAACACGCTGTAAGTAAAAGTTAGATTTAATAAGACATTATGGAACGTCCATTAATTAATACCTTCTTTTATATATGCGCGCGCGGTAATTTCTCTTTAATTCTACGCAGAAATTTATTTTGTCTGCAGACTTTTTATGCAGTTCGAAGTTTCTTATCAAACACTAATTTTCAAAATATAAAACTTTTTGTTTAATTGCTTTCAAGTAAATAAATTGAGCTCTAATTGAAATTTCATTTTATTTGGAGGGCAAGCCAAAAAATTAAACCTAATCTGCAATGCGCATTTTGTGACGTCATCAAACATTCTATATGGTATAAAAATTTGGAGAGGTTTGTTCAATATAATAGCTTTGTATTTATATTGCCCCCTATATATGAATACAACTTAAAGAGAGTTGCCAAAAGATAATATTCATATACAAGGGTCACTCTAAAGGTTTTGCAATCACTTATCTTTATTAAAGCTGCTACTTTCAAATTTCAGACTTTCTCAAATTATTCACCCTTAGTACCTATGCAAGATTTCATCCGTGAAAACCAATTATCGAAGCACTTACACCAGACAATTTCGATCAAATATGAATGAGAAAAACCCTAGTACCGATGAAGGACAAAGCTTGAATTCATGGTATACACTTTGGATTTTATCTAAATTATCTAAAAATGGTTTTCTGGCTCATTCTTTATCACCACTTTATGTTTTGTACTCTCTCTCTCTCTCTTTAGAGTGATAAACATAATTCATTCTTTTAATGAATATTTAAAGGGAGAGGTGTATCCTTTAGTATATGTATGTAATAATGTAAATATTATATGGAAATGAACACTCCAGAGGTTAGTGGCGACAAGAAGGCTACGTCCCTAGAAACAGACGTGGTCACATGGCTCCAGCAATGAGACTGCCCAGTACAGCCGTATATCAAGTGAACCTTTCCTCCCCACTGTCTTCTAACAACCCCGGCTCTCTTCTCCTACCGGGGACAAAGGTCGGACCTTTCCTGTTCCCTGTTTTTGAAGTCATATGGCGCCAGGTTTTGTCACGGCTATTTCTAGTGGACGTCAGACTTTCTTTAAATTTATTAGTTCTAAGCAAGTTACAATAATAGGGGATATAATTTTAAATTTATATTATATATATATGAATTTATAAATTTACTCATGCATATATATATGAAAAAATAGAATAAAAATTAAATCGTAGTTGAATGAGGTGGATTAATAAAAAAGGCATCGTGCAACTGAGATTTCTGAAGGCTTACGCCATCTGTCGGAATAAACATCAACTAATTGTTTATTTTTAATTATTACAGAATTGGCCAAATACCCTTTTTTGATCAATCCGGAAAATCTAATTATGTACGCATTTCGGGGTCTTAGCCCTTATCAGCCTAGTGCAACCTGTACCTCAACGACCAAAAAAAAAAAAAGCTGTTCTTTAGGGCATCCTGGAAATCACAAAACGGTTATTTAAGTCCAGAGAGCGTGGAAACGCCAAACTATGTGAAAATATAACAATAGTAAAATTTACTAGAATCGGTAGATGAATTTAAAAAAAAGGCCTCTCCTAATCGTGCAACTTGAAGTAGCTAATCGCTTGCGTCATCTGTCGGAAAAATATCAACTAATCGTTAATTTTCAATCATTCCAGAATTGGCCATATCTATATAAATTTGGCCTTAAATACTCATTTCTTGATTTCTCAGGAAGCCTCTTGGTCAAATTTTGTCCTTGAGGTATAGCCTGCTCCAAGTCTTTTGTTTTTAATATATTTATATATATATTTTTTGAAAATAGAGCAATCCATACTTAATTCATTAGATAATAAAAGGCATATATTGGATTTTATAAAATATTTATTTTGCCAATATTTCGGCTGGCTGAACGCCAACCTTTATCGAGGCATTACTATTGACGCGCTTCGCCTAGCCAGAACAATGGAAAGGCTTAGACTTTCTATCAACAGTTGGAAATTACACTTACATTTTAATCACCAGTGTCTCGCCGCAAGCATAATTCCACCTTCTTTAATTTTAAAAGATCCTGTCCGCACAAATTATTCTAGAAAAATATTATTTGAAACAGGTAAGAGGTAATGCATCGATAAAGGTTGGCGTTCAGCCAGCCGAAATATTGGCAAAATAAATATTTTATAAAATCCAATATATGCCTTTTATTATCTAATTTATATATATATATATATACACTCATGGACAAAACTTTGTAATGTATGTCGGAATTCAGGCAATAACTCAAAAGAAATTTGATACCTAGTGGCCTTTATTGAAGACACATGTAATAACCAAGCGTGTACAAAATTTCCTCTGCCTCCTTCAAAAAAAAAGCAGACGACCAGCTACATCAAATACTTTCTTATTCCTCAAATTTTGTCCATGAGTATATATATATATACAGTATATATATATATATATATAGAGAGAGAGAGAGAGATATGTACCAAACACGAGACCCCTCTCTTTGTAAGAACATTGAAACAATACATTTTCTGGCAGAGAATGAGCCACAACACTAGGTTTTTGACAAATTCAGACGAAACTTCGATCAAATTAGAAAATCCCTAGTACTGATGAAGGACAAAACTTGAAATCATGGTATACACGTTGGCTTTTATCTAAATTATCTAAAAATGGATTTTGGCTCATTCTTATCACCACTTTATGTTTTGTAATCTTTCTCTCTCTTTAGAGTGATAAACATAATTCATTCTTTTAATGCATATTTAAAGGGAGAAGTGTATCTTATAGTATATGTATGTAATAATGTAAATAGTAAATGGAAATGATTTCATTCATCAACCGATTTCATAACTCCTTTCCTTAGATGCTTAGAAATCGAGGCCACCTCTGTATTGTTGAGGGCCAAAGCCCGACACCATGGTATACAAGTTGACTTTTTGTCTTAATTTGCCAAAACTGGCATTATGGCACACTCTTGGCCACCACTATTAGGCTTTGTACTGGTGTAATATAATTTTTTTTTTAGAGAATTTTAAAAGTGAGTCAGCAACTTTCATTAATAAATAGGAAAATGTAAAATAGACGCGAAGAAGCCAATACAATGAACACCATGCGGTGGATCAAATGCTTCGGTGAAAAATTAGCCGCGGCCATTAGAGCAATTTGTATATGCGCCTTTGAAAAATTACTTCTGCTGGCATGTCAGGCCACTTTTTATTCCGATAAATTATTTATTTATTTAAATCACGCTTCCCCACATTTTTGAAGATTTCTATCAAGATAACTAAACGGCTCTAAGTGCAAATACTTGTTTGAAATCTTTAAGCCTGAATTACACTTTTCCCTTTCATTTAATTTCTCGTGGCGAGATTTATTCTGCATTTTCTACAATACACTTTCCTCTCATCCATCTTAGTTATGATCCATCAGCCATCTTAAGTCTGAGATTAAGTTTGAATTTTA
The DNA here is from genome assembly GCA_030710605.1 of Cordylochernes scorpioides. Taxonomy (NCBI): domain Eukaryota; kingdom Metazoa; phylum Arthropoda; class Arachnida; order Pseudoscorpiones; family Chernetidae; genus Cordylochernes; species Cordylochernes scorpioides. Next base: position 70,718,419 of record CP092886.1, read on the forward strand.
GTATTCATATTTAGACACAGTATTATTTTTATCATGATGCATTAGTGCGCCATCTGTTATGAAAATTTGAAACTATTATAGACGCGTATGATTCTTTTTGAAATTAAACAATTTCTACACCTTACTGCAATGGAAAAATTATAGGGAGGACTTGGCTCATCAGTGAAGTTATATGTAGGAACCAGAATTATTTACTATTTGAAATGAGTATAGCCACACAATTTATCTAATAAGTAAATATATATATATTATATCATATTGTCACATGGAAATTTAGGGAAGACCAACTTTGGGATGAGACAGCGATTTACTCAAGGCAAGAAAAAACTATGAGTGGTAAACAAAAGATAAGCAATGTGGGAAGATTACAGAGTAGCAAATTATAAACATAAAAAATAATACTCTGTTAATAAAATAAAAATACCTCGTTACAATATGTATAAAGCTCTTGTAAAGCAGTCAGGATATATATTGCTATTTAATTTTTGTTTTTAATATATATATTTAATATAAGTTAAATTATTCTTTAATCATTGAGAATTATGTCATTAATGCACTATATTTAAGACAGATGATGTATACACTGCGTGACATTGAAAATGGAACACCAAGAAATAGTGGCCAGAAAGTGATGAAACTCGGCAGACAGAGAGAGACAGGGACGAACAATAAGTGATCTTTATTTCAAAATGATAGTCATAATACAGAGCGAGAACGGCGTCGGCTTAGTAGCAAGTAGGACCACCGCGGACGGCGATGCACGCAGCAACACGTCTAGGTAGACAGTCAATCAGAGTACGGATGGCGTCCTGAGGGATGGCTCTCCATTCCCTCTCAACCATTTGCCACAGTTCGTCTTCTGAGCGCTGCTGTAACAAGGCAGGCAAACGGCGTCCAATGATGTCCCAGACGTGCTCGATTGGTGAGAGATCAGGAGAGTACGGTGGCCAGGGAAGCATCTGTACATCTTGCAGAGCTTGATGGGTAATGCGAGCAGTGTGCGGTCGGGCGTTATCCTGCTGATAAAGGGCATTGGGTACCCCCTGAAGGTAGGGGAGTGTCACCGGTCGCAGCACATCATCAACGTATCGTTGGGCCGTCATAGTGCCCTGAATACGAAGTAAAGGTGACCTGGAATTATACGCGATTGCGCCCCAAACCATGATTCCACGTTGTCGCACGGTGGGGCGTTCCACAATTGCTGCCGGATTGGACCTTTCTCCACGTCGACGCCACACGCGTACACGGCGACTATCACTGGACAAGCAGAAACGCGACTCATCTGAGAACACGACCCTGTGCCATTCCGTCATCCACGTCGATCTAGCCCGGCACCATTCCAAACGTTGGCGCCTATTCGGTGGGGTCAATGGCAGTCTTCTTAGCGGACGGCATGAGTGCAAGCCATTAGCAACCAATCGACGGGAAATGGTTCTGGTCGAGATGGAATGATCTAGGGTGTCTTGCACATGTTGCAGGATGGCGGTACAAGTGGCTTGTGGGGCCGCCACTGCTTGTCGAAGGATACGCCGATCCACACGTGCTGACGTCACTCTGGTTGCACCGACATTCCTATAAATTGCCACATTTCCTTGTTCCAACCATCTTCTCCACAGTCGGTGCACCGTGGACGCACCAAGGTGTGTATCAGCTGCGATTTGACGTATGGACCAACCTGCCCTTTTTAGTCCGATCACCATGCCCCTCGTAAAAGCGTCTGTCTGCTTGAACTGCCTCCGCTTACGATGTCCTGGCATTCTCTGTTATTACACGTGTCTTTTGACACAAGAACAAAATTTCTACAATGATTTTCCTTGAAGAAATAACGACACGAATACTGTCCTTTCTGCAAGTTCCTTCCCTTATATCTTACTCCATGTGCACACGAGAGCTGCGCATTTTACATCATTTGCATAACGCGGTTAGGCGCGTCTACCCTGAAATTTGCATAATTTTCTGGCTACTATTTCTTGGTGTTCCATTTTCAATGTCACGCAGTGTTTATATAAATATAAATATCTATAATGTCGTTACATAGTCACTGATCTGAATTCGTACGATCTGCGCAAAAATGATAAAATATTTTTTTTATCTAGATGTGTTTTTTTTTTGCGTATCCCTAGCACACATGGTTCAGGCCATGATAATCATGGTTGGTAGAAGTAGGCGACTGCTTTTACTGTAAGTGCACTACAGGTCTACACATGTGAAAATCAGTTCGACTTTGCACTTTAAATGTGCCAGAGCCCCTTTGGTTACTTGCACTTCCTGGTGGGGTTGGGCCTTTGCAAGAATCGGGGGACATCAGAGCATTTTTTCTAATCAAAAAAAAGTGCCCAATGCGGGAATCGAACCCGGGTCGTAGCGGTCCGAAACCAACGGTTTAGACCATCCTTCACCAACCCCTTGTGTATGATATATATATATATATATATATATATATATATATATTAAAAATAATAATGGCATATCATGACCAAAAAAGCACATGTGCTTTTCAGATGGCAGGAGCGCTATCTAATATCAACGCCTGACCTTTTAATTTTTTTTCTATTGTTTTCTCATATATATGTATATATGAAAAACAATAGAAAAAATAAAAGATAAGTGGGTCAGGTGTTGATATTAAAAATAAAAAAGGCATCTCCTGACCACGAGCACATGTGCTTTTTAGATGGCAGAGCGCCATCTAGTGGAGCAAAAATAAACTAAACGTTTATTTAGCTTATTCCGTGATATTTGGCCAACCCAATTTCTTGATTTATCAAGAAAAGCCATCCACGAACGTGTTTCGCGCTGTTGGCGCTCGTCAGCGTGGAGAAGGCTGTAACCACTGCGACCAAAAAAGATTTTTGGTCAAAACCGTCCAGAAGGATTACCACTGATGAACCAATATTATATCCCTGCATTTCATTCATTGCTCAAAATAGTAGAATTCGTTTGTGATATCATATAGATATACGAGTATTTATAAGATATAAAGTTATTAAGAACATATTTTTCATTTCTAAATATAGAAATAATATTCTTCAGTTCTAACTTTATTAAAAATAGAGAAGGCTTTGTCTTTTTCGAATTGCAATAAGAGTAAAATGCTCTTAAGGGAAAAAAGTGACGCTCTGCCATCTAAATATGCTCATGTGAGCACGGTCACGTTTTATTTTTTGAAAAATTAACACTTATTTTGAATCATAATGATTATTATAACTTCCAATATTTGGATGAGGCAGTTCGCCTATCTTCTCGGGAATTTGAACCCTGTGAACAAATCATCCACGTGATGCACGATATAGCATATTGATATTAAGGTGCACTTCCTTTATAATTCCTTAATGTTTTGAATAAATAATGTAAATTATTTAATATCTCCAATATTGTATGTGGGTTGTTGCAAATGTAAACATTCAATGGGCCATCAACGCACCAAAATAGATTCCGAGTTGAATAGACCGCCATAATTAGCTCTGATGAAGGAAATAATCCAGTTAGCGGTTCGCCTAAAGGAACAATGCCACAGCGGGCTTCAATTGACTCTCGTGGCCTGAATAGATAATATAATGCGCATATCAAACCGAAAGCGTAGCAACTTATTTACTATCTTTATATTTATATATTCAGCAAACACACACACAGTAAATTTTCTTGCTGCTTCGAACCTTTCATAAAATATACCAAATATTCATTTTGTTCAAATCTAAAAGCTTGAGGGATGAGTTTCTTTTGCAAATAAATTTATTTCGAGCTTTCGGGCAACGCCCTTCTACAGGAAAATTAAAAATAAGATGGGCGTTGCCCGAAAGCTCGAAATAAATTTATTTGCAAAAGAAACTCATCCCTCAAGCTTTTAGATTTGAACATTCTATTAAGGGATTAACCTATTAATTAAAAATTCATTTTATGGAAATGTTAATCTAAAGGCCATATATCGACATAAAATAATAATTTATCCAAATATAGAAACTTGTCATCACATATACACCTTAGAATATTATTTTTAAAAGTATACTTAAACTATTGTTTTGTATAAGTTCAAATATACAAATTGAGAGAACATTTTATTAATATTTTGGGAAAAAATTATATAAAGCTATACAACCAGTTTAACCGCATAGGTTTCTTTTTATTTATGAAAAATCATTTTTAATTTCAAAGAGAAATAATTTAATATTTCTAACTTTTGAATGACGCATGAAAAGGTTGAATATATGAAGAGTGATGGTCTATATATGAATGGATGACGTATGGAGGGTGAAAAATATGAAGAGTAATGGCGAACGGAAAAATAAAAGTGTCCAGGAGCGGGAAAAAAAATTATATATTGATTTGAATTGACCCCTCGTTGTTTCTATGGTTGAAATATTTAAACCGATATTTCATTAGCTAACTTCAACAAACATTTTGCACCTTGATAAGAATTGACAAATGGAAAATATTAATGCGTTTGAGTCAAAAGGCGATCCATCAAATAAGTTTATATAAAAGGGCGTACCTGGATCTGTAAATAAAAAAAAAAACAATTTTTCTCAAAATATTTCGAGAGATTGCTCCCTCTTTATCAATTTATTGCACAGTAAACTTAATTTGAAGATTAAATTTACTGTGCATTAAATTGATAAAGATGGAGCAATCTCTCGAAATATTTTAGAAAAAAATGTTTTTTTTTTTCTTTACAGATCCAGGTACGCCTTTTTATATAAAGTAATATATAAAGCTTTATTATTTTAAATGTGATTATCCAATATATTTATATTTTAATATATTTTTTCTTGATTATTTTTATTATTTTTGAAATTTTTATATTTATCCCATGTACAAATGACATGGGCCATGATAATCTTGATGGAAATTTAGCTACTGCATTTCACGATAAGAATGCATCAGGTGTAGGAAGCATTCCGACATTTGCACTTACAATGTTTCAGATCCCTTTGTTCACTTGCACTCACCGATGATGCCCTGTTTGAGATCACATCAGATTCTAGGCATCTAGATGATCTGTAAGTTTTTTTAAAAATTGATTTTAAAATATATGGACAGACAGACAGAACGACAGGCAGACAAACCAACATAGAGACAGAGAAGGAAGCAAGTTAAATGAAAGCTTTTAACACAAAACAAGCTGCGCTTTTTCGGTAAAGTGTCTTCTTGATTATTAATTGATAGCAAAATATATATTTTTGTCTTTATTCTTATTCTATATTTTAATTTAAAATATAATACTCAAATTAAACCTCTGACAATAATGTATCTCATAATATTCCGGTTATAAATTGTATATATACGCAAAATATAATATTTTAATTGTAATTTAGGAATTTTTCTCTTCTAGGCCGTGCGGCTACGTGAGCTCCGCTTTTTGCGGCATTGGAGATAGAGAGGATGGGCCATAAAAGGATAAAGTGCCCCCTCAGTGGCAAACAATCCCCAGGTCTCAAGCCAGGGGAACAGCATGACGACCCCTGCGCCTGCTCCCCCAACCACTACACCTCCACCGGCAGCATTCGATCATCCTGCGCCAGAGTTTGCCTCGGTGCAGATGTCCTTTACACCATCAGGCCAGAAAAAAAATAAATGCACCCTCCACCAGTACTATTGAATCGCCCAGCAAGCCCCAGATCAAACAGTCTCCTCAGATCTCTAAACAACAGGTAGAGGATCTATTTGACAGACTAGCCGCCGACTCCTGCCTGCGCCCCCTGGATTTGGACAGGCCCATGATGGAATGGGTGGTCTTATACAGTTAGGACAGGGAAGATATCCTCGTCTACCTTACACCCGGGGGAGAAGATCATTCTTTCAGGATTCCTCGACAATGCAGTTGCGATTGTTGGGGACAGCAACCGCTATCTAAGTCAGAATCTGACTGAATTCAAGGCGGCTTGTGAAGCTGTTGAATCCTAGACGTCCCTTCAGTCTGGTGTAAATAAATTTAATTTCCAAATTTCATTTATTTTATTTTGTGTGTTAATTAATTATTTATTTAATGAAATTAATTTTTTGATCAGAAATAGATAACACTTCTGTAAATAAAACTTCTCTCAATATAGAAAAATATCATACCAATAAAATTAAAGAGAACTCCATAATTTTCTTTCTTAATCTTTAGAGCCAAGAAAAATAAATAAAATAAATGGTGTGAAATTAATCTATTTATCTTCAAATCCCAACCTAATGTCGCGCCAGGTTTATTGCCGCCCCACTGCTGGGTCCCCAGAGACTCCACTTTATAGATAGAGCAAGTGTATATATATATATGGATTGGGTTTTAAATCGCTAAATTATATTTTACCAATTTTTATTCGATATATAAAATATTTATTTTAAATATTTTTAAAGGAGTTTGTTTTATTCTATTTCTAATAATATTTCTCAGATTATTTAGAATATTTTGTAGGCGATAAGAAAGTTTTTATGACATTTTACACTTTTTTACATGTTTTTTATAACGAAAATTGAAAGTATATTTTTCATGAAACTTGAACTTACCGAACTAGGTTTGTCTTATAATTAGAATAACACTATTTAAATAAAAGAACGGAGGAGATATACTTGGAGAAACCTGGTTGGTAAAAAAATATTACGAGGGTAATAATCTATTTCACCTGTTGATAAAAATATATTTATTTACATAGATCATTTCCTTTGGAAGCTGTTGTGTCCCACAGTATTCAAAATTTTCGATATTCACATGTATCTGACATGTTTCTGCCATGTATATTTTAGGTGTCTTGAAAGTTTATCCTTAGTCACTTTGCGTCTTTTTCTTTGCGGCGTGAGAGCGTCTTTATCGCCATAGGGTCTAAAGAGACATGGTTTATTTGGAAGGGAAGATTTACTGTGACACGGCGGTGGATTTTTGTGGTCAGTTATTGAAAATGTAGACGAAAACACATACTACCTTTAGGCCTTGTTTGAGATCTTCGGTTTACCTTCTCTAATCTACAAGGCATCTCCACGAAATTGTCACATACAAAAATTAGAAGAGGCAATGCTTAAAATGAGAAGCCAATGAATACATTTTTCTACCTGAATAGCCGATTGTTTCACGAGTTTAATTAAAGCAGTTAAAGCAAGAATTCAAACGGGACTTTGGCATTTTTTATAGAAACGGTCGATCCGTTTTCTAACTTTTTAGACAGGTGATGCATTTACATTAAATGTCAGTGATATCTACCTGTATAATCCTTCTGCTAATGTATAATTTTCTTTTACATCATAAACCTTAAATTATTAATACATTAGATCAGTAAAAACATGAGGGCAACCATCTCGTTCTTTTACCTACTTTATTTTTCATATAACAATGTAAACAACAAAAAAGGTGATGATGATAAATTCAATGAATATTTACAGAATCATAGAAAAATTATATTAAACCTTTAACTATAATCATAAATATTCTAACTAAATCAAACATTCTCCCGCCACCAACTTGATGGGGGACCATCAAAAAACATTATATAGGTAACAAACATAATTTTACAATAGGTCTTCTGTAAGTCCCATTAGCAGTCTTGACTTCTACCACTCTGATTCTAGCGTCATCTCCTGGAAACACCTTTGAAATTCTTCCAATCTTCAATGCTAGTGGAGGCTGTTGTTCATTCTTTATCAACACCAGGGATCCTTCCTTAATGTTGGGTTGGGGCTTACACCATTTGGATCTTTGTTGAAGTTGTGACACATATTCTTGGGACCATCTTGTCCAAAAATGATTCATTGATTTTTGAATTAATTGCCATCTATTTGGCAAACTCATTGCTATGATGTCATCTTCATCGGGAAGCGCTGTTAAAGAACCACCTATTAAGAAGTGACCAGGAGTCAATGCCTGTAGATCTTCAGGGTCCTCAGAAAGAGGACAAAGAGGTCACGAATTCAGGCAAGCTTCAATTTGTGCTAACAATGTTGTTAGTTCTTCAAAATTTAGCAAAGCACTGCCCATTGTTCTTCTAAGATGATATTTCATGGACTTAACTCCGGCTTCCCAAAGTCCACCAAAATGTGGAGCTGATGGTGGTATAAATTTCCACTGAATTCCCTCTGAATTCGTAAGAACCTTACTGGCATTGTGACATAGTTTCCCAATAATCTTATGCGCACCAACAAAATTGGTGGCGTTGTCACTATGAATTGTTGCTGGTTTACCTCTTCGAGCAATGAACCTTCTTATTGTGGATATGAGAGCATCTGTGGTCAGACTACTGATTAATTCTAGATGAATGGCCCGAGTGCTGAAACATATGAACAAGGCAACGTAAGCATTCATGGTTGAAGTTGTACGTCCCATGTTTCGTTTAATCAGAAAAGGTCCTGCAAAATCCACTCCAGTTACCAAAAACGGCCTTGATCTGTTGATCCTTGCAAAAGGTAGATTTCCCATTAATTGAAAAGGAGCTTCTTTACGAAATCTAGCACATTTCATGCATGTTCTTAAAATTTTCCGTACAATATTTCTTCCAGAAGGTATCCAGAATATATTTCTTATTGCTGCAAGCGTAGCTTGAGTTGATGAGTGAAGATTATGGACATGAACATTGTTTACAATAAGAGTGGTAAGATGATGTGATCTTGGAAGTAAAATTTGATTAATTCGATCACCATAAACATTTACATTTTTTAATCGTCCGCCAACTCTAATGATTCCTCTTGAATCCAAAAAGGGACATAGATTGTATATTCTACTCTTATTCGGGATTGGCTTGTTGCTTAACAGGCAATGCTTTTCTTTGGAAAATTCAATAGATTGAACACGCTTAACAACTGTCAACAGGGCATCATTCAACTCTCTTAATGTTAAGGGCTCCCTGTTCCTTGAATGTAAAGGCATTCGACTGTTGTTGACAAATCTTAAGCACCAATCTATGATACATTTCAGTTTGGTTAATGATGAGCAGTTTATCACAATGGATGGAATTTCACACTCAATTGTACCAAAATACGTCTTGAATTTTTCTTCTTCCTTAAATTCTTCCTTGGAGCTATTAATGAATTTCTTAATTTCAAGGGCAGGTTCAATTAGCCATGGTGGCCCATTCCACCATAGTGGATGTTCTACTAAGTCGGATGGAAATATTCCACGTGATGCACAGTCCGCTGGATTCTGCCTTCCATCAACATGGCACCAAACCCCGGAGACAAGCCGGTGTATCTCAGCAACTCGATTTGCCACAAATGTCTTCCATCGGCACGGCTCGGAATTGATCCAGCATAAGGCTATAGTAGAATCAGACCATAAATAAATTTCATTGATGGTAAGAGGAAGATTATCATATACAGTTTTCACTAATCTTGCCAAAAGTAGAGCAGAACATAATTCTAACCTTGGAAGTGAAACTACCTTCATGGGTGCGACACTTGTTTTTGCAACTAAGAGAAATGTCTTAGCGCTTGTGTTTGAGAGGATCACCTTTAGATACAGAGATGCAGCATATGCCTTCTGTGATGCATCACAAAACCCATGAAATTCTACCTTCATAAATTTACCTGGTACCACGCATCTTGGGATCTGAATGTGCTCTAATGATGAAAGATCCTGGTTTATTAAAGTCAGCTTCCTTCTTAGTTCCTCTGGAATTGGGTCATCCCATTCCAAACCAGTCTTCCAAAGTTCTTGCAAAATCAGTTTAATAGTGGTCGTAAATGGTGAGATCCAACCCAGTGGATCAAATATTTTAGCAACCTGTGATAGTATTCCTCGTTTTGTCATAGAGTTCAGTGGCAGAGCTATTCCCTTAAATGTGAAACCATCAGTTCTTGGTTGCCATTGAAGGCCTAAAACGTTGACAAATTCCTTGGAATCCTCAAACTCAATATTTGTGTTGGTGGATCTTAAATGATTTGGTAAAAGTGACAGAACATCAGGAACATTGGAGGTCCACTTACGAAGTTCGAAGCCTCCTGCACTTAGTGAACCATAGAGTTCTTTAACCAAATTCTTGCCTTCATCTACTGAAAAAGTTCCAGTTACTAGATCATCAACATAAAAATCTGTCAATGCTATTTTGCTAGCCCTTGGAAACTTACTCTGCTCATCCAAAGCAAACTGTTTGATGATACGAGTGGCCAAAAATGGTGCACAACTAGTCCCGTAAGTGACAGTTTCTAGCCGATAGTCCCTTATTTTATCATTAAGATCATTCCGCCATACAATTCTTTGGAATTCTGAGTCGTCTTGTGATATTCTAATTTGCCTATACATCTTGGCGATATCAGCATTTATAGCAACAGGATGAATTCTGAATCTCAGAATGATGTGAAACAAATCCTGTTGAATTTTGGGCCCTGGAATTAAAGCATCATTCAAGGACAAACCTGAATCAGTCTTTGCTGATGCGTCAAATACTACTCGTAATTTGGTGGTGCAACTTGTTTCCTTTATTACAGGATGATGAGGCAGATAGTACCTTCCCTTAATGATATCTTCCTTTGGTACTAAGCTCATATGTCCCAATTCAAGATATTCCTTAATGAAGCTTCTATATTGGTCATAAACTTCAGGTCGTGGAATCAAAGATCTTTCCAAAGAACAAAGTCTTTTGATCGCATTGGATCTTGAATCTCCTAATTGGCAGTCATTCCGAAATGGCAGTTGTACAACATATCTGCCTGTGGAATCCCTTCCATGTGTTTCCACAAAATGGATTTCAGCTTCATTTTCATCCTTAGATATAGAAGTCACATCAGGAATGGACTCCAATTTCCAAAAAACTTTCGACTATATTTTGGGTTTCCAGGCATGCATGATGTGACCGAATGATATTCCTAAAACTTCTCCTACTACCCTTAGAGGAAACTCTTCCAGAAAGGAGCCATCCTAATTTAGAAGAAGTAGCAGTTAGTTGTTCTTCATCGCCGATAACGGACTCGCCAGTGAACAGGGTCATAGCTAACTCAGCACCAATTAATATGTCGATGGGAGCAGAAATATTATAATCTGGATGAGCCAGAGGCATGGTTTTGAGATGCGCCAAGTTTGACTTTGGACATGTAAGAGTTGGCAAATTATTTGTCAACTTATCTAACACCAAGGCGTTCACCTTGAAAAGTTCATCGGATTTGAAATGTGGCGTAAATTCAAACTCCACAAGTCCATAAGAGTGACTCGCAAAATGTCCCGAAATTCCCGATATCTGCGAGTGTACGGTTACATAATGAAGTCCTAGTCTTTTTCTACATTGTCCTGATATGAAGTTCGCCTGAGACCCTGAGTCTATCAAGGCTCTACATGTCTGAGGCACACCATTGTTATCCTTGATTTTAATCCTAGCGGTTGTAAGCATAACATTTGAAAAATATTTCTCATTACTTAAAAGACAAGTTGTATTTTTGATGTCTTTTCCACACTCAAATTTCCCTTCATCAACTTCTTGAACCTTGGTTTCTTGGTGAATCAAAGTGTGGTGTCTTTTCTTGCAAATTTGACAAATGTTTTTGCAATAACAATTCTTTGCTAAATGGTTTGGCAGCAATTCTTTGCTAAATGGTTTGGCAGCAATGGTTTGGCAGCAATCAAAACATTACCACACTACACCATAATACTAGGCAGCAGTATGAAAAAAAAAAGAGACATTAAACCACAACAACTGCTTACTTGTGTAGATAGATTGCCCTGCCCAACAACGTTTTGTTTCATTATTCGAAAAGAAATAGTTTAATCATTTTATCATCATTATAATATATCCATCTGATGTCGACGTATAAATCAACATATGCATGCCACAGCACTTCATCTAAACTGGACAAAACGTTGTAATCGCCGATATTTTCAAATATAGGATTTATTAGGTAAATATGCGATATACTTGTGGTGTCACACATAACATCAGTATAGAACACAATTTACACTATTCTATTTGATACAAAATACATTCGTAACAAAGTAGTTAAAAGGATACTGAATTATAAGCATTTAATTAAGTGAGAGACAATGTATATTTATAGGTGTTATAGATTCGTGCTAATTGCCTACTCAGAGGTCCATCGTCGAAGGTTCGAGATATTTTCAGGTTAATTAATTAGCCGAGGATGAGACAAGTGGTATGGGAAAATGTGAGAGCAGACGACGCATTTTACCTTAATTGAGATGCCTTAATTAGTGTAATCAGTTTAGCCGGGACGCCATGACCTGTGAAATGCTTAGCTACACATTTCACAGACTAATTGCTTCCGAGCTTGGAACGCCAAAGCTAATTATTATTAACAGGCGGTATATATCCTCCTATATCTGGTTGATGAGCCCAGTGTTCGCTATACTGATTGGTTCCGGTATTTGGCCTTCGCTACCTTGGCGAAATCGGCAAAAAGGTTTACTGCTAAATAATTAGAGAGGTATAATTGGATTAATTATTTGGAATTTTATAGCCAGGTACTGCAATTAAATTTTTCTACAGAACCATTTAATTATATAGAAAGCCGAATATTTTGAATCAAATACCTTCCCAAGAAAAAATCCATATTTAAAATAGTTCCGTAACATTTATTACAATCAGTATATACATGAACTTCTGAAAATGATGATTATTGCTAAAAGAACAAAATTATTTACGCTTATTATTTTTAAATAGGGAGTATATCCAGTTTTCATTTTTATTAATTGCTAAATATAATGAAATATCGCGCGCATTCTGTAAATAAAAATTTTAAACTGTTTTCAGGCTAATTTATTTAAAAAAAGCAAATTTCGCACAAAAATAATTTCAGCGCGTTCTAGTAGAATAACCTTGCAAAATCGCTTGAAAGGGTCACCATTGAAGAACCAGATCCTTCTAATATTTTTCCATCGCAGTAAGGACAATATAGAAGTCTGCTTTATATATATCGAAAATTCGCGCTAAAATTGATTCAATTTAATTAATTAACAGATTTTTCTGGAGTATGACGTGAGAGGCTTCGAACTTTCAAGTCACCGGATGGATCGATCCTATCCATCCATACATGGCTTGGAGCATTCCTGTCCTCTCAGAGATATCGCTAGACTTTGGATGGTATCGTTGAGTCTTCTCACCATATTTCCCATCAATATTCCATTCTTGCCATTAATCTTAACGGTCTATCTTCCATCCATTCCTACAGCAATACCTTTGTTCATCCTGGGTGTCGGACAAGATGTCCAAACATGATGATTCTTCTCGTCTCAATTGTCTCCTAGTCACCGCGATCATTTTAGGACATCCCGATTGTTTAGTTTGTCAGTCTATCGTTTTTACATCGTTTGGTACCTCATTTCGACAGCTTTGTTTATCACCTTCCCAGAGAAAGCATGAACGATTTCAAGCAAATTTTTACAAACACCTTTGACTAATATCTATATATCTGAGTATATTAAACAAATATTTTATACGGAATGTATAATAAACTTAATATATTATATCAAATTAAGTTTTGAAACTCAATATTGTAAGGCTGAACTTACATGATTTTTAAATCGCCGTTTTGAAAATTGTCAACAAAAAAGTAGTCTATTTTATTTTGTTTCTGCTTCGTTTATTAAAAGATAGAAAATAAGCCAAACTAGTCGGATGTGTTGATGAAAAAGATGCGCTTAAAAATGCTTGGTATCACAGGCTCGTTATATTTCCACCCCAGTGGCTGCTTACAACTACCTCCACCCTAGTTGGAAGAGAACTATTCACAATTCTGTCTCAAGCTTTTCCTTTTTTATCTCTATCTAATTAGCTTGTTTCCTAAACATTTTAATTTTTACTCCATATGATCGTTTAATTAATTTCCATTTTATTTAATATTTTATATTTATTTTATGCTCTCGAATATTAAATCTAATCTTTAATTTAAGCAGATATTGTATATAAATATTTTTCATGATTAAAAAAAAATGATATATATATATAAATAGATGGAAATATTTCCGGGAGGATATTGATCTAAAGAGACAAAGGTCGCCTCTCACGTCAAAATAGACGTCAAAAGCTAGTTTGCGGCGACGGTCAATAGTGGGCGTCAGCTTTTGACGTCTATTTTGACGGGAGAGACGACCTTTGTCTCTTTATATATATATTTATATATTGTAGCAAAGTATTATATTTTATGCTTAGATTATAAATTTTTGATATTTATATTATTTATATTTTACTACTCTCTGGAAACTTCCCTCATTGCTTAACTTGTATCATATAAATATTGATTTTGTTCTGGCCGCAAATAAATTTCTGTGTTATTCTGAAGTTTGTCTTTCTTGATTTTCTACGTTATAATATATATATATTATTACTATATATAAAGAAAACAATATATATTTTTATGCAATATTTTATTCAATCTTTATAAATAACATTGTAAAATATGGTTAAAAATGGTGAATATTTTTCAAATAAAATTTAGATGGTTTTTCCAAACCTCTCAAGAGGATTGATAAATGGACACTTGACTAATGAGCACACAAATGAAATTCAAATAAATTTTAAATATGTATTGAAATAAATTCAATTGACCATTATTTCAGCATATAAATCAATGGTGAATAAATATTTCAAAAGAAAGCCAAAAGATGTATACTAATGTATTTTTAATTTCCTATTTATCGATTAATTGCAGTCAAAATACATCCCAGTAGTAGTTGAATTTATCAGTTGCCTTTTTATGGCTTTCCGAGGAAACTTCATTCTTTGGCAGCGTAATGAAGACGCTGATAAAAATGTCAAGGCAAATTTTTTATGTGACAGAAAAAATATATTGAAGTATGTCATTTTCCGTAGCCATGGGCTTTCCTATAATTCTTCCACGGTCAAAATGACGAAGATTCTTTTTTGGATATATCGTTTTTGTGGCTAGGCTATCCCATGAGACAATTATATAGGATTAGTTTTCAAACAATATACCAGTAGACAAGTAATATACTTGTATTATATACAGTTAAACCTGTCTATAGCGCCCCCTCTAAAATGCGCCTCCATCTCTATAGCGCCCGATTTTAAATACGTAGTACGATGCGATTTACATTAAAAGTGACCTATCTATAGCACCCCCTCTCTATAGCACCCTATTTTAGTGAGTCCCAAGAGGGGGCGCTATAGAGAAGTTTAACTGTATATACATATTTACATATAATTGTATATATATCTATATATATAAAAATGGATGTTTGTTGGTCCGTTGGTCCGTCCGTTCGTCAGTGATAATCTTCTACATCGCTCAACCAATCGTGATGAAACTTTGGGAAGATGTTTAGTATACTACCGGGATGGTTTCTGGCTAATTACTCTTTAGAAATAACCTTTCGTTGAATTTTTATTTACAATAAAACGTAAATTCACTCGCAATCAGCTCCCCCTCGCGGCAGACGTATGGCCTGAAATAGCCTCGCATGAGCTTATTTGTAACGTCAAGCTTAGCCTATAGGTTAGGTACACAGCTTCGTACCCCCGCAACCTAGGTTCGAGGCTCGGCGTGGGTGTTTTTTTTTTTCATTTCTTTTATATTATTGTAGCAAATTATTAAAAATATTATTTTATTTAAAATGTAGGCTTTTTAAAATAAAAATTAACATAAACAATTTTTTAATAATATTTGTAACAAACCTAGGTTCGAGGCTCAGAGTGGGTGTCTTTTTTATTTTCATTTCTTTTATATTATTGTAGCAAGGTCTGGTTTTACAGCATTATTATATTTTGATTGGTTTATTTTAAATATATTTGTTATGAAGGCTCTATGTAATTCTATTTAGAGCACATTTTACATTTTAAACACCTAAGCCCCCCTCTTTTTAATATTTTAGCAAAGTATTAAAAGTATTATTTTATTTTAGATGTTTGCCATGACACTTTGGGAAGTTGTTTAGTATAATATCAGGACGATTTCTGGCGAATTATTTTTGAATAATATTTATAACAATAATTATAGCGAAATTAAGACATAGTGATTATATTCTGTGTTTGTGCATATATAAATATTTTACAGAAAATGTGAGAACGTTCTATTAGAATATCTCGAAAACAAAAAACAATACATATAAACGAGTTCGCTGACATTTATTAATGCAGTGATTATAATCAATGCTTACAATGAAGGGCTATATTATCTATATATATATAAATTACTTTCAAATTTTAACGTAACGTTCCATTCTCAATCCCGTAGGGCTTTAGATCGGCTAAAACATTTTTATCTTTATAAGTGAATATCAACTTTACTGTACTGAATAGTTTAGTATAATGTTAATTTAACATATTACAATTTAGCCACAGCAACGCGTGGCCGGGTTCGCTAGTATATTATATATGTTCAAAATAAAAGTCACCTCAATCTTTAAATATGCATTAAAAATGCATTTATAAATCATCCCGGTTAAAACCTTTTTGGCAAATTCAGACAAAGAGCCAAATTGTATACCAATAGAGATAACTTATAAAATAAATGTATTCATTAGAATATATTTTGTTGTTGTTGTCGTGTCCAATAAAGAGCCTCATATCTCCCCATGCATATCTATCACTACATCGCATTTAATGGAAATTTTTAGGTAAACAATCTATAAAATAAAGGTCATCTCTCCTGTCAATCTAGAGATAAAAACTAGACGCCATCTATTGATCGATGCTGCAAACTAGCGGCCTCGGGTCGGTGACAAAGTCAGAAAACCAGCTTCGTCAAACTGAGACGCGTCCACCTGAGACCATGGTTTCCGGGTAATGGCCCTCGTCCGTCCAGGGCGGACTTTATTTCATGAGATCCGCAAGAGAAAAAATAAATCTTCACAATCTGCCAAAGAGGTGTTTAGCTGACAAAGTGGCAAGGCCAAATACATGTCTAAGATATAGGTGGAAACTTTACCGGGAGAATATAATGATCTATAAAATTTATATTTTATGCGTATATATAAGATTATTTAATAAGAAAAAAAGTATATAAAATATAATAAAATAATAGTATAGGAATTAAAATAATAAAAAATATATATGATAGTACCATCGAGTAGTTCTAATTCTACTCGAGGTTCTTTAACAGTCTAACTCTTGTCAACACCTAGGAATATCCGAGGATTGTTTTCCGAAAGTATGGCGTTAATGGTCTTGAATTTCTCCAAAACTGATTCTCCACGCATTGTTTGTATGCTATTTCGAACGGGAGAGTTGCTCTATTTACACATTCATTATATGCACTAGTGAACCAAACTTAAGAAAGTTTCATCTATTTATGCCGCCGGTCGTGTTTTTAGGAAGACAGAAAAAAAAATTGTTCACACTTGGGAATTTTGTGTTTCTTCAATTGTTTGAATCCCTATATATACATGCTGAAGGGTACAAATTCCTTAAATTTCGTCCATGAAAGAGAGAGTGTGTATATATATAATCTTATTTTAAAACATGATTTCGTTATATATAGAGAAAACGCAGATGTTTCTTATTATTTTTATCTATTCACGTGAATGTTGATTATATAATGTCTATTAAATGTTTCCTTTTATATAATTAGACCAAATTCCATTTTGAATAATTTCTACTTCTTAAAAAGAATAAATAAAAGATATAACACACACACGCACTGACTATATTTTATTTTAAAAGGGAAGCTGTCGAAGATAAATCTCCTTTCTACCAGCGCATACAAGGTAGCTACTTACTTCAATGTTTCAAAAAGTATTATTTTTTTATTATTAATCGAAGTATATTTAATGAATATACCTTCTTCCAATCGATAATCGATAAAAATTGAGAGGTTGTATTTCTAACTCAGTGATCAAAATATGTTTTGTAAATTCAACAGAGCCATATTAAAACCTCTAAACTCCTCTATATTGAACGTTATAGAAGTAGATTTGCTGCGTGTGCGCACATGTATTTAAATACAGAAGAAAGTGTCTCCAAGAAATTAAACACAGTCACCGCTACTTAATGATTTCTTTCTTGGACTGACGAAGGCCATTAGCCTGAAAGCATGTTCTCCGGGTCAGCCATCTATGTTCACCAAAGTTGCTGGGGTTTTGTCACCGCGTCCGCTAGTTTGTGGAGGCGGTCAATAAATTACGCTGAATTGACGCACGCGGGAGAGGTAACCATTATTTTATTGATTAATGTCCTCCAAGAAGAAATTTCATTAATAAAAATTCCCCTCATCTAATTAATTTACAAATTCATTGAGCAATCAGGCTTGAATATATGTGGGCCCTGAATGTGTCACAGAGAAAGATATTGATCTAGCTCCATGGGTTTTGTCTGTGGGGATCACAAAAATGATGTTGGCTCATCTAGCTGTGCAGAAATTGTTTATTCTCTAATCAGGATTTATCTAACTCAAGGAAAGTGTGCTCGTTTTGCATTGGTCCAATTCCATGTCACTTGGATATCCATTGTTTAATCTATCAGTCATAGAGCCTCCAGTTCCAGGTATAACTTCGTGTGACTCAGTAATTATTAATTATCTAGAAATTATCCTGGGGGGTATTGCCGTGTAATAAAAGAAATATTTATTCTCCAATCCAGGCATATCTCCGTGTAACTCAACAATTATTGATCTCCAGTTCCAGGGCTATAGCCGTGTAACTCAAGAATTATTGATTCCCAGTTCCAGGTCTATCGCCGTGTATCTCAACAATTAATGATCCCCAGTTCCAAGCCTATCGTCGTGTAACTTAATATTTATTGATCCCCAGTACCAAGTCTATATTGCCGTGTAACGCAACAATTTTTGATCCCCAGTTCCAGGTCTATATCCCGGTAACTCAACATTTATTGATTCCCAGTTACAGGTCTATAGCCGTATAACTCAACAATTATTGATCCCTAGTTTCAAGCCTATCGCCGTGTATCTCAACACTTATTGATCCCTAGTTCCAAGCCTATCGCCGTGTAACTCAACAATTATTGATCCCCAGTTCCAAGGATATCGCCTTGTAACCCAATAATTATTTCTACTCCAATCCAAGGATATTGCCGTCAAATCATGTTCAGAACAACCATCAAAATCCCTTCTCCGCGGATGAAAGAGACACCAGCTACAAGCTTCCAGCGCCCGGGTTGTCCATATATTAACCCTGCAACCTGGTTGACACCTTGAATGTCACCTGTTGACACCTTAAGACCTCCAATGTCGCCCGCGCTAAAGAAGAAAGAAACCGCCAAAGGTCCGAGACGGCAGACGCTACTACCACTCCGACAACTGAGTTGCTTGATTATTTATGCGGCGGTAAGTTTTATCGCTCCCCTCACACTGTTGTTATTCCCGAGGAATGGGGTGTCGGGCGATTCTTTATTTATAAAGTGGAATATTTTAACATCCTGAGAAATAAAACCTGAAATGACGCTATCACGTATGTGTTATGGTTTCAAGATAAAACATAATTTTATTTCCTTTCTTCGTCTGAATCGTTAAATATTTCATATTGGTTTCTGGAACTTCAATCGATTATACATGTCATGCACAAATATATAACGGCTGATTTCATTTTAATATTTAAATTAAGGACAAGAGATAGTATGTAACGCCTTTAAAAAGTCCATATCCACAAAATAGCTAAATTAGAACATTAGCCCGTCGCACGCGCGCCATAGAACATTTCAAGTATATTTAAACCTAGTATTGAGGAACAAAGCGATCAGAACCCTCTCTATAATACAAAGATATTTGAAAAGTACAATATAAAAATGACTCATAAATACACCTCTGAATATATATTTTTTAAAAGCACAAATTATGATTTTAGAGTATTTTTAGTGTTACTAAAAAAAATTCCTAAAATCGAACCCACGATCTTATATTTGATATAAAATTTGACTGTTCAATGCAACCTCCGATCTAAAGAAATACTGTAAGGTATTTGGCTAAAGAATTGAATACTTATTGGCTTATAACCTTTTCAGGTTCACATGAGAAGAAACTTCTAATTGTAAATCAAATAAAATGGAACATATCTCTGTAAAATCTGTTTCTGACTACTTACCTTTAGCATTTCAGCAGAATAATCATTGCAATATATGCTATAATAAACCAAAATATAAAGTCGTATATTATAGTACATATCGCAGTAAACATCCTATGTTATACAATCCTGAAGTTATCATCTCTTTCTCTTTAGTTAAGATCTCCAGTCAGATAGAGAGAGAATGGAAGGAATTGTATCTTTGCCTACTCCCAAATCATTAGCGATTTATCTCTGACACCCAATCTTCTGTAAAGAGAGATGACTTTTATCCTAGAACCTCTTCAACTATATCGGGAGTGCGAACATCCTTTAGTCTTGGGTTCTTCAATTTTTAAAAGCTGCATACCATTTTTAAAGTGTACTTTCAGGCATAGGATTATGTGGATAGGCTCGGCTAAGCATTTCGTAAGCTTACATTTAGTTTTTCCCCATAAAAACAAAACTTTGAATTAACCTTCTGTTCGTTTCGTAGTTTCTTGCCGTTTTCGACAATGAATCTATTTGTTCTATCTGAAACAAAAAAAATAAATTTAAATAATTGTCCAAACACAAAAAATTGTTTTGATATTATTTCAAATCTAAATGGCTGTAGTCATGATGATACCAGTGTGACTAAATAATATTTGAAAATTTTAAAGGGTATTTCTCACCGTTTTTCATATATACCTTGTATATATAGTTCCCTTAGATACCTTAACCAATAATTACTCAAAGGTGACAGATATATAAAAAAGACTAAAAAATAATAGATCGGTCTGGTAGATTAAACTGACAAAAAACATCTGCGAAGATTCACAGCTGATTAACCAGAGCCTTCCAATAATTACCTAATTTCAGTATGGAGAGATGGAAATTCTTTTAATTATACAAAATATTGCTCTAAATAGTTTATATTTCTGAATTAGATGGTGTGCTATTATGTCCTTATAACTAATAATTCATATAAAATGTTATATATAGGATTTGATAACCCTATTGTTATATGATTTCATTTCGAATTCTATTCTACCACTATTCATTCATTATATAGCAACTATAGGAAATTAACATATATAACAGAAGGTGTACTTCCATAGGCCTTAATAGGTTAGCATATATAGCACACACAAGGTGTATTTCTATATACCTAAATAGGTTAGCTTGTAATATACAATGTAAATTTCCATTGGCCTAAATATAACCTGTGTAACACAAGGCGCTCTTCCATTCCATCTGAATAAGTTAAATTGTAAAACATGAGACTAAATTTTATATTATAGGACTAAATAAATTGTATTCTATAAGGTAAATCCCCATTGGCATAATTTAATCGGCTGTATTGAAAGGAATGTAACCAATCAAAATTAGATGTTGTTTGAAGTGAAATAACTCAGATTGTGCTACCACCCTGACGACTGAAATCTACTAAATGTCATGAGACCATCTAATGAAATATCCAACATTCATAATGATTTCAGAATATAAACTTTATAGCCTTTATAATTGAAGACATAAAGTTTATATTTGAGCGTCGAATTCTTTTATACTTCTTCAAATCCAAGAAAATCAACTTCGGAGAATCATCTTAGTCTAAATATATTAAAAGATACAAATATTAAAGGCTCACACACACACACACACACATCGTTGTCGTTTTGAAGAGATAAAAGAATTTGACTCATATATAAATGTATGTCTTTACTTATATAATAAGAAAAAAAGATTTGTATATAAGTTTACCAATTCATGAATATTCTTTATCCCATGACTATTTCTATGAGTATATGTATTTTGGTTAAAAAAATAAAATATTTCAATTTCTGCCACGAAGTGAACGATGGATCCAGTAGAACAATTGTCCTCCGTGGATTTAATCTTCCTTAATCTACAGACCTCCGTGACCAGGAGGACAAGCAGCTTTCATCTGGATTGTTGTGTGGACAAATCCTTCAGCTCTTGGAGTAAATGTTTCAAACCTCTAGGCCCCCCAAACTGCCAGGACATTATGAGGAATGTGAATGTGCTTAAATGGTTCACATATTTTTAGTATATATTTTAAAATAATATTTATCTTTATTAAATATCTTCAACATGGCACTCACCCATGGTGATAGTTTTTATTTCAAATTAATATTTTTTCTTTTTTTTAAACACAATCTGATTTCACACACTTACAATTTTATTATTATATTTTCATATATATTGCAGTAAAATATATTTGAGAATGATTTTTGCAAGGAGCATACTGCATTATATTTAGGAATTATGAAATCATAATTGCAGAAATATACACGTATTATGAGTGGGCTATATTCAGTATAATTTCAGTGAATATATATTTTAATATAATAACAACATAAGAACATTTTCAAAGGTGATCTAAGTAATGCAAAGTGGGAATAACTATTTAAAAAGGGAACAAATTCTATTTTTATTCTAGATGTATCAGTGCTGCAGTGTTCGTTAGAGCTCTTCACCTTTAAAACGAGAGTATATCTAGCGAAACTCTTAGTCTCTTAGTGCTAGAAGAAGATCGTGCGATGGAAAATTTTCATTGAATATTAATTAAATGAAGCAATCGCGGAATATACTCTTTATATAACATAAAGTTGAGGAAGGATGATATTCATGTACCAAAAATGGCTCCTCTCCTTTTAAAAATACCTTAAAAGAATGTATTTGGCTAAAGAGGGAGGTATCACTTCACATTAAATATTATTCTCCCGCAACTCTATGTTGCGTCTAGCCT
Organism: Cordylochernes scorpioides; assembly: GCA_030710605.1. NCBI lineage: Eukaryota > Metazoa > Arthropoda > Arachnida > Pseudoscorpiones > Chernetidae > Cordylochernes > Cordylochernes scorpioides. The sequence continues at coordinate 70,741,023 of CP092886.1, forward strand.
AAAATCAGCCTTTACGATTTACATAGTTTAAATACATTTTTTTGCCAATTCAACTGATTTCATAACTCCCCATGTAAGATATTATTGCTAGACATTTCTATCTTTTGTACACAGTTCTTTTTTTCTATTTCATTTCTCTTTCTCATTGTTAATATCATATGACTATTCTATTTACGGCCTAAAAATGTATATACATATGTCATAATATATGCTCTTCCAGGAATAATAAAGTAAACCTGCAGTCAACCAGAGAGAGATGGGCAGCTAAAGGGAGTCACTTTAGACATCACGACATTCCAAAGGGGCGGCAAATGGGGTCCGCCCGTCAACACCTGAGGACTATTTTGGGACAGTAGTCGGGGGGGGGGGGGGTGGTACACAACAAACGGTCGTGCAGCGGGAATCGCCTCGCGCCCGTCTCTCTCGCTGGCTGCCTGGGTTATTTCCTCTACCAACTCGTCGTGTGATTATTTCTCTCCTCGCCACATTATTATCACTATATTGCCACATTGAAAGTCGACAGGATCATATCACAGAAGAGTCGACAGGATCTTATCACAGAAGAGTCGACAGGATAAGACCTGGCCGGGAAGCAAATCCCTCATATACCAGAGTATGAAGAAACAATAAGCCAAGCCACGATGATCGACCAAACTCAACTCAACTGTAACCTTTGAACCGTTACCCTGAAGAAGTGATCACCAACGACGGAGATGAAACTACCGCCCACTTCTCCCAGCACTAGATCTGCCCAAGAACGACCACCGTGCCAGGGCAGGACACCTTCCTCCATCATGGACAAGACTCCGCCATATCCCTGCCGCTACTGTAATGTACAACACTGGTACGCACAGTGTCACAGACAGAACTCTCCCGAATCTCAATGAACTTACCTGCTCTCTAAACCAGCATAACCTGTAAGTGAAATTGTTTTACCCCTTCCATTCATTCTTTAAATAAGTCATTCCTTGTAAATTGTCCCAATATTTACATAATTAACTCCATTTATTCTCTCCACGCCTATTAACAATGGTTTTATTCTCCATACTATTTAGCTAGATATTTGTAACCCATTTAATTAGTTATCTTACCATTAGAATTTAACAATCGTCATTTTAATTAAATAATTTCCATTTTAACGTAACTCTTAAAAAAATGGAATTCTACCTATTAATGCTTTACGATTTTTACTATTAACAATAGATTTTTCATAATCAATTTATCTATAAAAATATACCTCCTGCACCTAAACTTTTGTATACCTATTTGTATATGACCTCTCCTACTTGTAAGCACAGCTCACGAAAGATAATTTCTTTCCCTAAACGACTCAAAATTCACCCTGTAATTCAGGCGTCGAAGAATTCCAACCACCACGTGAGCCTTGCTTACAACCAACCCTTGGTGACTCTTATCTACCTTACCTTAATGTCCCACTCATTCTTACAACCTTGTCAACCTTATACCAGCTCAGGACCTTTTATAGAATTATTGATTAATCAATTATCGAACATTATTGCAAACAATATTGTCATTTCAAAATCCTAATCTTCGCCCTTCATTTTTGATAATATATTTCGTAGTTCATCTCTAGCCTATCCACCGACCCACACCATCTAGCCAATGGCGTGTTCGTCACAGGGTGCAGATTGACTAACTACTAGATATTTATCAATCGCTTTTTGTTCGCACTTGAACAATCTGCATCGAGCGACACAGTTCGCTCCTTCTTCTCGCGCCACACGTTCGCCACACGGACCCTGTCTTCAAATCTATGTTTGTCCCTTGTCCAAACCAGCACGATATAGCCTACCTCTGATATTTCCCACGGAGGTACGTTAAACATCGTCGCTGATTCTGTCCGGTCCGTCATCATTTCGCGCAGACATGGGTTTTACGTTCAACCCACCGCGAAATCATCGCCTTGCACAAGCTCCCACGACGGTTCAAACACCTCGTGTCCGAGCAGCTTGTCACTTGTAACGGACAACGCAGTCCTCGTCCCAATTTTTGGCACTGTGCGCGCATACTTTCCGCAAATTAAATATAAGTCCATTCGACTTCCTCACCTACACACGGGACTTTTCCCCTCGGACTCGCTACACAAGTAACTGCATAGATAAGTTAGAATGGCCCAGGGTAAGTTTCCCCTCGCTCTGTTCGCCAAGGTTCTAACATTGTATGTAGTTTTATATTTACCTCAGTCCTGAGCTCACACAATTGCCAACCTCAATATCATTTCTCGTACTCTACACCTATAGCATAGAAAGCCCACGACAAGTTTCCCCTTGCCATGTCCGCCTGAAAAATATCTTAAAGTGTAGAGTTCCCCAGTCTTAATGATCTTCAGAATTCCATCATGTATTTGTGACTCCCCTTCTCCTTATTCACACTCCTCAATGTCATTTACCTTATAGTACATTAGATTTTGTTGTATATAGCCTTTTATAACCTTGATACTTTCAAGAATTTCCTTAAATATCAAACTCTCCGGTGTTGTAAAACTGCTTGTAAATAATATTTACTTGTACTCTACAATATTTTATTTACATAAAACTATGTCACCATAACCTTAATTAATTTCAACTGTAAAATTACTTCTCTATCCCTGGCTTCACCAGCTTTAAGTATACTCAAAACATGTTCAGCCTTTATTCAACGGGGGCCATATGTCATAATATATGCTCTTCCAGGAATAATAAAGTAAACCTGCAGTCAACCAGAGAGAGATGGGCAGCTAAAGGGAGTCACTTTAGACATCACGACATTCCAAAGGGGCGGCAAATGGGGCCCGCCCGTCAACACCTGAGGACTATTTTGGGACAGTAGTCGGGGGGGGGGGGGGGGGTGGTACACAACAAACGGTCGTGCAGCGGGAATCGCCTCGCGCCCGTCTCTCTCGCTGGCTGCCTGGGTTATTTCCTCTACCAACTCGTCGTGTGATTATTTCTCTCCTCACCACATTATTATCACTATATTGCCACATTGAAAGTCGACAGGATCATATCACAGAAGAGTCGACAGGATCTTATCACATATAAATATTTTTTTTCAATTAAAAAGGCATATATAGGATCAAAATATCATTTATTTTACCAATATATCAGTTGGCTGAACGCCAACCTTTATCAAGGTGTTATAGCATTTTAAAGTGTGTCAACAACAAACTCAGCGCCACATAACGCCAACAGCATATATCTGTATAGACAAATGTAAAGGAATATATATATAACATGTGTCCCTAGGTGGACATAGCGCTCTAAATTGAAAAAGAAAAGGAAGATATTATGAAATCGAACCCGCCCTATACTGATGAGAGCCAAATCCTGAAACTTGGTATACAGGTAGTTTTTGTCAGAATTTGTCAAAATTTTGTTCTAGCTCATTATCACCGTTATTATGTTTTATACTGTGCTGATAAACCAAATGCGTTGTTTAATGGATTTTTAAAGTAAGAGATTCCACTTTAGGTACATGGATATATATGGAAAGTTAACTGGTAAGCAATGATTATATATATATATTGTATATATGTACCACAAATATTATATTTTATATTTGGTTATCACAATAATATATTTAAAATGTCATTATATATTATGACTCAAACGTTTACAAGTTACCAAAATTACATATCGATATAAATAATATATTCTAGGTCTTTAGCCGAATATATTTCATATTTGCTGTTTTCGTTCTCTTACAGACCCATCTCTAGTATTGTTCCACTAATTAATGGGAGGAGGGAAGATGAATTCTTTTAAATATCGACCTAGTATATTGCGTTCTTGACCTTTCACAAAGATTCTGTGTCTCTCAATTTCTATCAAAGATATTTAAGCTGAATAGTAATTTTCTGAACTGCATGATTTGTGAGAGCTTGTCCCTTGACATTGATTACACTATTTTCAAAATGTGAATTTGATTTATTTACGACTCACATTCTGAATAAGCTAAATATAGAAAACACACCTACTTTAAATTAATTTGACCAAAAACTCAACTCTTTACAAATTTTAATATAAATTTATAAAAAATATTTCATTATTTCATCATTTTTCGTTAGCATTTTGACGAAGTTGACCTTTGAGCAGAATTTTCGGGAAAAAAATTCCTAATAAAAGTTTTATTAAAAATATGCGCGGTTAAAAAGGTGAATTTTCTAAAAATAACTTATTTTCATTGTCATTCTGATTTAAATGGACGCTTTAAAATATATATATATATATATATATAAATATATATATATATATATATATTAAATAAAAACAAACGATAGCAATGCGTCTCTTTATACATAAATTTATTTTTTAATATGCTAGCTTTCGGATCTTATCGATCCTTCAACAGGCCAAGCTGTAAATTGAGAGAAAGAATATATATATAAATGTAAAATATTATTTATATACACCAACGAAGATAGAGAATAAAATATAAAATAAAATAAATATAAACACATTTCACGAGTTCACGTTTTCTCGTGGCCAGGCTGCTGTTGTTTCATCTCTGTCCAAAGCTCAGTTTGTTTTCTTTTAAAGTCAATTGGTCCTTTTATTCTAATGGCTGGGCTGTTTTTTGAATGAGTGGTACTGAGATGGTAGTTCTATACGCCTGTTGATACTGTTTAAATCTTGAGAGACGAAGGATTCTATTAATAATCTTTGATATTTGAATTTGATGTTGTGGTAATGACAGGTTGGGTCGGAAAGGTTAAAGGCATGGCCGGTTTTAGAGATATGCTGAAAGATCAAAGATTTGGGATCTTTGTTTATTATATTTCTGTTGTGCTCGGAAATTCTGTTGTAAATGAAACGGCCAGTCTCACCCACATATTTAGCGTTGCAATCTTGGCAACCTATGGAGTAAATGGCATATGGTTGCTGGTCGGGACGTTTCTTAATATTAGATTTGGTGATGGGGTTCCGGAGTATTTGGCCTATTGAGAGGTGGTTGGTAAAAAAGGTTCTTAAACCAAATTTCTTGAGGGAGAGGGCTATTGATTGATTTTCAAAGGAATAAGGTATAATACAGGTGTTACGGTTTACTACGGGCTGAGTGTGTTTGGAAGGGTTGAAACTATGTCTAAGTATGAAGGGAAGTGGATAGCCACTTGCTGTTAGATTACTGATGATGGTTGTCTTTTCTAATTTTTTGAAGGCTGGGGTGGAGCAGTGTGTATGTATTCTTTTCGTGAGTGTTCTGACGACTGTGAGTTTGTGGCCTATTGGGTTATATGAATCAAAAAGGAGATAGGATGGTTTTATAGATTTTTTGTAATAAACTGTTGTGTGGTATGATTCATCAGTTTTGATAAAAAGAATGTCCAAATATGGCAAAACTTTGTGGGACTCATGTTCTATTGTGAAAGTGAGGCGTGTATGGTAAGAGTTTAGGGTTTCCAACACCAATAGGACGTCATCCTTGTGTCCTATTGGTGTTGGAAACCCTAAACTCTTACCATACACGCCTCACTTTCACAATAGAACATGAGTCCCACAAGGTTTTGCCATATTTGGACATTCTTTTTATCAAAACTGATGAATCATACCACACAACAGTTTATTACAAAAAATCTATAAAACCATCCTATCTCCTTTTTGATTCATATAACCCAATAGGCCACAAACTCACAGTCGTCAGAACACTCACGAAAAGAATACATACACACTGCTCCACCCCAGCCTTCAAAAAATTAGAAAAGACAACCATCATCAGTAATCTAACAGCAAGTGGCTATCCACTTCCCTTCATACTTAGACATAGTTTCAACCCTTCCAAACACACTCAGCCCGTAGTAAACCGTAACACCTGTATTATACCTTATTCCTTTGAAAATCAATCAATAGCCCTCTCCCTCAAGAAATTTGGTTTAAGAACCTTTTTTACCAACCACCTCTCAATAGGCCAAATACTCCGGAACCCCATCACCAAATCTAATATTAAGAAACGTCCCGACCAGCAACCATATGCCATTTACTCCATAGGTTGCCAAGATTGCAACGCTAAATATGTGGGTGAGACTGGCCGTTTCATTTACAACAGAATTTCCGAGCACAACAGAAATATAATAAACAAAGATCCCAAATCTTTGATCTTTCAGCATATCTCTAAAACCGGCCATGCCTTTAACCTTTCCGACCCAACCTGTCATTACCACAACATCAAATTCAAATATCAAAGATTATTAATAGAATCCTTCGTCTCTCAAGATTTAAACAGTATCAACAGGCGTATAGAACTACCATCTCAGTACCACTCATTCAAAAAACAGCCCAGCCATTAGAATAAAAGGACCAATTGACTTTAAAAGAAAACAAACTGAGCTTTGGACAGAGATGAAACAACAGCAGCCTGGCCACGAGAAAACGTGAACTCGTGAAATGTGTTTATATTTATTTTATTTTATATTTTATTCTCTATCTTCGTTGGTGTATATAAATAATATTTTACATTTATATATATATTCTTTCTCTCAATTTACAGCTTGGCCTGTTGAAGGATCGATAAGATCCGAAAGCTAGCATATTAAAAAAAAATTTTATGTATAAAGAGACGCATTGCTATCGTTTGTTTTTATTTAATAATTTATAGCAATTCTTTTTGTCTATATATATATATATATCTTTGCAATTAATTCAAATGTAAAATACACCTTATTTTTCTATAATATCTCTAATTGAAGTTTAACTAATCAAGTTAACAAAAGACTTGTTGTTCACTCACAGACAAATTGAGGAAATTTGAACCAGACGTTTCTTATATTGGTCTGCCATTTATTGAGGAGAAGTCGTTAAAAGAAATGGAACTGAACTGTGGAATGTTGGTGATTACTCTATGCATGTGGTGTGAGATTTCATGTGGAAAGAGGATAGCGAACAATGAGAAAGCTAATGAGTTTACTGAAGCAGGTCTCGGGTGGCTTAGAGCAAAACAAAGGACAGCTCTTAAGACAGCGAAACCATTAGCATCACCGGCGCCATGTTTATTACCCTTTTGGAATATTGGCTTACCTCATTTACTCCCCCAGATTAAATTTTCTTAAACATCGTCCTTTCATCATCTTCTATCAATGCTCACCTTGCAAACTGTGGTGTTCACACAGAGTAGTGTGACTAATATTAAAAGAGAAACTAAATAAATATATTGAGCTTGAATATAGTTTGTATAGTTATATAAATATCCTTATTGGTCAGAGTCCAAGTTACACTCCAATCTGTGACCATTGTCAAACGCTGGATTAAACCAATAGGCTAACGTAACTAGTCTATCAACCACAAATATGAAATTGTGCATCAAAGAGAAAAATAAATCAGCTACTGCTCAGGACTGATTTCTGGATTTTTTCATTCTATGATAGGCAATGATCGTCCGGTCATGAGCCATTGACGTGAAAGCTCGCTTTGTCCTAATAAAATAAACGTAGGGTTTAGAAAATAAGTAGTATTGATTTGAAATATTTTAGCAATTAAATGTTAATTTAATATGGGTTTTGCTTATTTTATAGTCACAGAGAGAGGTTCAATCTAGAAATTTCGTTGAAAACAAATTTAGGCTTCGAAAAAAAGAGGTGAATGTAAAAATTCGGTAGAAATAGTCGGCTCGATTTATATTTATTTATTTTTCAAAACAAGGCTTATTTTGTATTTAATATGTTTTATTTATCCAATATTGGACCAATCGTCCATCTTTTATTGTTTTTTTTTTTGTTGTTTTGAAACGCACAGCAAGTCGCGCGCTTCAGGTGAGACATGGACGTCTCACAACTTATTGGGTCAAAAGACATCCATGATATACAAATTTACAAACAAAATTAAATATGATATAAAGAAAATAATCAATGTGTAACATATATATCAATAATTGAGATGTAAAATGTGGAGATAAATATAACTCTAATTAATTAAAGAAATAAATAACAAATAATTATTGAACCATCAACAATGACAAAGAAGCAACTCGGGAAATATACGTGTATATTGTTGCATCATGATCAATACGCGTATTTTAAAAATTATTTATAATATTATTTTTAATATATTTAAAATTTAAATTATATATTTATTTATTTTATAAAACAGATTATTACTATAAAATATTATGTACTATAAAACATTTGTATTTTGATACACTAAAATACCCAACCTGCTTTAAACTTTGATATGATAAATAAAGAGAGATTCTAGGTGCTATCTAAATATATGGTTGTCTTATTATTGACTGGTTTAAACTTGTAGAATGGTTGAGACACGTTCTGGAAAGATGCAAGACGCGTCTGAGGAGAGAATCAAGACTGAAGAATCTGCCAAACCGGAGCCCGGTGCAACAATTGGTCGAGATGCACGTGCCGACCCAGTTGTCTTGAACTCCAACATCGACATCCCCAAGTATGACGGAACAGAAGACCCTCGCCCATGGATTGAGTCTCTTGAATAAATTGGCTTCCTGTACCACTGGGTAGAATATATTATTTCTCGCTATGCAGCCATGAATATGATTGGTAGCGCCAAAACCTGGCTGGGCCTACACAAGATAAGTTTTACCAGCTTGGAACATTTCAAGAGCCGCCTAATTCAGGATTTTGCCTCAGACGCCAACAAAGAAGAAATGAAGATGAGGCTAAACAGAATGCAGCAGTGGAATGAACCTGCATTCAGGTTTGCAGAGGATATCCTGGTTCTGTGCAACAAGGTCGACCCCCAAATGGAAGAAGAGACTAAAATAAATTGGGTTATTGGAGGGTTGAAGAAAGAATATTCTTTTGCCCTCTACTTAAACCCTCCTAAGAATACCAACGAACTCCTAAGATTGTGTAAAAAGATGGATTTGTTTGAAAATAATTATCAAGAACGTGTAGAAAAGTCAAAGTTTCTACATAATGTACCACGCTCTCCTCGTCCCCATCATCAAGAGCAATGGAAGAACGCTCCGTCGTTCAGAAGACCACACCAGAACACCTTCATGCCCCAGGTTCCTGCTCCCAGACAATACCAGGCCAACCCCTCGCCCCAGGTCTCTGCCGCTGGACGACCTGCCTATGCAAATTCAAGTTTCACGCAGAGACAGACCCACCAAAATAAAGTCTACAACAAGAGTCCAGCTACAAACAAAAGCAGGACGGAGAACGGAAGACCTATATGATTTAAGTGCAATAGGCCAGGACACTTTGCGCGTTATTGTAGGGTCAAGTTTGTGAGGATCGTAGAAGAGGACCCCTCAGTTTCTCAAGACAAGAGTCAAAAAATCTTCAAACGGACGAAAGAAAAGATTATACACGGCCTCGCCTCTATGCGGATGTTTGTAATGACACACGAACGAATATTCCTACACGGAATAGATATTCCGTGTTGGAAGATTTAAACTAAGTGTCGCGCCTAATTCCTTCAATCAAAGCAAGTCGACCATAAATGGAATTAGAAAGTTGGACCCTAGGTACAAAATTAATATTAATGTAGACAAGATAGGGTTATGCTAAGCTTTGATTGATGCAGGCGCCAATCATTCAGTGGTCGACCTAAGAACAGCACTTTTTGCTGGCCGTGAAATAAATAGTCTCACTAAAACGTGTTCAGGACCCGATGGGAAAAATTAGATATGGTAGGTAACATTATTTTAGATTTAAAAATTTATGACACTGAATTATCCCACAAATTTGTAGTAATGGACGCGCATCTACGAACTCTTATTCTTGGACGAGATTTCCTTTTAAAAATGAATGCTAAAATTGATTGTAAACGAGAAACAATAAAATATAATTTGACGAGTAATCATGACGTAAGCAATTATGATCTAAAAAAATAAAGAGCACTACAGATACCGTTATACCTGAACTATCTATTAAATTGATTAGAGCCTCAATAGAAGCAGAGGATGGCGAATATGTCATCGAAGAGAACAACAGAGAATGACTCAAACAAATGGTCTTCGATTGGCAAGAAGTTTGCTTACTGTCACGGATTATCCTCGACCTTTAAAAATCATGAAGACCAAACATTGGCTTATGGAAGTCTTCCTACAGAAATGAATTTTATAGAAAATATAGAGAAGCAGAATGAAACATTGACGAAATACAATTTCAAATAAACAAAAATATATCATTTAAAGAACAAGAGAGGTTAAAACAAATTTTGGCCAAGTATACTGATTTGTTCTCATCGAGGTTAGGCAGGACCAATTTGGAAAAACATCAGATTAATACAGAAGACGCAAAACCGATAAAGCACAAGCCATACCGTGTAAGCGCTAAGGAACGAACCATCATAAAGGATCAAATAGACGAGATGCTTGAAGAAGGAATAATTAGACAATCTTCAAGTCCCTGGTCCTTTCCCGTTATATTGGTCAAAAACGAGATGGAAAATACAGATTTTGTGTGGACTACAGGAAATTAAATGAAGTAACAGTGAAGGATGTTTATCCAACCCCAAGAATTGATGATTTAATGGATACTCTCCAAGGATCCAAGTACTTCTTAGCAATAGATCTCAAATCGGGTTATTGGCAAGTCGAAATTGAAGAGAGAAACAAAGAGAAGACGGCTTTCACTACGGCACATGGATTATATGAATTCAACGTAATGTTCTTCGGTCTATGCAACGCCTCTGCTACTTTTGAGAGGAACATGGACAATGTCCTCGGTAATCTGAGATGGCAGATTTGCCTTTGCTACCTGGACGATGTGATTATATATAGCTCGGACTTTCCAACCCACATTAAAAGACTTGAGCTGTCCTCAGATGCTTCAGCGAATCTAATTTAAAACTGAACGCCAAGAAATGCAGATTCGCTTTCGAGGAACTTGAAATTCTTGGTCATATATCCAACCAAGAGAGGGCATAAAACCTGCCGAATATAATATCAAAGCCGTTAGAGATTTTCCTCAGCACAAGAAGGCCAAAGAAGTGCAATCATTCCTAGGAATGTGCTCATATTATAGAAAATTTATTAAAGATTTCTCATTGATCTCTGACCCATTGACCAGTCTCATCAGAAAAAATGTGCAATTTATCTGGACAGGAAAACAGGAAGAAGCGTTCCAAAACCTTAAAAAGCTCTTATAAATCCGCCAATTTTAGGTCACTTTGATCCAAATGCAGCCACCTGCATTCACACAGATGCCTCTAACGTCGGCTTAGGCGCAACACTAATTCAAAATATCGGTGGCGAAGAGAAGGTAATATCATATTTGAGCCGAACCATAAGTAAACCTGAGCAATATTATTCAACCACCGAAAAGGAATGTTTAGCTGTAGTGTGGTCTATATCAAAATTACGGCCCTATTTATATAGAAGGCACTTCAAAATCGTCACTGATCATCACGCACTATGCTGGCTTAAGAATTTGAAAGATCCGACCGGTCGATTAGCACGATGGGCACTGAAGATTCAGGAATATAATTTCGAAATCATACACAAATCGGGAAAAAAACATCTGGACTCTGATGGTCTATCTAGAGGACCCTTACCAGACAACGAATGGGACGAGGATTATGAAAGACTTTTTCTGAATCAAACAATAGACGAAAAGGATGATTTTATTGAGAATATTAAGGAGAACCTTAGTGGAAACAAGCGTTCAATTACACAGAACTTTAAAGAAGAAAATGGGTGTCTCTACAAGAAAAATCCAAATCCTGAAGGTAGGGCATGGTTGCTGGTAGTGCCAAAGAAGAGAAGGAAGGAAATCATGAGTGAATACCACAACCATATGCTGAATGGTCATCTGGGCGTCGCCAGAACCACTTACCGATTGAAGAATAAATACTATAGGCCTTCTATGCTGAAAGATGCTTCCGAATTTGTAAAGACGTGCCATCTTTGCCAAAGTCGGAAAGGTTCAAATCAGTTGCCATCTGGACTGTTACAACCTATTCCCCCGGCTAACTACCCTTTTGAAAGAATCGGAATTGACTTTGTTGGCCCCTTGCCATCAACAAAAAGAAGAAGGAAATGGATAATTGTGTTGACGGATTATTATACCAAGTATGCTGAAACAAAGGCAGTACCAGAAGCGACAGTGAAAGAAGTCTCTACATTTTTAATCGAACATATATTTTTACGTCACGGGGCTCCAAGATTTCTTATCAGCGAAAGAGGTTCACAATTCACTAGCAATTTGATGAAGGAGGTTATGAAAATGTGCAAAATTAAACATTGCTTCACGACGAGCTACCACCCCCAGACTAACGGACTAACGGAACGGCTAAATAGAACTTTAATCAATATGATCAGCATGTATGTGAATACGGATCAGAAGAACTGGGACGAAATCCTACCTTTTATCACCCACGCGTATAATACCACGATTCAAGAAACCACAGACTACTCTCCATTTTTCCTGTTGTTTGGAAGGGAACCCATGTCCCTCTTAGACGACGAGAATATCCCAACGGATAGTAACCTGGACGATTACGACGAATATATAGAAAATTACTTAGATAAAATAGCAAGAACGAGACAGGTAGTAATTAACAACACAGAGAAGACTCAGAAAAGAATGAAAATAAACTATGACAAAAAACACAACGAGAGAATCTATGAACCAGGACATTTAGTGGCAGTTTGGACACCAGTCAGGAAAATCGGAAAATGTGAAAAACTATTGAGAAAATATTTTGGCCCATATCGAATATTAAAGAAGCTATCCAACGAAAATTACTTAATTGAGCCGAAAGATAATCCTGGCCAAGACCCATTGATTGTCCATGTCTCAAGACTCGAACCCTATTTTGAAAGAATTGATGAGGTCTCTCACGAGGACGTGACGACCTCTGGAGAGGGGGAAGTGTAGCATCTTGATTAATGCGCGTATTTTAAAAATTATTTATAATATTATTTTTAATATATTTAAAATTTAAATTATATATTTATTTATTTTATAAAACAGATTATTACTATAAAATATTATGTACTATAAAACATTTGTATTTTGATACACTAAAATACCCCACCTGCTTTAAACTTTGATGTGATAAATAAAGAGAGATTCTAGGTGCTATCTAAATATATGGTTGTCTTATTATTGACTGGTTTAACCTTGTAGGATGGTTTAGACACGTTCTGGAAAGATGCAAGACGCGTCTGAGGAGAGAATCAAGACTGAAGAATCTGCCAAACCGCAGCCCGGCGCAACAATATATATATGAATAATAATAAATAAATTTCAAAATGAAATAATATATATAAATAACATATATATATGTAGTTCTGAACTGAGAATACACATATGGTAAGTTAACGTTTATTTTAATACTATATTTATATTCTATTGAGCTCCAGATTTCAAAATATAACCAGGGCAGTGTTTTATTTTATATTTTGACATATATATTATAGATGTGTTCTTGATCAAAGTCTGTAGTGTGACTATTGTTGAAGGCGTGATCTACGAGCAGGTATGTCGGACTATGGTGGTTTAGTACTGATTTATATTGGTTGATTCTTTCTGATAAAGATTTGTTGGTGTCTAATATAGAGATGACCAGGCAATATTTACATGGTATTTTATAAATGACGTTTGTTTTATCTTCTGGCGTTCAAAAATATCTGTTTTGTGTCGAGTTGACGGAAGATGCTTCTTAAATTTGGGTTGGGTCGATATCTTGTTGTTATATTATGCTTTTTCATACTTCTGGCTATTTTTTCACATCCATAGCGACAAGGTAAAGAGAAAAATATGTTTGGGATTGAAACCTGTTTATTATTCTTTGCCTATTTAATTCAATTTGGAAAAAGGAGCGTTTAGAAGAAAAGATATAAAAATTGTGACGTCCGGAGCTTTTTTATATTCAAAGCGCGTAAATATCTCAATGTGTGTGTTTGAATTTTAACCGCCGTACAGACACTGAAAAACAATAAACCAAGTACATTGTGATATTGAATCGAGCGATAAAATATTCCCTTCGGTATTTGTGCACGAACGATGTGTTGTGTCTTGTTGAAGAATGTTCCCATTTTTACAATGATGCGATAAGACTATTTTTATCATTTTAAATATATTTTTAGCGTGTATATATTCCAATTAAAACGGAGAAATCAAAATATAACTAATTTTTAAGCAGGCAATTTAAAACAATGTATTGTGTTAATAAACGGTAAATGTTTTCTAGTGATGACCCCCATCGCACGTGGGAGGACGTGGCTTGCCACCATGCAATCTCTATCACCGTTAGGAGTTGGATAAAGAGTGGCTTATTTTATAGACAGGCAATTATGTGTTGTGTTCGTAGTTTTAAATTCAAAATTTTGCTCTAAAAAAAATCCAAGATTTATCGTTAATTCTAAAGAAGCGTCTATTCAGCCCGTCGTTCCAGTCGGTTACTAAAGAAATAAACGACGGACTCACTGCGAATTCATATCGAGGTGTAGCCCGATAAGTCATATAACAATGGTGGGCTACCAAGAAATTCTGACAGCAAGACTTGATGAATACTTTTATTTGCCTTCATAGCGCAGCAGAACTCTCAAACGATCCATCAAGGCAGTAGCTAGACACGGCATCATAGCGGATAATACTATTTAGTCACAGCGCAGAGGATCTCTTATAGTGCAATCACTGGTGATATATAATCAAGGTAGCTAGACACGAGGTCATGGAGCCTAGTTTTATTTGCTATTACCGCACATGGGAGATTTTATAGTGCACCTTTGAGCATCTATTAAGGTAACAAGGTACAAGGTCGTAAATTGTACTTCTATTTGCTGTCACGACGAAGGGGATATTTTATGATGCTATTTCAGCGCATCTATAAAGGTAGCTAGATACAAGGTCCTGGGGGAAACTTCTATTTGTATTCACTGCACAGAAGTCTCTTATAGATTAAACTCTATTATAATTTTATATAGTATAATCTTAGTTCAAATTTTAAATTAATTTTGAGAGAAAAGTTGAAGAGTGCTTCAACTTGGCATAAGAGGCCTCTTAGTGCAACCACTCGCACTCTCACGTGTATACTACCCAGGATGCAAGAGTGGTGTATATATTATTGTCATAAGATATGCATTGACATTGATATTCAAATTTAACTAAGTATTCCTATTATCTCTCGAAAGAATTTTTTGAAAATTATTTACCGATGATACTTTGCACTTTGCACATTTTTTGAAGATACGATTTTATACAGGCGATTGCATTATTATCGTTTTGTAGAAGATATAGAATCAAAATGAGCTTAAATTCTTTTCCTTGGAGTATAATTTGGAGGAATTATTTCCATAAAATCCAATTAGGCAACTTTGAAATCCCCAAAGGTATAATTTTTGGATCAAAGGTATTATTGCCGCCTTTTGTGATTTTACCTCAAGCCAATTTCATGCTTCTATCCCATTCTATTTCTACAATATTAATTGGATGTTTGTCGTAGTTCTCTGCTCGGTTAACAGGGCAATTTTTTTTTCTTGGTAAAAAGATTGAGATTCTTATTAAATCCTGGAAAGACCAATTTGTTTTTGAAATAATTGGATGCGTATCTCTTCACCATGATTTATATAAAGAAATGAGTTCAATTTGAATTATATTATAAAGAATTATGTTGAATCATAAGAAAATAAGTTTTTTTTTATATTTTTAATAATTAAAAATAGTTACGCGTCATATACTCTGATTGGAAAATTAATAATAGCAGAAAGAATAAAAAGAAAAACAAAACTATGGTAATTATATTCTAAAATTTGTAAATGGAAAATATTTTTTCCTATAGAGAAATATATTAAATATTTTTTAATATTTAATTTTGTGATTATATTTCTTTTTAATAAAAGAGCAATCTAATGGAAATTGAAGAAAATATTGCATATATGTGAAAAAGTAATTAGATTTTTATGTTATTGATGTGTAAAGCTTAATCAAAAAGTTATATATTTAATTTATCATTGGCGCTGCTTGATGTGGTATGAGAAATCCTTGAATATTATATATACAGGGTGATCCAAAAGTCCCGCACTATTTTAAAAATTAATAACTCCGCGAATATTTGCGCTAGAGCAATGCGGTAAACACCATTGTGTTCAGGATGCAATGGGATTTTTTATGGCAAATAATGAAAAATTCGAAATTGATTTTAGTTACAATTTTATTCGCCAGATGGCGCTCTACCAGAATCAGAGATTGAGCGGCCAAATTGTTTGATAAATTGAAAAATATAACTGATCGGCATGTATTTTTCCTTTTTGAATACCAGGAAAGAACCCTAATAATATCAAATAACAAATTAATAAAACACCACTTCGCCAAAAGTATGAAGAATTGGTTAACGATTTTCAAATACAATCAGAGATATGTAAAATAGGTAAATGCAAATTAAAACATGTAGCAAAAAGAAAATTGATATTTTAGATACGGTTTATTTCCGAAGATAATAAATTTCTAATATTTTTAATTCAACTCTCACTCAGTATCGATTATATTTATTTTAATTCATTTGAAAAATATGTATCTATCTCTGATAATTTATTTTACTCTGGAATGCCGTTGTTGTTGTCGTGTCCAATAAAGAGCCTCAGATGTATCCATGTATCTCCATCACAGCAGCAGCAATGTCCACTATCTTAGGTGTGTAAAGCTGCTGCTCAGGGTCTATGTCTAATTTTTGCAAGGCTGCGGCCATTGCTGGCTATAAGAATATGTGGGTAGGTGTAAGTTCCACACCAGGACAATTGTTGCATGCCCTATAGGTTCTTGTGCCATCTGGATGTATTGTCATTCCTTTATTGTTTTGTTCTAAGTCTTGTTATAGTTTTTGTCATTTTTCTCTCAGAGTTTATTTCGCATTTTGATCTTTTCTTATTTTTTCGTTTAATTATCTTGTATTTTGACAAAGAATCAGAGTCAAATAATGACATTTGTTCTTTCCTTTGGCTCAACTTTCTGGCTTCCTTTGCCAATTCGAATGTCATTTCATTACCCCTGATCCCAGCATGGGCAGGGATTCGTTGTAGAATGTAGTTATTCTCCAATGGTTCCAGTTGGGTAAGTAACGAGTGTATTTTCTGTGTGAATTTAGTATTGCCCTTCTGAATTTCTTCTAGAGCGGATATGGAGTCGCTGTATATTAAAATTCCTTCTGCTTGATGCAGGGATGGTTGGTTAAGGCATACATCAAGGGCTTTCCAGATAGCTGTCAGTTCACAAGTGAAGTTTGACGAAATCTGTCCTGCTCCTTCTTTGATTTTGATGTTTGTTCCATCTTGCAGTATTATGTTAATTCCGGCCCCTCCATTACTCAGGGTAAGGTCTGAAGATCCATCTGTATATGCTGTTGAAGGGCGTGGCCTAGCAATTTTAATCAATAATTTGTACTATGAGGACATAGCCGTTAATATTACAAACACATTAGACCTCGAAGCCCAAGGTATCAAAGTCTACCTCAATCAAAACAAGGCCATCCACATATAAAATATGTATCACCCTCCAAACAATACATTTATTGACGATGGAACAATGGCTCAATTTCTTACAGACAACACTATTATTGTAGGTGACCTTAATGCCAAACATCAACTATGGGGATGTTCTACGCCAAACCCAAGAGGCAAAATACTATCAAACATATTTGACGACAATGCCTTCATGTGCTTAAATGATGGGAATCCTACCCATCATTCCTACAAGCTATAATACTGCACAAGCCCTTGATATAAGTTTTTACTATCCTGACATTTTCCAAAAATGCAAATAGAAAATATTAAAAAGTTTTGGAAGTGATCATTTGCCTAATTTGATAGAAATTAGCACCAAGACCAAAACTAGCTCAATTAAGAAAAATTCTGGAACTTCAAAAAGGCTAATATGATATCTTTCGAAAACACCATTATTAAAGCAGCCAAAGTTTCAATACCAAGAGGTAGTATTAAGAAATGGATTCCAAATTATACACACCAGGCAAAAAATGTTCAAAGACTTATAACTAAAAGAAATGAACTACAAAAAAGTGCACCCAAAACCAAAAATATTGTAGAACTGAACTGAACATTGTGATTGCAAAATTAAAAAAAAAAAAATGCGTAAATGTGAAAAGGGAAAAATGGAAACAAACTTGTGAAAACCTGAACCCAAGAAACCCAAATACAAAACTTTGGAATTTGGCAAAACAAATTGACAGAGTCCAGCCACAAATTGAAAACACAAATATGATTAAGAATACAAATGGTACACCAGCAAATAATGACAAAATTGCTGCCAATCTTTTAGGTAATTCATATCAAATAAGTAGTAAAATCAAGGTTGAAAAAAGGCCCGAAAGATTATTCATGACTGTAAAAAATGTCACCAGCACTCATAATACGAGGGGCATCCAATAAATAAGTTTCCCTATTTTGTAACAAATAAACAACTTTATTTACAATTATGCAGTTATTTTATTTTCATTATACAACTCATAGACTACTTCTCTACATAATCACCATTTCTGTCCAAACATTTTTGGTACCGTTGTAGCGATTTTTTGATACCACTGTTGTACCAAGCCGTGTCCTGTCTTCGTAGCCAGTGGTTCGCCTCCGCCTGTTTTCAATTCAAATTCAAAACATCTGACATGATTGTTCCAATCGAAGAGCATCCAATTTCGATTCCAGGAGGCAGTCGAATCATTATTTCGTCAATGGTGACGCGGCGATTTGCTTCCACCACATTCCGAACAGCAGCCACGGCTGCATTGTCCGTAGCAGTAACGGGCCTGTCGCTTCGCTCGTCATCATGCACGTTTTGCCGTCCTTCCAAGAACCATGAACGCCATCGGCGAACCATTTGGATGCTCATACATCCTTCACCATACACTGACACTAAATTGCGATGAATATTGACCGCAGTTTCATTTTTCGCTGTGAAAAACGAATTACAGAACGGAGTTCGCAAGTGGACACGTTCACCAGTGGTAGCTCCATGGAAACTGAAGCGCTACGGACTTGCGCGTACGAGTAGAGTGATTTTGAAAGGTCACCAGCTTCCAACGCATCCTAGTGACCATTTCTTACCTACTAACTAATTTTTACAACGTTTCATTCGCCGAAAAAAAAATAGGGAAACTTATTTATTGGATGCCCCTCGTATTTTCCATGAAAAAAATCAATATGAAAGAGCTAGCTTATGCATTAGAAAACACTGACCTAACCAAGACTCCTGGGCCAGATGGAATCCATGGCCGAATGATATCAAACTTGGGCAAAATTGGCAAAGAAAGACTTCTTAATATTTTCAATAACTCCTGGAAAACTGGAAAATTGCCTCAAGACTGTAAAAATGCAACAATAATTCCCATTAAAAAACTTGACAAATCTGCTGATGACCCAAAAAACTACCGACCTATCTCCCTAACAAATATTTGCTGCAAATTAATGGAAAAAATTATACTCAGACGACTCACCTACCACCCCGACACAAGAAATCTCTTACCAGAAGAACAATATGGATTTAGGAAAGGACAAGGGACAATAGACCAACTCTTATTTTTCACACAAAAGGTAAAAGATGCACAAAACGAAAAACCAACTAACCACACCATAGCTGCTTTTTAGACCTTACACAAGCTTTTGATAAGGGGGGTATGGAAAAACAAGTTAATTACAAAATTATACAAACATTTCAAAATTGAGGGAAAAGCTATCACTTGTATAAATGATTCTCTTAAAAATATATAAATTAGGATCAAATATAATGGCACTCTATCTAAAACCTTCAAATTGTACCAAGGATTACCACAAGGATCAGTCCTTAGCCCAACTCTCTTCACCCGATTTATTGCAGGCATAGAAAAATAAATTTCACATAAAACCAATATTGGACTTTTCGCTGATGACATTATTCTATGGAGCAGCAGCACTAACTGGAAAAAAGCTGAAGGAGATTTAACAAGACTCTTCTCCACCTAGAAAAATTTGCTAATAAATATAAATTAGAATTTAACCCCCAAAAATCTGAAACCTGTCTTTTTACTACCGATAAGAAACTATACAAAATAAGACCAAATATTATTCTGAAAGAACAACAATTGCAATATAATAAACATCCTAAATATCTCGGCTACACCCTGGATCCAGAAATCAACTCCAGTAAGCATATTGAAGGAGTTGTTAGAAAAGGAAGAGACCGACTAAAAATCTTGAAATATATTTCAGGAAGAGTGGGGAGCTGAAGCAACAACAATAAAATTAACTTTCACATCTCTAATGAGACCTATCCTGGAATATGGATATCAAATCTATGGTACATCATCTGAAACAAATCTAAAATCACTGGAAAGGATACAACTAAGTGCAGCTAGAATTATTACAGGTCTTCGAAAACCCTGCCCTAATGATATTGTACTTTACGAGGCAGACATTATGCCCTTAAAAAATAGAATAAGCTACAATCTGCCAAAATATATAAACAAAATCAAGAGTTATGAAAACAAACACAGAACTTTCAATTACATACTTAATTGGGAATCCAATCTAAGACTCAAAAAAGAAGGCCCTCTCCACCTGGCCAAAAGAAATGGATTTTTAAAATATGAAGTGGAAAAATATTATTTAGCTGAAAAAAATATCTCCATGCGAACCACTAACAAAATGTTATTTTTAATGCCACTTTAAATGAAACCACCAACAGACAATATCAAAATCCAGAATACTTAAAACAATTATCATTAGAAATAATTAATAAAATTCCTAAAAATGCAATAACTATCTATACCGATGGTAGCAGAGATGAGTTGGGACACACTGGCAGTGGCTCTCTCATTAAAACCACAAATGGCATTGAGAAAATAAACAGAAGAAACCTAGAATTTTGCTCAGTTCTCAGATCAGAACTTATAGCCATCTATGAAGTCTTAAAATCCATCAGAAACATTAAACATCACGATATATGGATTCTTACTGATAGTAGAAGTGCCATACAACACTTGAGTCACACAGGGGAACTTAGAGACAAAGTAAGCAGGAACATAATTGGTTATCTCCAAAAACTCTCAATACCTCAAAAATTCACCTTCAATGGATACTCTTACATGTTAGCATTGAAGGCAATGAAGCTGCTGATGCGCTAGCGAAAAAAGGCACAAAAGAACCTTTGCTACAGAAAAATAAACTTACTTTTAAAGAAATAGAAACAGTAGCCAAAATAAACAAGAACTGGAGGATCCCACCTAAGCACAGTTGGTATACCCTAGAAGCAGATGGCCACCCAGACCTTTCGGTCCACAAGCCGGCATGCGAAGCATGCCTTCGCTGCTATTCTGTTCAACTCATAAGCCAAGTAACGGTATCCAAGCTAGTGATTGGACATTGTACCTGGAAACACCACCTCCCAGACAACGTGTCTGGAAGGATTTCTATACCGGTGGCCTTTAATCACAGCAAAATAGGAAACTATCTACTGTGTCCAGCAGGGACCGCGGGGAGGCAGACCCCGGTCGACTCTGTTCACTCACAGCTGAGGAAAAGCTCAGCTGCCACGTCGTGGGCTTTCTCAAGAAGCTTGCTGTGATTTCTCAGCAGCTCACTCTCGATCGCGCCCCTCGCCCTCCTTCTCTCTTCCTGCACACCCACTACCCTTGGACAATCCAAGACGTAGTGGCGTGCATTCACATCCCTTTCTCCACAGACGCAATCAGGATGGCTCTTAATTTCAAATCTGTGGAGACTTGGGAAAGAGCCCATGTCCCGAACTACCCTAATGAGTTTGTGGGACATTACCTTACAGAGGTACTTGGGTGTTGTTACCCCATTGAATAACTCTCTCCCCTTCACAATGTTCCTCCATCTGTCCAAACATAAGTCCTGGACGTGCCCCCGGGGCACGGTCCGGGCTGAAGTTCTTCTCGGCACACACTCTGATTGCTACCCTGATCGCAACCAGCTCGGCTGAAAAGACCAATTCTTCCACTCTGAGTGTTAAACTTTCTTGGAAGATCAGCTTTCCATTAGTGAAAATCACTACCCCAGCTCCAGTATTGGTTCCAGACCTACTCCCATCAGTGAAAACCTCCGTGCCAATCCCTGTTGGCCCTCCAGTACTCCAATTCCACTTTGGCAACCACTGCGGAGGCTTTCTTGGGTCCCTCTTCCATTCCAGGGCACCCGCTTCAAGTCCCAGGGCATCTTCCCTGTTCTCTTAGATCTTCTGTCTGATGGTCTCCTCCTCTAGTTTCAACCCCAGGGGAATAAGCCCAGCGAGGACCAATAAGGCCTCACTGCTGGTAGTGCGTTATCCCCCTGTGATTCTGAGTGCCGCTGTCCTCTGCACTCTCTCTAGAGTAGTCGCCACCTTCTGATGCCTGTTTCGGCGACACCAAGCCCTGGAAGCATATAGCAGGATTGGCTCGACACAGGAGAGGCAGAGGTTCCTAAAAATAGTACCCTCCTTCCCCCCCCCCCTGTTGAGAGCCAACCAGGACAGGCCTGCACAACGCCTCCCTGCCTCTCGCCACCATCTCCTCCGCCTGGTATTGCCAACCCATCTTGTCATCAATGACCACCCCCAGGATGGTCATCCTATTGACCAACGCTACCCTCCGTCCTTCGATCCCGATAGCCGGCTTGTGTTCCCATTTGATCCCTTTCTTTTTAGTCCTTATGTCCCTAGGCTTAAAGCTGAGGGCTTTAGTTTTGGAGACATTGAACTTAAGGCCAGAGTCATGGGCCCAGTTCGAGAGAATTTGGAGAGAAGTTTCAACACACTTCTCAGCCTTCGCTCTCGAAGCAGCCTCAATAATGAGGAACTGGTCGTCAGCATAGAGAACCAGCCTGGCTCCCTCAGGGAGCTCCTCCTGGAAAACGGTGTTTACCAGGATATTCCACAGAATAGGTCCGCAGCAAGAGCCCTGGGGGCAACCCCTAGCACAGTTTCTTTCCAACTTCCGCCCACCAAAACTGAGGCTAATCCGTCTATCCCTCAGCAAGTCACGAACCAAGCTGCACAAATTATCAGGACAACCCATGTCCATCAAATTTCTCATCAGCTTGTTCCAGTTCATGGAGTTGAACGCGCCATCAATGTCCAGGGCCACGAAAAGAACCCAAGCACCCTTATTTAAGCCCATCTCAACCCCCTCTAACACCTCGTTCAGAGCTGTGGTTGTGGACTTCCCTTCCCTAAAACCATGTTGGAAAGAGGAAAGGAGCTCATTACTTTCTAGCCAGTGCTTCAGTCGCTGAGCTAGTAGGCTATCCAGGACCTTACTTAGACACGCTAGTAAAGAAAGCATACGATAATCATTAGGAGAATTACCCTTTCTACCAGACTTTTCGAGAAGCACTACTCGGGCAACCTTCCATGCCTCAGGAAAAGTACCAGTGTCCAGGAACCTATTGAATGACCTGGAAAGAAGCGATGGGTGCATCCTTATCAGGGCTTTCACGACCGTGTTATCGATCCCTTCGGGACCAGGAGATTTCCTTTTCCCGAACTTGAAAGCCGTCAGTTTCACCTCATTCTCAGAAAAGGGCGGATCTACCAAACCACAAGTGGTCAGAGAGATCTCGTCCTTTGGTTCCTCGTTTCCGAAGTGCCGATCCAAGTTGTTTTTATTTTGTCTTCTGCTTTCGAGCGAGTAGGTCTAGAACACATTCTCTCTGAATTTTCTCATTGTTGGTGGATGAAACAGCACCAGTGATTATTTTGGCCGCTTTTGCTTGAACACTGTCTAGTCTTACTTTTAGTGATGAGCTTGAGGGAGCCCAGACCGGTGTTGCATTTTCCATTATCGGCCTTATTAAGGTGGTATATGTTGTTCTGAGAATTCTGGGTTTTGCTCCCCAATTTGTTCCACATAGCCTTCTCAGAATGTTTAGTTTTCTGATAGTTCTATTTGAGGTGCTAATTATGTGTTCTGAAAATTCCAATTCCTCATCAATAATAATTAAAATAATTTTGTTGACATCTTGTCCATACATGCACAGTCTGCACTATTAAAAAATATAATATGCATTATATACACTATGTACAATGAATATGGCGCCTCTTCCAGCGCTGCAGAGTTTGTGGAGAATCGCCAGTAGGTCTCCAGCGACACCACGCATTTTGCGATCTACGATGAATACGTAGATCGCGTACTTTGCCGCTTAGGAGATGGTGATGGCGTGGTCCTCGAGACCAACTTGAAAGATACAGGACTGCAGTATCACACCTAGGTATTATGGATTTTAATTTTATCAATCATTTGTTTGTTTATGCTTATTTTTTTGTTATATTTATGCCTTTTTCCCTGTGAGTGGAGAAGACGTATAGGTTTGGTTTTATTGGGTTTATGGTCATTTGGAGTTCCATTGCCCACTTCTACAGTCCTCTCATTGATGTGTTCAGTATTTTTTTACGATTTTTCTATGCTGCTACTTGTGTGCCATATGGCTATATCATCTGCATAACAGACAACCTTTGTGTCTTCAGTGAGGTAAGGATAGATGTCGTTAATATATAGCAAATAGAGTAGAGGACTGAGCTCAGATCCCTGAGTTACACCAGCCCATGTTCTCCCTTCCTTGGAAAATTCTCCATTGACCCGAACCTTTAACCTTCTTCCCCTTAAGAAGTCTGCAATCCAGATTAAGGTTTTTCTCTTACTTCGATGTTGTGCAGCTTTTCACGTAATTTCTCCCTCCACACTCGATCAAAAGCTGAGGTCATATCAAGGAATACTTGCCAACATTGTTGTATTGTGCTGTAAAAAACAATATCATACGCAATATATATATATCAAGGAATATAGCCGTGGTCTTATTTGGCGGTTTTTCCTGGAAAGAATCTATTATCGATTGACAGAAGTAAAACAGTTGATCAGTCGTACAGTGCTGGGATCTATAGGCAGTTTGGTAGAGGTTTATTTTATTATTGTTAGTGAGCCAGAATATGAGCCTAGAGTGGATAATTCGTTCTGGTATTTTACAAAGTTTGCTGGTGAGAGCAATTGGCCGATAGTTCTTGTATTCCTTGGCATCTTTGTTTGGCTTCAGTATTGGCACTATAATTGATATCTTCCAATTCTTTGGTAGTTTACCAGTTTGCCATGAAATGTTCAGTATTCGTAGGAGTTGATTATTAGCTTGGTCTTCAAAGTGTTTGATCATTTAACCAAAGATTAGATTATCTCTTGGTGACCTCTTGGATTTTTTTATTGATAAGTTTAGCTCATTCAGTGTGAAGTCTCTCGAGAAAATATCTTGTTGATGGAAGTTTCTTGCTTGTTTAACTAACTGGTTTATATTATTTTTAGAGTCCTGTCTTCATTCGTATAGTTGAGTATGGAAGTGCTTGAAAGATATTCAGCAATTATGTCAGCCATCTGTTTGTTCTCGTTCGCGCTGTTCTATTCATATCGGTTAGAGTATTGGAGGATTGGTGTTGGTGTTGATTGTTCTCTAACACTCTAATCATATTCCAGTGTTGGCTGTCCTTTCTTGGATCCATTTTTTCGCAGAATTCTGCCATTTTTCTTGTTTGCATATCCAAATTTCTTGTTTTATTTTGTGACTAATTTCAATGAGTTCTTTCTGTTTTCTTCTGTTTTATTTTTTTAAGAAGTTCATTGATATTGTCTCTCTCTCTGAAATCACTGCCTCGATGTTGTTGTCCTTCCAGTAAGGTATCCACAGGTCTTTACGTCTACCTCTAGGTATCGATGCTTTTGCAGATTTTGAAATGTTCGAAGAGAATTTTTCCAAGTTTTTGTCAAGCGTTCTGTAATTCAATTTTTCGTTGCACAGTTCTTCAAGCTTTTCTGTGAATTTTTTCAAGTCGGCTTTCCTAAAGTTCCATGTTCTTTTATTCTAATGGACGTTCTCAATTTTGAAGTTTAGGGTTGTTAAAATTGGTCTGTGGTCACTGATTGCACCTCTCATGATTTTCCATTGTGTTGTGGGTGCGATGTTGTAATTTATCGCTGTGATGTCTATTGTGGATTCTGTGCCTGTGGACTTAGATAGGTGTTCTCTCCGTTATTTAACGGTGTAAGGTCGAGGTCTGTTAGCATGTCCTCAACCTGCTGACTTTTGTTATCCAGGACAGGTGATCCCCAAATTGAACTTTTGGCGTTAAATTCGCGGGGTATGATTGTGATATCCGAAGACGCTTCACTTAATGTCTCTATTGTGTGTACCCATACAAAATTCAAATATTTCACGAGCTGAAAGTTGGCGATTTTGAGATGCGTCAAAAATTCGCTGCATGGGTTTTCCGGCGAATTGATATTGATGAAAACTGGCTGTCGAATGTTCTGTGGACAGATGATGCTCACTTTTCTCTAAACGGAGAATTTAACATTCAAAACAGCCGCATTTGGGCAACAGACACCCCTAGGATTTTTACAGAAATGCCACTTTACCAGCCTAGAGTTACAGTTTTGTGTGGGTTCACTTCTTTTATTATTGGGCCATTTTTCTTTGAAAAATCAATGGAAGAACTTTTAAAACCGTTTTTGTAACTGATGAACGTTATGTCCAACATTTGAGAGAAAAGGGTATTCCCATATTGCAGGGCAAAAGCACTAAGCGAAATAACATTCATGAAAGATGGAGGACCTCCTCATATCTCCCGAGGTGCCAAACAATTGCGCTGAAGGATACGTTCTGTGAAAATCGTGTGATAAGTCGCCACTTTATATACCAGTGGCCTCCAAGATCACCAGACTTGACGCCTTGCGATTTTTGTTTATGGGGGTACATTAAATCGTGTGTTTATCGATGCTGGCCTACCACATTGGCCATGTTGAAGGCTTCTATCAGATTGCACGTTTTATCAATTTCAACAGATATGTTATTTAATGCTATCCATTCTGTCATTTATCGTCTGCAGGCGGTGATTGAGAATGAAGGGTGCCACATTGAGCAAGGATTGTGACCTAATACAAGATAGAAGGCAGTTACCTCATGTGTTATATAAGCCGCCATGTATTATATTATCTACCAATATTTTGCAGCTCTTTGTGTTGGGATATGGGGATAATAAATGCTGTCCTCACATCTTGACTATCTTTTTTTATTTGTGAACAGTAATTTTTTGTTTGTCATTTGCTCACATATTATGTCGTGCAAACCAGAGTGTCATAACTTCTCGAATAACACTGGTACACACAATTTTTCCCCTTATGTTTAGTTTTCGCTTTTCGCTCATTAGAAGAAATAGCATAAGGAATATTTTCTGTATACCAATAACTTTAGAAATTTTGTGAGAAAAAAATAATACAAAATGATTTTACTACCACGTTTTTCAACGCAAAAGGTCGATTTAAAAATTATTTTTATTTGAGGGGAAACATTTTTTAAAATTGTGTACAGTATAATAAAAAATGATAACATTTGACAAGCCCATAGGATATTTAGAATAAAGTACGACAAATATATTTTGTCACTCCCCTCTATATTTATTTGTTGGATCATGACAAATATCCAGTTAAATAGTCAAGGGTCTCCAATTAGTCAAGAAACTACACATTTCTTATAGCAAGAAATCCTATTAGTAGTGCCATCATAATTTTTGGTACTATATTAACATATCAAAAATTCGTGTATTGATATCAGCAGTATTTTTCAAACATTCAATCTATTTCACAAAACTCCATATAAAATATAAATATTTTTTCTACATGTTTCAATTTGCATTTGCCTATTTTACATATCTCTGATTGTATTTGAAAATCGTTAACCAATTCTTCATACTTTTGGCGAAGTGGTGTTTTATTAATTTGTTATTTGATATTATTAGGGTTCTTTCCTGGTATTCAAAAAGGAAAAATACGTGTCGTTCAATTATATTTTTCAATTTATCAAACAATTTGGCCGCTGAATATCTGAATCTGGTAGAGCGCCATCTGGTGAATAAAATTGTAACTAAAATCAATTTCGAATTTTTCATTATTTGCCATAAAAAATCCCATTGTATCCTGAACACAATGGTGTTTACCGCATTGCTCTAACGCAAATATTCGCGGAGTTATTAATTTTTAAAGTTGTGCGGGACTTTTGGATCACCCTGTATATATCAAAAAATATATATTGCTACGACGCGCTTCTCAGCCGTCTACGTTTGCGTAAAAGGCATACATATATTGCTAGCATCAGACTCACGCTCACTGGAAGACTATTTATTTAATAGAAAAGGCCTAGCCAATATCCTACACGTCAGGTTTGCTTCAACGTTCCTAGCGGAAATCTATCTAGAGAGAAAAGTAAAAAATCCATAATCTGCTCAAAGTGTGTCGGAGACTTTAACAGCCTATTTATTTTACCGGTATTTAAAGTCCTGAGCTTAAAACAAGCAATATTTTATGTCTATAATTTGATGTCAACATTAATATTTGAGACGAGGTTTTGATGACGAGAAAGAAGATATTGATTAAAATGGGGTAAACCCTCATTAAATTCCAAGACTCATTTTATGTGTTCGAGCACGGTCGTTAGGCCTAACGGACTTCCGGCTTAAAATAATTCTCTCTTTTGTAAGCTTCATAATATATCTGAAACCTAATTATTACTTGAACGTTTGGCCCTTTGTTTCAGACCCATTTTGAAAAAAAAAAACACTGTTAAAAATTTGGTAGATACATTTCTATTAATAATTGTAATATTCACATAGATATATGTGACCATGATTATATAAAAAAGGTTCTTTGTGTTGAAATTGGGGGGTTATAGGTACTCTTCTTTCAGTAATAAGTTTTAAAGTGTTATCTTTTATTCCGATCAAAAGACTTTGTCTCTTACTGCAAAATTCAATAGGCATAGCTAATCAGTTAAACCAGTCAGTGAATTCTAACACGCCGGTGTAGTGTAGGCTTCGATTGCAATATCGACAACAATATTGTGGAATTGTTTTTGAGATTTTCATAGAGAAATTAAAGAGATAAACCTTAAGGACAATACCATTATCGAGATTTCCTCTTCTACAATGCCTTGCCAAATATTGCAGTTAGAGACATTCGGAATATGTATAAAACCTGGAGTGTGAAAAATCTTAGAACATGTTCTTATAAGAAATATTTATTTTAGTTAAATAAGATTCAATGTATGTGTATTTGTTGAACCGTCCCTAAAATGCGCATTTTTATATTTTAACCGTTAATTTCCGCAATCGTCAGCGATATAACCACTCTAGCTGGATGCAACATTAGAAGGACCTGGTAAAATAAACTAACGACTTAACTAACAGGGCTTTCCAATGATTGTATTGATAAAATCAGAAAACAAAATTAGCTTAAATTTTATTGTTTGCGAAAATTGTCTGGAAAATGTGTGATTTACATTATCCTTTTAAAAAGGTAGGCAAGCAGATATGTGAAAGATAATGTGTTGCTTGCTATTTTTCTTCAAAAGTGTGATTCTTTATGCAAATCAATTCGACAATTACAGAATACATTAGACCAATATATCCTTAGTTAATATTTCGTTAACCTAAAGTGATGGTTCTCTTTAAGACCAAAAGATAATAGCCATATAGATACGTTGCTTCAGCAAGCTAATTTTGGGCTACAGCCAACAGTTCTTCATCAATACTCTGTGAACCAATTTATAAGACTATTAGCCATTCTATTTTATATACCTTATAAACCTATTGTGAAAAAAGTTAAGTAAAACATGAATTTACTATTCACACACACATACATTTATATAATTAGTTTTAAATATATATTTTATTACTCTGCACTCATCCCTCTTCCTAATACATTGCATTTCAAAAGGATATTATATAAGAATTGTTACCTCTCTATTGTTAAATATAAATTCATATTATAATTAGTTTTATTATTTCGTATAACTAAATTTAATTTGGAAATGAAATTCGCACATTAATTAGTCTTCATCTGAAATAAACTTTAGATATTCCCATGAAACATTATGATAACTTGGACGCCACACATATATCATTACAACAAACGCACTCACCTCGCCATGGATCAAGGAATTTGTCTGGAAAGAAATT
Source organism: Cordylochernes scorpioides (assembly GCA_030710605.1). NCBI lineage: Eukaryota > Metazoa > Arthropoda > Arachnida > Pseudoscorpiones > Chernetidae > Cordylochernes > Cordylochernes scorpioides. Next base: position 70,770,907 of record CP092886.1, read on the forward strand.
CTTCTATTTTTAATTTAGTGCGGGAGCTGGACAAACATTGACTCACCACTCTGGACTTTGCAGAATGTGGAGATATTTATATTGGATCGAGGCTTCCCACTATCCTGGGATATTTTGTTTAAATCCTGACGTCGAAATGGAAATTCCTATCTTGGAATTGCCCACGCGTTAAATTTTCATTTGAAAGCATTTTAAACAATATTTTGGTTTTGAATAAATATAATTAAAAAGCATGAAGGAGAGCGTTGGAAGGACGAGAGACCATGATATATACGTATATCATACTTCGACGCTACCAAACCATTATTGATATGTCGTCAATGATGACAATTTCAGTTTAACGCAGGAAGTCGCTCAGGAAAGTTGACAAATGAATCCCTCAGTAGAAATGTGACATAATAATTATGTGTGTCTTACAGTAGAGTTATAGCTCTACTCCTAGTTGGGTATGATACACAAGCCTACATTCCTTACGACAGTGAATCTCTCCTATCCTGACAACGGAAGCGCTACCCACTCCGGCTGAGTAAATAAAGGCACCCACTGCTTTATCTGCCTAATTAGTTATTTTCTCAGATGAACAAATCAGTCACCTATGGACAAAATATTGTAGGAGCCTTTCTTATTCTACCGTAAAACTCCGAATTAAAGAACGCTTCTTGGTTCCAAAATTTCTGTATTTATGATTAATATATTATTTATTAAACTAATAGTTAATGAAGCAATAATCTCATCATAAACCGAATTATTCATTGGCTATTTAATAAAAATAATGTATTATTTTCATTATGAAAAGAGAGAGTTAGATTTTTTTGTGCTTTTACCCCATTATTGTTTAGTTTCTGATAAATAATCAGAAACAACTTCTGCAAACCTTATTACGATTTATTTTGCTTTTCCCTAGTAATGATAATCATGGTGGGTAGAAATAGGCGACTGCTTTTACTGTAAGTGCACCATATATCTACACATGTGAAAAGCAGTTCGACTTTGCACTTTCAAATATACCAGAGCCCCGTTTGGTTACTTGCACTCGCTAGTGGGGTTGGACTTTTGCATGAATCGGGGGCCATTGGAGCATTTTTTTTAAATAAAAAAAAGGGCCTAATGCGGAAATTGAACCCGGGTCGTAGCGGTCGAAAACCAACGGTTTAGACCATCCTTCCACCGATCCGTTTATTACGATGATAGAGATAAGTAAATGAGAGATTTTTTTTTCTACAATCATATTGAGTAGTTTGAAATTTCTATTCCAAAAATTCATTAAGGTCGAAAAGTTTAAACTTTTTTTGCATTTTAAAATAAATTTTCCAAAAGTGATAAGGTTTGTTGCTTTGGGGTCATTTATAAAAACAATTGTGGCTTTGGGAGGGCCAGTATTATAGTCACTGGTCAAATATGAGGCGATGGTGACCGATCATTATATAAGACATCATTATAAAAGCAATGATTTAGAGATTACACAAAGTGGTCGCTAAACTGACGCTGTCGTTAAACCGTTTAGCATAAATTAATTACTATATAATATATATATATATATATATATCTTCACATACTTAAAGTCTCAATATTTCTATATTGTGTGTGTTAGGAATGCAAATTATATTTTATAATGCTCTTCATCTCGAATAAATGTTCAATAATTTTTACAATAATGATTATTTTCGGATAAATAACCAAATATTACATATGTCAACCTACCTGTGATGATAGAAACCTTGAATGAGAGGGTTTGTCTCATCAGTGGCGTGGACATTCTTAGAGGTTTAATTTGATGAAACTACTGAGAAGGTTCAGATCACACACATTGATGAGTCAATTCTTCTCATTTTCTATCATCGCAGTAAGGCTTGCTGATGTAGCTTTCTAAGCTTTATCCGAAAAGAAGCATATTAATGTAGATGATTATAACATATATTCGATGTGTATTATTGCTGGGTTATATTTCAACCTTTATTTAATTTTATTTCCTCAACGTTACGATGAGCGACTGTCACCTTTTTCAAAGAACCATATTCTTAGAATGTTCAGTTGTTGTCTGAATATCTGGTATTAACAAACGAGTAGATGGTGCTGTAGGTCGATGTTTTGATTACAATGTGGGAACTACAATAAGATATTATATTATTAGAATGTTTATCTTAGAAGGGCAAAAGCGAGTCCCCGAAACGTTGAAAATAAAGAAAAATAAAGGTTCAGAAGTATCTTCATCAAAACATATAAATAAAAAATTATTAAATCTTGTAAAATTATAAATGCATGTTTAATTTTATAAACAAAAAATGTGCTATAGCCCCCAATGCAATGATAAAATATTGGAACGACCTAGCTCATCAGGTCTAACTTCTCCCAACAGTTTCACCAGTTTTTAATCCATATTGCTCATTCAAAAAGAATATTAAAATGCGTATATAAAAATTCACAATTTAGAATATAGATGGCGCGCATATACCATGTAACTCATTGATACAACCCTGCAACACAAATGTTCACCTAGAGTTATACGATAGTTATGAGCACATCTCTCTATCGTTGGTAGAAATCCCGGAGCCGACCAACAATGGCCGGTAATTGAACAACGAGCCATAGTTGGCTTCGGTCGGGTAACGCCAGAGAGGAATTAGAAAACCAACTTTCTTTATTAGAAACAATAACTTTTATTTCTTCGACTCGGAGTTTTGAGCTCATATTGTTCTGGCCAACTTCCTATCCCTCTGTCGTAATGACATGGCATTTAATATCGTACACTTAATATAGATATTTTGAATCAACAGATTACTTACATTACCCAGCATTTCTTATTGCCTCATTATTATATTTGATTCCAATAAGTTGGTCATTTAATATCGGTATAATGAATATATATATATTAAAAATAAAGAAGGCATCTCCTGACCACGAGCACATGTGCTTTTTAGATGGCAGAGCGCCATCTAGTGGAGCAAGAATAAACTAAACGTTTATTTAGCTTGCTCCGTGATATTTGGCCAACCCAATTTCTTGATAAATCAAGAAAAGTCATCCACGAACGCGTTTCGCGCTGTTGGCGCTGGTCAGTGTGGAGTAGACTGTAACCACTGCGACCAAAGATTTTTTGGTCCCAATGGCTTCCCGAGAAATCAAGAAATGGGTATTTAAGGCCAAATTTGCGTAAAGACGCTTAGCACATGAAAAAAAAAACAATATAAAAAATAAAAGATAAGTGGGTCAGGTGTTGATATTAAAAATAAAGAAGGCATCTCCTGACCACGAGCACATGTGCTTTTTAGATGGCAGAGCGCCTCAAGACATCTACTGATCGATTGACCAGCATTTCAAGATTATAGAATAAAGAATGAACTAGTTGTTTGTGAACTTAACGATTTGATTTCCGAAAAAAAATCATATTTAAAGTTCAATTCATTTTGTAAATACATTCTAAACTTTCTACAAAATCTGGATCTCTAATGTTTTCATGCCTTGAATAATGTAAATAACTTATGTGAATAAACTTTTCTCCTTGTTTGGCGCAAGTATCCCTTGCGGGATATAGCGCTTTGGAAATAAAATAATTATAAAAAAGAGAGAGAGAGAGAGATTTTACTTACATTACTTAGTACGTATTTCTCATTGTCTCATTATTATATTCGATGACAATATGTTGGTCATTCAATATCGGTATAATGAATAAATCTTTTTTAAATCTACGGATAACTCATGTTGTTATTCTTACCCAGAATTTCTTTCTTTTATTTCCTCATTAGTATATTTGATGCCAATAAGACAGTCATTTAAA
>CP092886.1:70774781-70822343 GCA_030710605.1 Cordylochernes scorpioides
ATAGATGAAAATATGCGTTGGAAATTAGGAGGGATATTTTGTATTGAATAAATCTATATGAATATACAGAGGGTGTCCATTTTCAAAGAACGATTTTTCAACGCTGTAGTTCTCGTGAAATGAACGTATGATTTACTCTTTATTTATTCGAATAAAAGACAATATTTGTTCATATAAATATCCTGAAAGATGACGCAAGCCATCAGCAAATTTCAGTTGCATGATAAGAAGATATATTTTTCTCAATATATCAAACTTATCCCAGTACAATTTCAAATTTTCACTATATTTTCACATTGTTTCGCGTTCTCACGCACTTCTGGCCTTCCCTACCCGTTACATGATTTTGCATGATGCCTGAATCTCCTGTTTTTTGGTTTTTGAGATAAAGTTTGCACCACGCTGACGAGGGCCAACAGCTTGTAACGCGTACGTGGTTAGCTTTTCTAGATTAATCCAAAATGGGAATTTGGCCAATTCTGGAATAATAAAAAAATAAACGAATAGTTAATTCCAACAGATGGCGTAAGCCATCAGCAACTTCCATTTGCACGATAAAGAGATGCCTTTTTATTAATTTACCCACCTTATCCTAGTAAATTTCTCATTTATATTATATTTTTCATATAGTATATTTATTTCAATGTTGAAACAATTTTTTTAAATTTAATATTTCTAATATTATTAGTGATTTTGTATGAAGGTCTACGCTTTTGAACTTCCCTAGGAGAAATACTAGTTCACCCAATTTATTAAAATAATCAAAGAAAAATATTGCTATTATTGAGAGATCAATCAGTCAAATAATAAGGGGAAATTTAATTTTAAAATTATATCTAAGAAAGTAAGAAAGCGCGAAATTTTCTCTCTATGAAATTGTTTAAAGAAACCTTGAAATCCAACCGATAGGAAGCTGAAGAAAATGGTTGTCAGAGAGAATCCACTTTCTCAATGGAACTTTTCCACAATAACTAGAGTACCACTTCTACCGAAAACATTATTGTCAAGAGAAAGTATAGGCGTAAAATGTATAAAAAGGCTATATAAATATCGCGTTCTCAATCCGCGTTCTCAATCCGCTTTCTATCAAGGAATGCAAGATCTGTAGCAGATCCATTTATAAAGAGTACCTGGCGGTTGGAATATGATAGAATGTTGTTAAACTGGACGAGGCATGGGTCTAGCTCAATGATAGAAACCATCTCCGTGTGTGTTGTATGCCTTCTACAACAATAACTCTTAAATAAACACATTTCTGTATTGGGTCAAGCATTGAGAAATGGTTAATCTCCCAGCACCTGAAATATTGACCTCTAATATCTAGTCTACAGAGAACCAAAATGAGTTATACCAGTCCAATGCTGCCGAAATCCCCCCAATATTCAGACGTAAGGAAATCGGAGGCCTGAAGAACCTCAAACAAACAGCCGTTTCCACTCTAGGCAACCAGAGCACCTGGTACTGAGTGTCTGGACAGGCGACCTGAGTTTGAAGAAGCTAGGCGACACTCGTTCCAAATGCTCAAGAGAGATAACTTGATATTAATTGAACTTATATTGGAATTAATCTCCTTATCTCGGACATGGAAGATTCCCGGTGAAAAGAAACAGTTCGCCTTCGTCTTCACACTGATCCAGCCAATCCTCTTTCCACCAAGTTCAGGAAAACTAAGGTTGCGGCCTGTAGAGGTGATGAGGCGCCAACGTAATTGAAATTCCTACTCCTCCTATCATAATCGCCAATATGAAGCATAATTAATACGTGATTTCTATATATGGATATAATATTGAGGATTTAGTAGATTATGATAAAAATGTCATTTCCGAGAGTTTTCTTCGATATTAAAAAAACAGTTTTTGTAGGAAGGAGCCCATTTTCAAAAGAGTGGCCAATAGGAAATATTTAGAAATTAGCGACACTGTACATAAAGTTTTAATTTAAGAAATTGGTCTTACTTTTAATTTTGTAGTGATGTCCTTATTAACATATTATACTTAGCGTGGATTTCCTTACGTCCTCAAAGGTCATAATTTTTTAACCTTCAGAGAGGAAATATATTGAGAATATTAAGTGAATGATGGTGTCCACGTCAGAATTTCTTTCATCAAAGAAGAACCTCGGCATGCCAAAGAGTCATGTTTAAGGTTGATGAGTAGGGTAACAGCCTTTCCTTTTCTGTAATCCTTCATATCCTCATTCAATAACTGGCCTTTCCGAAAGTAATAAGACTTGAGACCAAGGTCCTCATGGATTGTCTTCACAATTATGATAGAGCCAACGTCCATTTACTCAGCTATGGACCTCATGCTCTTCGCATGTGGTTTCCATAAATCTTCTCCTTAACATTTTTGAAAATATTTTCGCCTGTTACCTTGTCCGATCGACGCGAATGCTTTTCCTTGCAGCCATTCCTTCTTTGTTGCTGTCGGCATCATTGAACTGTTTTTTACACGATAAGCATTGGTTTTGGCCAACTTAAGAAAGTCCACTATCTCTCTGAGGCTCCTTCTGGCGCGCAGAGCAATGATGATGGCTGCTCGCGAGCGCGAGATTTTCGAATTCTCGATTATTGTTCGTCACTACATTGCACACACAGGTACTGTTACATTTTACATGAATATGGTTACGGATTGAGAAAAATAAAATTTATTTATCTGAAGTAGTTATTGTCTTATGAAACCTGCCAAAGTTTTTCCAAATTTACTTGAAACACCCGGTATATACAGCAAGAATGATTGTGTATCAATTATAAAAAGTGAAGATTTGTTTTGTATACACACTCATGGACAAAACTTAGAGAAGTTGAATCTTTAACATATATACTGGAATTCAGAAAATAACTCTGAAATATATTTGATACATAGTAACCTTTATTGAAATCACACAAGATAACCAAGTTTGAACAAAATTGCACCTGTCTTCTTTAAAAAAAAAAAAAAAAAAAAAACAGATGGTCGGTGACATCAAATTATAAAACTTCCTTAAGTTTTGTCCATAAGTGTATAATCTCAGGGTGTTAGGACATTGTGTTCATACATTGCAGACGCTTTGTGAGGGATTTCGCAAATAAAGCCTTTATTCGATTTTCTTTAAAAGACAATGATATTTTAACGTAAAAGATAGAGTGAATTATTCTAGACGTTGACTCTTCAACTCTGAGAATCTTGCGCTCGGTCATTTTAAAGAAGTCGCTGAAAGACATCGGCACACGGACTAGAGTGGATAGGGCATTAGAGAACAACTGATATAAATACAAAAAGGGGGGAAAGCCAATCGACTACGCCTCATGAAAAAAAGAACTATTTCTAAAAACGGTGAAAAATATATCTCTCTGTAAGTATAATCTATAATTATATCTAGAATTTCCTAAATACCTATAACCTTCCTTTCTTGGAAATATGAGAAAAACAGACCAATATGTATACAATAGTAGAGCGATCTGGAGAAGAATTTAGTTAAACTACTGATGAACTAAGCCTTCCCTTGTATATTATTCTCTATTATCGCAGAAAGGACTGAAGTAGTATATGATATATATATATATAAATTTACATATAAATAAATATATACATATATATAATAAAATCAATATAATTTATTTCTTTTGAAAATCTAACATAATTATAGATAATCGCCTTTTATTAAAGAACTCCTAACCAATAACACAGGTCTACAAAAAAAACTTTTTTTTTGCATAAGAGAACCTGATGGTGTTTCTAGTGTAACTTTTCATGCTGAACTCAAAAATCTAATCAAAAATTTCCCATCACCCATGGTTTTTGCCTGACGATCTTTTTTTAGTATTGGGATAAATACATGCATCCAACATGAAAGAGACTTACGAAAACATGAAACTGCTTTTGAAAAAGATAGAATATGAAAGATACGGTTGGAATGATCGATTCAGAAAATATTTACTTACCACCATTACATATTAAACTGGGATTAATGAAGAACTTTGTCAAGGCAATGGATCGAAATGCCAGTGGATTTGCCTACCTAAAACAAAAATTTTCTAGTATAAGTGAAGCGAAGATTAAAGAAGGCATTTTAGTTGGACCTCAGATTCGAGAATTGCAGCAGGATGGAAATTTTCAAAATAGTTTGAATGAATTTGAAGCAGCAGAATGGAATTCCTTTTGAAACGTTTGCAAAAACTTCTTAGGAAGTGTCAAGGTTGAAAATTACCGAGACATAGTTAATGATCTGTTGCTTTCCTACAAGGCACTGGGATGTAACATGTCCCTCAAGATCCATTTCCTGCATTCACATCTAGATTTCTTTCCAGATAATCTTGGCGCAGTTAGCGATGAGCATGGTGAGAGGTTTCATCAAGCTATATCAAGCATGGAGAAGCGGTACCAAGGTAAATGGAGTCCCGCTATGCTTGCCGACGACTGCTGGGCACTCAAGAGGGATCTACCACAAGCAAAGTATAGAAGAAAATCCACTGTCCCTGCTTTTCAATAATAAATATGTTTCGTTCATATATGCCTATATATTAACAATATTTCCAAATTCAAGTAGGTGTATCTCAGAAATATTGTGTAATAGAAAAAAACTAATGGTATATTTGGATTCAGGACATGTAGATATGATGCTATTTCTTTGTGGACAAAGAAAAATATTTTTTGATAAACCAGTTACGTGACAATGTTTGCAATTTTTAGTGTATTTATCCCAATACTAAAAAAAGACCGTCACGCAAAAACCATAGGTGATGGGAAATTTCTGATTAGATTTTTGAGTTCAGCATGAAAAGTTACACTAGAAACATAATCAGGTTCTCTTGTGCAAAAATCTTGTTGACCAGTGTAATTTTAGACACCCACGATTCCGGATCGAATCCCGCAATGGAGATTTTTTCAGGAAATTCTCTCTGATCCTTGGAAAAGTTCAACCCCACCAGTAAGTGCAAGTAACCAAACGGGAGTCTGGAACACTTCTACGTGAAAAAGTCGAATTATTTAGTTGCTAACTACTGCCCATTATAACTATCATGACTTGTACAACGTGACTATGGATAATGAAAAATATGAACATAAAAGAAGCTTAACAAAATTATAATAATGTTTCAAATATTAAAATATACAAGTATCAGAGTGTCATCAATCAATTCTTAATTCTGTCACCGTTTGTGCTTATGTGAATGGAATAAATTCCCAAATATGACCATTTCCTTTAAGCATCGGTATTTCAGTGGTAAAATACTCGCCTGCCACGCGGGCGGCCCGGGTTCGATTCCCGGCCGATGAATTTTTTTAAACAATTTTTAAAACTCATTTATATATTATACAAGAATGACATCCACGGCGCCAATTTATAATTGTAACGAATAGTATTTGAATAGAAGCATTTAATCGGGTAAAACCTGGGCGTTGCCCGGGCCATTCGGCTAGTACATATATATATTTTTGAAAATGTTGTTGCTAACTTCATTCATGTGGATAGAATATTGATTCATTATATCGATACTTTATATTGAGAGAGATATTTTAAAATACTTTTATAAATATAGAGTAGATAGAATATTTTATATTGTATATATCCACTCCGTTTATATATATTATACCTATATATTGTCACAGCATAATATGTGGTAGCCTACTCGGTGAATCATCTTCAATGTCGCGTCATCATCGTGACGCTAAGTCAGCATTTAATTTCTAGATAGTTCGTTTATATATATACATATAAATTTACATATAAATAAATATATACATATATAATAAATAAAATCAATATAATTTATTCCTTTTGAAAATCTAACATAATTATAGATAATCGCCTTTATTAAAGAACTCCTAACCAATAATTTTAGACATCCACGATTCCGGATATATATATCTCGATTTTATTTAAACATCTGGCAAAATTTAAAAATATTTTTCTTGTTAAAAATAAAATTGTTTTATAACTATTCGCTCTGGTGTTGTTCCCAATACAGCAATGGATCAGTCTACAGTCGAAACAAAACCAGTCGTACACGAAGGTGAAACATCTGATAGAAACGCTGGACCTGATCCAGAATTTATGAACGGAAATATAACCATCCGAAAGTACGACGGGAACAAATATCCTCGCGAATAGATCGAAATTCTAGAATAAATGGGATTTATTTACAAATGGGCAGACTATATACTCGCCAGATATGCTGCCATGAACTTTGTGGGTAGAGCCAAAACTTGGTATGACTTGTGCAAACCAAGTTTAACAAGTGGGAATCTTCTAAATATCGTCTTATTGAAAACCTTTCTACAAATGATAATAAAGAAGACCTCAGAATTAAAATGCATATAATGCAAAACTGGAACGAACCCAAAATTATTCTCAACCAAGAAGACAAGACTCACAGCCAAGAAGTCCAAACTGTCAATCAAGAAATCAAGATTTCCAGCCAAGACAAATTCAAGGTAAGCAAACCTTTAATAACAAATATTAACAAATAACCCCTAGAACAATTTACCGCTCACAAAATTATAAAGCAAACCCGGATAAGAAACAAGTAACTAGAACTGAGGATGGCAGATCAATATGCTTCAAATGTAACAAACCAGGTCACATTGCTAGGTAATGTAGAGCAAACTTTTCAGAATGATTCACACACCAAACATTAAAGGAAACCAACCTTTAATTTTCAGAACAGAGGATAATAGAGGAGGGCAAATAAACCTTCAACATGTTTCCCAATCCTGAGAAATAAGCCGTTATTTGTGCAGAACCAGCCATATCTACACATAACCGAATGCTGTCCTTGAAGATTTAAACTAAGCGACGCGTCTGATTCGAGAAACCGAAGCAAGTCGGCACATCAATAATATTAAAAAATAAATCCCTAAATATATGATTCAAGTATATATGATGGGAAGCTAGTTAGCCAAATTCGGTGTTCTCTTTTGTTTTTCCTGTAATTTAAAATTGTGATTCTACTTGAAAAGCCCTTTTAAAGGTTTTTCTGGCCAGAAATGATGGGTCTTTACCTTTTTTAAATAAAGTTCAGCTTGTTTGTTGTCCATAAATTTCTGAAGTGAAAATTTCAGTTTGATTTTATTGTTATGATGCCGTATACATATAATTCACACAATAACTTATAAATAAAATGTATACTTATACATTTTTTATTAATTCTATAAGAACGTTTTTTTTTCTTTTTTATTACTTGCTTGAGGTTGCAACGCTCTTAATACTTTAATCTCCAATTTATGTGGGTTTTCATACTTATGGACAAAACTTAAGAGGAAAGTATTCGATGTCACCGTTTTTATTATTATTATTTTTTTAAGGCGACAGAGTCAATTTTGTTCACACTTAGTTCTCTTTCGTGTCTTCAATAAAGGTCAGTGTGTACCAAATATATTTCAGAGTTATTGTTTGAATCCCGATATACATGCCAAAAGGTACTACCTATTTAAGTTTTGTCCATTAGTGTATATATATATATATATATATATATATATATATATATATATATATATATATATATATATATATATATACGAGTATATATGTTATAATATTTGTAAAAAGAATTGATTTTTAAGAAGGTTTCTTTCTGAGTGCAGCCATACTGGTAATACAATTGAAAATAATTATTTATTTATTATTAGGTAGTATTTATTGTTAACTGTTGAATAAATACCCAATAAATATATCAGAGTTGATATTGAATTTTTAAAGTTAATTTTATATTATCGTGAATGCTAAATTATAAGAATAATTATTTTTACAAATTGTTACGACGCTTTCTAGCGGTGAAGGGTTGGGATATTTTGTCTTGCGCTTTCGCCGCTTCACTCACGACGGGGCTGTAGATCGTCGATCTTTACAGTGGATGCGCCCACCTGATATACGCTGTCTATATCGCGTCCTTCTAGCGCGTATTCCTCCTCGCAGAGTTTATCAGGGCGTTTTCCTTTCTGGATCAATCCCTCTGTCAGTTTCCCATTTATTTGTAACTGGATCTTTCCACTGGATCATGGAATCCTCGAAATTGCTGAAAGTGTGAGGCTGCACAGTAGTTTTAATTTCGGTACAACTCTTTCTAGGCGATGGATACACGCTCGTAGTACATATATATTCAGCTTGTATTGCAGAGGAGGTGCTGACACATTGTGCACGACTTCCGCATCACATACATCGAGTCGGGTCGCCGGCTCCAACTTCGGGGTGCTTCGACCATCTAGCCTTGTCGCACTTGAGCGCCCAGCTCCGTGTTGTTGAATTGCCGCTGTAGTCCTTGAAAGTCTGTCACGGTCGCAGAAGTCAGCCACGCCGTCATATTGTAACTCGCAAAGCTCGTTGTTGTTTTCGTGGAGTATTCCATAAAGAATCCCAAAGGTTGAATTCTCGCACTGTATATCAGCTGGAGGGCACTCTCCTTCCGCCCGCATTATTTTGGTCAAAACACTCGTGCCACAGCCGTTGTCGGAGGCGATAATCTTGCCCTCCTCTGCTACAAAACCATTCAGATTAATTTCCTTCTCTATGCCACCATTTCCAGTGATATATTTGACTCCCCTTTTCACCAACATTTGTAGGGCTTTTTCCTTCTTGCAAGTTCAGCCTTTGAGCTTCTTCTGCAGCACGTGTGAAAGGTTCAACAATGTCTTCCAGTGGAAGTACTCTGGAATGATCTTCCTCATCGTCCACCTTGGTTGTTGTGATCAGTGGCTCTGACACTGATTATCTTTCTGGAATTTCCTGCTGTTGTAACTTTTCAGACTTTTGAATTACGGAAAATTCTTCTAGCATAGATTCTGACAGTCCACTTACGATGTCTCTCGACGTATCGGTCTTTGTTGTGATGGTATTGCTGATATCTTCATCACCTGGACTCGTGTTGTGTCCCATCAACCTTTAAGTAGGCTGGTTACAGGTAGCTGGTATTGTTTTTGAAAGCCATCACGAGTTTCTGGCTAGTGTACATTGAACTTAATTTCGAAAGTAAGGTGTGACGGAAGGAACATTCCAAACATGCTCGAATCGGATCAATCGAGATTCCAACGTAGTGATGCCTTCTTTAAGCGATCTAACCTGGCCAACTACGTCTTCTCTGAACGCATTTTTTCTGGTCCATCAGACTAAAGAAGTTTCTGATCAAATTCTTGCATTATTCAATTTCATATTCGGTGCTCTGCTATATTGTTTTTGAATTTGCACAAAATTTAGTCTTTAAGAATCTAAGCTGTATCCCCGCTTCTGACACCAATAGTTACGACGCTTTTCAGCCGTCGTTGTTTGGGTACAAGTTTTCAGGGGAAATAACGTGGATTCGTTGTGGATAAAGCTTAGTGCGATATACTTTATTTTTATTTTTGTTAATTTAAATGAAAACTAGGTGCACTTAGATGAACCTGCCTCCAATGTCCGCCACCAGAAGGATCCTCCTCGTCTACAGCCGGCTCCTGTTCAGGTCGGGCAAAGTTCTCGGCACTCTAGCAAGATCACCCACACGGCCACACTCCCTAAGACAACTTGCCGCTTTTTATTGAAATGCCGATCTCGCACTCGTTCCGGTGTCCACTCCCACAGAGCAGTCAGCTTCAGGGCACCTCCCGCCTTAAGACCAGCAGCTTCTATCCACCGGACCTTCTCCCATCGCGCCTTCTTCAGGAATCCTCGCTGTCGAAATGCTGTCACCAGACAGTCTGTTCTTCCCCCTCCTGTCTCTTTTTCAGCTGACCCCTTCTTTGATCCCGCCGTCCCCCTGGGCCAGTATTACTTCCTTGACTACCACCCACGTCGTCTTGGCTTTTGTGAAGAGGGGAGCCAGATGCTACAATATAATATTTTAAAAAGCTAACTTATAAAAGTATATATAAATTTTCTCAAATGGCGTGCCTTAAAAAGAAATATTATTATTATAATAATTCTACGAGCGACATTAATTGGTACCTATGGTAAATCATAAGAAATCTCTACAACTTTCGCGTTGGAAATGACACCTTAGATTCAACCGTCTCTGCAAAAGTGCTGATTTCATCCCGCCTTCCCTCAGGATAAATGACCCAGTTGGCAGTTCATTTTCAAAACATATCCTTATAAAAACCCAGTAGCAGCTACTTAATGCAAGAATCAAAAATTGCTTCTCTAATATCAGATTTCTAACCAAGTCAATCAAAGGTCTTATATTTCTAGTATCCCAAAGAATCCCCCTGGTAGATCTTTCGAAGCATATTATAAAAATCACTATTGATATTAAGTCTCAAGAAAAAATAATTCTCGACAGACACCATAAGAAACTTCTCTTTTGGAAAAAAAAATGCCTTCCGTTACACCTTCTCTCATGACCTTGGCCCCAAGTCTTCTACTTTCATTAACCTATCAAACCACACTCTGTCGCCATCTGAGACCTCGCTTCTTGAGAAAGGACTGAAGTACCGCATCCCCTCCAATCCCAATCCTCCAGTAATCATCAGCGCCATTGAATCATCCATCAAATCCTTCAATCTGCAAGAGAAGTTTTCCATCAGATCCATGGTAGCTAAGAATCTATCTAAGCCCTTTCTTCCTCCCTCTAACCATCTTGAAAACACCATTACACTCAAAAAACTCAAACTTCATAAATCAATAGTTATCACTAAGTCAGATAAGGGTGCTAATACAGTGATCTTGAATCAGGATAGTTATATCTCAAAAATGCATAATTTACTTAGCGATGACACCACTTTCTCACCCATCACAGACCAAATCAGCCTCTCTGTTGTCAAGGATTTCAAAACCTCACTTATCCGACTCAAGAAATTTAAAAACATCTCACCTGAAGAATATATCTCATTTACCTCTAACCTCCATAGTTCAGCCTATATATATGGCCTCCCTAAAGTACATAAACCAGAAGTACCTCTCCGTCCCATCATAGCCTATCACTTATCGCCCGCTTATCCTCTAGCTAAATATCTTTCCAGCTTCCTCTCCCCTTTATTAACTAATTACAATAATACCCTTTCAATTAACAGCACCCCTCACTTTATTAATGAATTAACAGCTCTTAAACCTGATCCTACCTTTACTATGTGTTCCTTCGACGTCACCTCCCTCTACCTCTGTCTTCCCCATGAACTCATCACAGATAGCTTGATTCATTTCCTTCAATCACAAAATGTCGATACCCACACTTCTACAACCATAGTCCAGCTCACCAAAATATGCTTAAGCATGAACACATTCACATTCCTACAGCACCATTATAGACAGTTCAGGGGCTCCCCAATGGGCAGCCCTCTATCTACAATTATTGCTGAAATAGTCATGACTAGAATAGATGAATGGATCACCCATACCCTCTCTACAGAAATTCAGTTCTGGCGCAGATACATTAATGATATCTTCTGTATATGCAAAAAAGGTCAAGAAAGCTTCATACTACTAACCCTTAATAATTACAATCAGGATATTTCCTTTACTCTAGAAACAGAAACTAACCATGTTATCCCATTCCTTGATATTTTAATTATTCGCACCCCATCCTCTTTTCACACTACAGTTTATCATAAAAAACAATGCCCCCCCCCCCCTGTTACACTCACTACAATTCTCACTGTCCTACCTCCCATAAAATCAATATTGTCAGAACTCTTACAAAAGGAATATACACCCATTGTTCCATATACATCTTTAAAATAATAGAAATAAATCGTATCATAACCCAGCTCTCCGCAGCTTCTTTTCCGCTCTCGTTCATTAATAAATATACTTATACACCTACAACTTCCAATCCTTCCATGACTTACAGATCATTGTGCTTTCTTCCTTACTCCCCCTCCTCAGTAACTATAGCCAGAAAACTTAAATCTTATGGCATCCGTACCATATATAAAAACTCACCGAATATTCTTTCATCCCTCCGTCATCCTCATACTAAGTCCTCAGCTCCTCCTGACCCTCTTCGTTCTATGGGCGCAGTCTACTCCGTCTCATGTGAACAGTGTCCTGCCACTTACGTTGGTGAGACAGGTAGATCTGTGTCCATCAGGATGACTGAACATTCCCGTGATATTTCCAGGCAAGATACCAAATCCCTCATTTATCAACATATGCAGAGCACAGGCCACACTTTCAACATCAAAAACCCCACCATACATTACAGGCACATACATATCTTACACCAAAGACTTATCCTAGAATCCATAGTATCCCACAAACTGAACAGCATCAATAGAAAAATAGAGCTTCCAGAAGCTTATCATCCTCTCTTGTCCTTTATTTAAACCTACCACATGTTTATTTCAATAGCCCTAATCATGCGCCGTCTCGTGGTTTCAGACTGCAGATTTAATATTTACTTTCTCAAAAATCGTTCTTCTGTTAAGATTAACTTTTATAGGTAGTTTTAAAACTTTCCTTTATATATATATTTTTTTCTTCCTACCATTTGTACCATAGTTCTTATAAGTCGCGCTTCATTGCTTGCCTGTTGAAGGGTTTTTACCCGAAAGCTTGCATCTATGCATCAATAAAATAAACTCGTCTTCCTTCACCATGTTTTTCGTCTAATATTATTTTTATTAATTCGAAAAATGAGCATATTTTATAGATGAAAATTTAGCAAACATATTTTTATGTGAATTCAAATATCTTTTTAATTCGAAATTTGAATTTTCTGAATGGAGGAGGCATTTCTACAGCTTGTAATTTCTCGTGGTTCATTGATATAGGAAGTTAACGCTGAGATAAAAATAAAAAACTTTTACTTGGTAATAAGTATATGAAGTATATCAAATATTTACTTATAGCTTTCCAAAAATCATGTTAGACGGGGATATTGTGATATGCGCGCTATTATGTTATTCTAATAAATCGGAAAACACACACACACACACACTACAAAAAGAGAACAATATAATATTATCACTACTAGCTGAACATGCAATAGTAGATAACAATATAATATTATCACTACTAGCTGAACATGAAATAGTAGATAACAATATAATATTATCACTACTAGCTGAACATGCAATAGTAGATAACGATATAATATTATCACTACTAGCTGAACATGCAATAGTAGATAACAATATAATATTATCACTACTAGCTGAACATGCAATAGTAGATAACAATATAATATTATCACTACTATCTGAACTTGCAATAGTAGATAACGATATAATATTATCACTACTAGCTGAACATGCAATAGTAGATAACAATATAATATTATCACTACTAGCTGAACATGCAATAGTAGATAACGATATAATATTATCACTACTAGCTGAACATGCAATAGTAGATAACAATATAATATTATCACTACTAGCTGAACATGCAATAGTAGATAACAATATAATATTATCACTACTAGCTGAACATGCAATAGTAGATAACGATATAATATTATCACTACTAGCTGAACATGCAATAGTAGATAACGATATAATATTATCACTAATAGCTGAACATGCAATAGTAGATAACGATATAATATTATCACTACTAGCTGAACATGCAATAGTAGATAACGATATAATATTATCACTACTAGCTGAACATGCAATAGTAGATAACGATATGAAAAGACAACGATATACACATGTATTACTTAGCTTTCAAAATACCCAAATAGCTTATCACACAATAAACCTCACAAACATGATTTATTTTTAGAAAGTTGGCCTTATTTAATTGATATGTCAACATTATAAAATAAAAAAATAAAAAAAGATATTCAGCATATATTTATCATCAACTTAAAAGTTTTAAACTCAGCGACAACCAAGCCTGATACCACGTAGCGTGTGAAGAATAAATAAATGATTCATATAATTTCAAAATATTTTTTTTCATATTATCTGCGCAGAAATAAGGTCAACAATATACATTGTTTTATTGCGCTTAATAAAGAGATAGACGTTTTCTGTTCTTAATACCTACTTCTCTTCACACTCCAAATATTACAATATTTACATATATACACAGTATATATTAGCATAGAAGTATATATTAAAAACAGGCATATCCTGACCGCTCACAAAGGCATTTTATATTATGATTTTTTTCAGTTGAGACAATGGAGAAGAGCTAATTAGAATAGGAAGTTGAATATTAAGTGGTAAAATTATATCTCCTCAATATGCAAATTAAGGGTTGGTAGGTTCGACTTACATTTCTATCGGAATACATAGAGATCACCATAATATTATTTTATATGTATTGCAGAATAATAAATATTGCTTGGTAATACATCTCTCGACAGATTGCATATATTCAGTGTAATTTTATCTAGACTTGTAATCAATAAACAAGGTTTTTGGAATACGTCTCAAATACAAAATAGAAATATTCAAACTTGAAAACCTTATAGCTCAAGTTATGTGACCAGATACAATAGAGGGATAGAGAAGAAAAAAAAAACACACAAAATAATAAGTTTCGGATAATACCACCTCGAAGGGAGACATATATCAGATTTAAAAACATTAATGCGGAGATAGAGATGGATATATATATGTCATTGTAAAACTTACTTGTTTTTGAGCACTTGTATTCATGAAAAATGATTAATTTTTATATTATATATAGATTCGTTGATTATATAGCGAAAAAATATAAATACAGTGATTTAAAAATGGAAATCATAAAGTGATAAAAATATAACTACTTTCTCTAAATAAAAGATATTTATAACCCAGTTTTCTGGAGCGCAGAACGTCAACTACTATATACAACGTAAACCATGGATCATCTCAACAAACTATGATGATCACTTAATATTTAATATTCATTGATATTCTAAAAAGAAAGAATAAACAATATTAGGTAAAGGGTTTCTTTTAATTTTGATTTTCGAAAGCTTTCGAGCAAAATTTCTGCTCTTCAACGGGCATATACTTCTATGTACAATATCAAGATGAACTTTGTACAGTAATTGTATATAGAAGTATTTGCTCGTTGAAGAGCAGAAATTTCGCTCGAAAGCTTGCGAAAATCAAAATTAAAAGAAACCCTTTACCTTAATATTGTTTATTCTTTATTTTTTCGAATAATTTCTAGGTAACTATTACTCACATTCATTGATATTACAAATATTTGAATAATTTTAAGATGAATGGATTATTTATTAAAGAATCTGTCAAATATATTAACTTTGTACCTGTACCACAGTGAGATACCATCCTGGCTCGGTGTATTTGCTGATAAAAACTGATGTTTAGAATAGTAGACGTTACATTATTGCTATCGTTAGTTTGTATATATTGATAGCAATAATAATCTTACTCGGTTAGCCCCGGCTGATATATTAGGCGCTAAGTTATCAATGTGGTGACAACAGAAACATACTTATGTTATCCTTGGTTATTGAGAGACCATCAAAATTGGGAGGCAGCTCCTGCGAGTGAAGATATCATACGAGTAGTTTGATGGGAGCCGGCAAATGTTTCACTCGTATTTTGGTTATCAATATGCTGTAGTACCTGCGAGGCGCAGATTCTATGCTATTATTTGAAGGCTGGGGATTGACAAGACTTTACCTATAAAACTACCCTACATTGTTCATCTTAGTCACAGATGTACAATTATATTTGAAAGTTTTGAACTCTGGAAAGACGACGTCCTATTCTTACTAAGACAGAAAAAAAAAATTAATTAAAATCTTGTTTTAGCAGCAAACACCATTATCATTCGGCATCACATATTAACAACAATATCTTTATAGATGGAAATTTTACCGGGAGGATATTCATCTATAAAGATAAAGGTCGCCTCCATTGGATCCCGTGTGGATCTCATGGAATAAAGTCCGCCCTAGGCTGACGAGGGCCATTAGCCCGAAACTATGGTCACTAGGTGGACGCTTCTCAGTTTGCCAAAGCTGGTGTTGTGGCTTTGCCACTGACCCGAGGCTGCTAGTTTGCGGCGAAGGTCAATAGATGGCGTCTGGTTTTGACAAGAGAGGCGACCTTTATCTTTATACAATATCTTTGTTGAGTCTTTTGTGTCCTTTCCTACGCTGACGTGATATTGGTTAGGTGAAGTATAGAAGTATTGGACAGGTGAAGTATAGAAGTATTGATGTGGTATCCACGTGCCATGTTGGGTGCAATCCAACAATTCATTTTGTAAATATCAAATAAAGCCAGTGAAGAGTT
This sequence comes from Cordylochernes scorpioides, assembly GCA_030710605.1. Lineage (NCBI taxonomy): Eukaryota > Metazoa > Arthropoda > Arachnida > Pseudoscorpiones > Chernetidae > Cordylochernes > Cordylochernes scorpioides. Next base: position 70,790,876 of record CP092886.1, read on the forward strand.
CTCGGGTAAATTTGAAGACAGAAAATTTTACAGATTTTTAAAATTTCCGATAAATTTCAAAGAGCCAACGTATAATTTGGATTTTCTTTTATTCGAAGATGATGTAGGAATAGGCGAATTTTAGACCCAATAAGGATGTGTGATAGCCTCTATTATCTTTTCTAAAGGGTGGACATTTTTGGGTGAAAATTTTACAAATAAAAAGTTTAAATATTTTATACATTTAAAATTATTTGAAAAGTTAGATTGCTCGTATTTAGTTTTTATTTTAAAGAAGGGGGCGCATAATATATAATATAAAATTGGATGAGGCATATATAGTGAGTAAATAAAATCGAATATAAAAAAATATTGATTATATTGCAAAGGAATTCTACTGAATTATATTTTTGCACTCAATATGTGTGTGTACAAGAGTAAATGCTTGCCTTATATCATTTTGTAGAGGTTTATACTCTGAAAACTTCTCTTCATACCCACAGTTATTAACTGGGCATATTGTTTGTCTCTTTTCTTTCAGTTCAATAACATATTTTCCATTAATCGAGTAATTACTGGATTCTTCTGGAACAGAAATTAATTTTATTTAAAATATCTTTAGTTAACATGTCTTTATTTTAGATTAAAAAAAAAAAAATTCTTCTTTTAAAAAATGTCGAAAAATTTTACCATGCAAAAAGGTATAAAAATTGATTCACTTATCTAAAACAGCTCTTCTTTCACTTGTTCATCGTTAATCAAGTACATTTTTCTATATTTACAGCATATTTATTCTCATAGAATAGATTAACGATTAGCGAACTTATAATTTTATAAAAGAACCATATGAATTGTGCTCTCTCCAGTGTGAACAACATATTCAATGACCCGTGAGTTCGTAAGGGGATGCAGCAAGTATTTGTACCCTATTAAAATAGTTCAAAATTGATTGAGTACAAAGGGTTGTAAATTCCATAAACCTCCGCTGTCATAAAGATAATCATCGCCGATGCTTCAGCTCCTGCAGGAAAAATTACTCAGGCACAGTCAGAAGAATCCTCCGCTTGTCTCTCACGGCTTCGCGGATGCTACTCTCTGTCTCCGGATTGTCCAGTCATTAAGGTCTTGTCGCACTCCAATAAAGCGTCCCGCTTCCCACTTCGGGGGAATTGGCGAAGCGGGAGTGCCCTGAAGTTTTGCAAGGACTGGCCTATCGTAGCGGATAACTCTGTGGTAAGTTATACTCATGAAAAAACTTACGGAAGTTGTACCTTTTAACATGTTTATCGGGATTCAGACAATAACTCTGAAAAATATTTGATACACAATGAGCTTTATCGAAGATACAAGAGATAACTAAGTGTGAAAAAATTGTCCCTGTCTCCTTAAAAAAAAAATAGACGACCGGCAACATAAAAGACTTTGCACTTTCTTAATTTTTTTCTATGAGTGTACATCGCAAAGAGTGTGTCGGTCTACAGCGGATCAGTCTACAAGTCGGGGTTGTCCAGGCATGACGTGGACTGTGTGTGTGTGCGGAGCGGGAAGCTTCGCAAGATTGTCATCCACGGGGCCAAGTATACTTCTGACGTTGGAAGTTGGAGGCAAGTCCCACTTATTGTATTACATCCAGTCTGTACCACTTTAACAAAGCCCTAATTCTAGCTACATCCTTTCACGAATTCATGTGTCGTCTTTGTGCCATCCTGATCAGACAAACTACACAAATGATTTTTGATATTCCATAACGCACTTTATAAAATAATGCTGTATCCAAATGCAAATCTCAACACTATAATTCTAATTTTAATTAAATTGGTCGAGACCTGGACTCTCTCTATGTCATTAGCTATGACGCTTCCAATAAAAGAAGTTCAACCTTTAACTTGAAATGAGAAACATTTTTCAGGCTCTGAGTCGCATGCTGATCAGGGAGTCAGAACGACACTCTCGTGTTTCCCTTCTATGTCATCTTTAACGCGCTGTCTTTGGTTGGAGTCTGGAGCCCCGTGAACTGTAACACAATGTTGAACTGCGACTGCGCCACATTACATATATAAATGTCTTGTCTCGACTGTCTGTCTGAAGCGTACCCGATATTCCCCATCAATTTAGTTCCCCTTTGTCACGTGGTCTTAGTCAGCCAGAATGCTTCTTCAATGTTTATTTAACTCAGAGGCATTTATCATCGAAATTTTATACTAATTTTAAGATCGCGGGCTCGATTCTAGGAAGTTGAATATTTTTAAAATTTAATATTTAAAATAAGAATCTAACGCTTGATCTCCTTTGTCTGTTATGGAAAATGTGTTAGCGACTAAACATGCTTCGATTTTATTACCTAAATACATTTTTAGGTTTAATTATTCTTGAATTATCGCGACGCATGTGTGCAATGGGCTGATGCTCTACAAAGATAAAGGCGTATATTAAAGTAGATTGTAAAGTCATTTTAAAACAAGCATCATCGTTATTTTTAATAAGGCAAAGCTTTAATACAGATTAAAACTGGCTGTCATTCCAGACCCATTTGTTGAACGGGCGGTGTTATAGGTATAAATAATCTCTTAACCTATATTCAATGAATTTTTAATCAATATACTTTATTACCCTGTCTTGCAGAATGTATAATCACATATCAATTTTGGCCTCTTTAATACGGTATTTTTGTTTTCATACTTATTGTTAATTTATATTATCTAACATGGGTTGTCTAATTTCTAGCAGCATAATTTTTACTTTTATTTTATCGGATACATTATAACGGAGTTCCTGACTAATTTAATAAAAAAGATAACGTTATCAAGAGTAAATGTATTTTTCCTATTATTTGTTCCTGTTTGAAGTCTTGTTGAAAAATATTGATTACCATGTCCAAGCAAAGAATCAAGCTCCCAAGCGACGAAGAATAAAATGACAACAGGTCGATTCCTGACTGTCAACCAAATATGCTGAAGGATCGCCCAAGGATACTGGAAGGTTCCCCCTACATGAAAATTTGTTTTCCTTTGTTCTCTGGTCTAAGTCAAGAGTGTTTCTTTAATTCAGAGGCATTTACTATTGATATTTCTATACTAATATTAAGATCGTGGGTTGGATTCTAGGAAGTTTCATAATTTTAATATGGAACAACTCTGAGACAACTTTAAAATATAATTACATATTCATATCATAATAATTTTTGATAGAATTGAATTCTAATTATAATATTCATTTCTTTAACAGAGGATTTATAATAATTTTATTGAGACGTTTCTCTCTTCCAGAACGAGTTTTATCATTTACCATGCAGTCAAACCTTCCAGTATCGATCCAGGATTAGCGATCCCCGACCTGAGCGACCATCTTTGCACATTTTGACCTGATTTAGTTTAACTCCAACGAAAAGACCAGCTCCATGAAAATCCAGGTGTCACGTGATGTTCTCTAATCTATACTGCTTCCCATTAAACAAAATTCGCTACAGATACACCGTGCTTGCCCTTTGATTACTATATTTATTTTTCATGATATATTTCAATTAAATTTATTCAAAAATAAAACACATTATTTTATATAGAATATTTATCCCTCTCTATATGGAAGTGAAGTCCTGTCGGTTGAATGTATAAATGCGCAGAAAACATTGCACACATATGGCGTTCTAATTTTATTTTGATGCTGCTTGGTTTCCTCAAACCCAGATCTTCTTGTTCAAGTGATTGGTATTCACTTGTTATTTGGCGGTGATGTGGGCGGTGATCTAAGGTTCAATGTATGGCCTGTGCTCTTATTATGTTTGTATATATATTCCACTACTCTTTTTCTTATGTTTAGAATGTGCCACGTCTTTTGTCGCCATCCTCCTTCAGGTGTACGACCTCCAAAAACTCCGACATCTCTTCATCTGCCTCGAAGCGTTCTGTATCCATCAAGCAGACTCTCCGACACCCTCCAGCCCTGCTGCATCTTCGCCCGCAGCCAACCGTTGCCCCTTCCAGGGGACTTCAGCCACCAAGCCTTCTGCTTCGGCCCCGAGCTCCAGCCCGTTGCTGTCACCACCAGCGCCTTCCTTGACCATTACCGCACCAACATTTCATCCTGTCAAAGAGATATAGGACAAGACTACACCATCCAACCTGCCTTCTACCTAAGCCCCAAAACAAATAGCCTCCTCCAACAACTGAGAAATAGGTAGAGAAGCTGTTTGAAAATCTAGACGCTGACTCCTTTTTATATTCTCTATATAAGGATGTTGATAGGAACGATATAGAGAGCGCGGTTGTATTCTGCCCTGATGAGGTGGAGCTTCTCGACCTGCTCTCGCTTAGGTGGAATAATATTCTGAGCGAGTTCTTCGTCATTGCAATCATGCATATCGGTGCAGGAACTGCTATCTAGGCAAGAGGTTTTTACAATTTCAGAGCGGCTTGTAACAGCTGATGCAATTACAGACGTCATTTTAGTAAAGGTGCTTCGTCTAGTGTGAATATTTTAAATTTTGTATAGTTCATATATATATTCTTTTTTAAAAAATGTATTATTTAAATTATATTTTTGTAGTTTACAAAATAAAGTGACAACATCAGTTGTATATATATATATATATATAAAGCCTCTTATTTTAGCTATAATCCTAACGACCAGTTGGAGAACAGACATATCCGAAAGCTGGTGTGATGAATGAAGAAATGCTTCCCCTCAGTTTTGTCGCTTTAGCCTTACATATAATCGGGGGCATTACCGCGTCAGATCTATGAATATTTTCAGCGAATCGGCCATCCTTCTGATATTCCAAATAACCCGATTAAATGTTCGAAATATTTCATTGGCATATTGTAAGTAATCAAAGATATATAAAGAATTTTATTTTAAATATCAACACCTGATTTTTTCCCATTTTTTATTTTTAACAATAAAAACGTATTAATGCAAATTTGATCTTAAATACCCATTTCTTGATTTCTCAGGTATTCCTCTCAGACCAATACTTTGTGAGTTGAGGTACATCCTGCAGAACGCTGACGAAGGCCAACAGCCCGAAACGCAACGTGGATAGCTTTTCTTAATTAATAAAGAAATTGGGTTGGCCAAATATCACAAAATAAATTAAATCAACGTTTAGTTGGTATTTCTTCCACTAGATGGCGCTTTGCCATCTAAAATACTCATATGAGCAGTCAGGATATGCCTTTTTTCTAAATAAATATTTTTTTTAACAAAACCTTTATATATATATATCGTCAAAGATAGAACTGAGGATGTAGAGAAGAATACCTTACCATAAGTTGAGGGAGAATAGGTAAAGGAAAAAAAATATATATATATATATGCTTGAAAATAGAGCAATCCATATATTACAATATTTAAAAATGCCTATTTTGGATCATAAAGTTTTTATTTCCGATATTTCGTGAGGCAACTCGCCAAACTTCCTCTGGGAACAAAATGGCTTTAGAGAAGCTCGTGTATCATTTCGCGAGTATATACAACCGCTATAAAATTTAAATATCTAGAATCTACAATATGCATGCCTCTATGAATATAATAATTAATAATAATATAATATGTAAAACATTAATATATAGAGTATTAAGTAAATATATACATTTAAAATAAACGAATTGAAAATCAGCAATTTGCCATATATATACATATATACGTGTATAGTAGTGGGCTATGTGGTTTTAAATTGTAAGTATAGTTGAGGAATGTCTATTTTTCGGTTGATGCTGTTTTTATCTTCTATTGAGCTCCAGTTTCTAGAAAAAGTCTTGAATGTTTATCCTTGATATTTTGATATATTATTTCTGTTGAGTCGAAATTTGGTATGTGGTCCTGTTTCAGTGCGTGGTCTACTAAAAGGGAAAGAGGGCTATAGTTTTTAAGGGCTGTCCGGTGTTGATTGGTTCTTTCTTCCAGAGTTTTTCCTGTCTCTCCTATGTATGTAGCTGGGCAAGATCGGCACGGGATTCTGTAGATGAGGTTGGATTTTTGACTGTTGTTTGTGTTATGTTTGGTATCGGGATGGCGGAGAAGTGTTTTCAATTTGGATGGTGTCTGGTATATGGTCTTGATGTTATATTTCTTGAGGGTTCTGCTGATTCTTTCAATGCCGTAGCTGTACGGAAGTGTGCAGTATAATTTATGAGATTGGCTATTGGAAGGAGGGATGAATGTTGATCTGTGGAATTGTCTTTTGATAAATTCTGTGGGATAACTATTGCTTTGTAATTCATTCATTAGTATTGTTCTTTCTTGTTGTGACTTTTCTAGATTATTGGAGCAATGAGTAGATATTCTTTTTGAGAGGGTTTTTATAACAGATATTTTATGGTTAATAGGACCGAATGAGCTGAAATTTAAGTAACCACCTGTGTGAGTTTTCTTACGGTAAATGCCTGTTTCTATTTTAGAGCTGTTTCTGGTGAGAATTATATCTAAGAATGATAAAGAGTTTTTTTCTTCTATTTCATGTGTAAATGTGAGAAATGGTTTTATATTGTTCAAGAAATTCAGAATGCTTGTTGTATTGTTGTTTTCGGTTATGCAAAGAATATCGTCAATATATCTCTTCCAGAATGTTATTTTTAGCTGCTTATTGTCTATTATTGATTGGTCAATATTATTCATGAAAATGTTTGCCAGAGCTGAAGATATTGGGTTGCCCATCGGGAGGCCTTTGATCTGTTTGAAGTATTGATTCTTGTAGTTAAAGTAGCTGAATGATAGGCACAGTTTGAGTAAGTCTATGAGGGCTTCCTTTGGTATAGACAATGGTAGGTTGGGGTGGGCATTCAAGAATTCTGAAATTTCTGCAATAGCTTCATCATGTGGGATTGAGGTATACAGTGATTCAACATCAAAGGAGACCAGGCGACTGTTCTCCGTTATTTGAGTTCTTGAAATTATTTCTATTGCTGCTGTGGAGTTGGGAATAGTATGAGGTAATTCTTTCTGAAAAGGTGAAATTATCGAGGAAAGGTATTTCGACAAGGGGTATATGGGGGTGCCGGCGTAGGATACAATGGGGCGTAGAGGGCTGTTTTGCTTGTGTACCTTTGGTAGGCCATAAAATATAGGCAAGTTAGTGTTTGCTGCTTTTAGTTTGTCGAATGTTTTGCTATCCAATTTATAATTACGTTTTATTTTGTTCAATTGTCTATTGAACTCTTTGATTATGTTCGCTAGGGGGTTATTAGGTAACAGTTCATATACATTTTGTTCTTCAAGTAGCTGCTTGATTTTGTTATCATAATCCATCGTGTCCATTATAACAGTATTTTTGCCTTTATCTGAAGGAGAAATTATAATACTCTTGTTTGCCTTTAAGGAATTTATTATATTTCTTTCATCTTGAGTAAGATTATTCTTATTCTGTCGGTTCAAGCTTTTGAGGATAGGCACTATTTCTGTTCTAACCTTTTCTTTTTCTTCATTTGGTATGTTCTTAATTGAAGTTTCAATGCTTGCTATTGTTTTTGGGATGTTTATTTTCTGTGATGGGACGAAGTTGAGACCTTTTGCTAAAAGTGTTATGGTTTCTGGTGTGAACTGTTGTTTCGACAGATTGATTACATTACTTTCTTTGAGATGGTTTTTGGGGTTATGCTTCCATCTGTTGAGTTTTTGACTTTGCCGATTGTATATACCAGCTCTTCTATTTCTGCATTTTGTCTCGATATATTCAGTTAAATGCTTGAAATGTGAATTATCCATTATTCCTTGAACTATAGGTAGGAGAGTTTGTAGAGTTGATTCAATTCTGCGGAGGTTAAAATGACAGTTTTTTATTCTGGCATTCAAAAGCTTTTTGCTAGTTTGATTTATAATTCTGTGTGAATAATTAGTTCGAATTGGATCTTTGAGCATTAGAGATGGTGGAATTATGTTGTCCTTTAAGCATCTGTGGTTGAATTCTAAGTGTTGCTTCCAAGTGCTGGAAGATAAACGGAGATTTTCAAATTTTCTTGCTTTTTGAACAGCTTCAATACCATATCTGGCTTTTATGTGCTTGAAAATAGAGCAATCCATATATTACAATATTTAAAAATGCCTATTTTGGATCATAAAGTTTTTATTTCCGATATTTCGTGAGGCAACTCGCCAAACTTCCTCTGGGAACAAAATGGCTTTAGAGAAGCTCGTGTATCATTTCGCGAGTATATACAACCGCTATAAAATTTAAATATCTAGAATCTACAATATGCATGCCTCTATGAATATAATAATTAATAATAATATAATATGTAAAACATTAATATATAGAGTATTAAGTAAATATATACATTTAAAATAAACGAATTGAAAATCAGCAATTTGCCATATATATACATATATACGTGTATAGTAGTGGGCTATGTGGTTTTAAATTGTAAGTATAGTTGAGGAATGTCTATTTTTCGGTTGATGCTGTTTTTATCTTCTATTGAGCTCCAGCTTTCTAGAAAAAGTCTTGAATGTTTATCCTTGATATTTTGATATATTATTTCTGTTGAGTCGAAATTTGGTATGTGGTCCTGTTTCAGTGCGTGGTCTACTAAAAGGGAAAGAGGGCTATAGTTTTTAAGGGCTGTCCGGTGTTGATTGGTTCTTTCTTCCAGAGTTTTTCCTGTCTCTCCTATGTATGTAGCTGGGCAAGATCGGCACGGGATTCTGTAGATGAGGTTGGATTTTTGACTGTTGTTTGTGTTATGTTTGGTATCGGGATGGCGGAGAAGTGTTTTCAATTTGGATGGTGTCTGGTATATGGTCTTGATGTTATATTTCTTGAGGGTTCTGCTGATTCTTTCAATGCCGTAGCTGTACGGAAGTGTGCAGTATAATTTATGAGATTGGCTATTGGAAGGAGGGATGAATGTTGATCTGTGGAATTGTCTTTTGATAAATTCTGTGGGATAACTATTGCTTTGTAATTCATTCATTAGTATTGTTCTTTCTTGTTGTGACTTTTCTAGATTATTGGAGCAATGAGTAGATATTCTTTTTGAGAGGGTTTTTATAACAGATATTTTATGGTTAATAGGACCGAATGAGCTGAAATTTAAGTAACCACCTGTGTGAGTTTTCTTACGGTAAATGCCTGTTTCTATTTTAGATCTGTTTCTGGTGAGAATTATATCTAAGAATGATAAAGAGTTTTTTTCTTCTATTTCATGTGTAAATGTGAGAAATGGTTTTATATTGTTCAAGAAATTCAGAATGCTTGTTGTATTGTTGTTTTCGGTTATGCAAAGAATATCGTCAATATATCTCTTCCAGAATGTTATTTTTAGCTGCTTATTGTCTATTATTGATTGGTCAATATTATTCATGAAAATGTTTGCCAGAGCTGAAGATATTGGGTTGCCCATCGGGAGGCCTTTGATCTGTTTGAAGTATTGATTCTTGTAGTTAAAGTAGCTGAATGATAGGCACAGTTTGAGTAAGTCTATGAGGGCTTCCTTTGGTATAGACAATGGTAGGTTGGGGTGGGCATTCAAGAATTCTGAAATTTCTGCAATAGCTTCATCATGTGGGATTGAGGTATACAGTGATTCAACATCAAGGAGACCAGGCGACTGTTCTCCGTTATTTGAGTTCTTGAAATTATTTCTATTGCTGCTGTGGAGTTGGGAATAGTATGAGGTAATTCTTTCTGAAAAGGTGAAATTATCGAGGAAAGGTAATTTCGACAAGGGGTATATGGGGGTGCCGGCGTAGGATACAATGGGGCGTAGAGGGCTGTTTTGCTTGTGTACCTTTGGTAGGCCATAAAATATAGGCAAGTTAGTGTTTGCTGCTTTTAGTTTGTCGAATGTTTTGCTATCCAATTTATAATTACGTTTTATTTTGTTCAATTGTCTATTGAACTCTTTGATTATGTTCGCTAGGGGGTTATTAGGTAACAGTTCATATACATTTTGTTCTTCAAGTAGCTGCTTGATTTTGTTATCATAATCCATCGTGTCCATTATAACAGTATTTTTGCCTTTATCTGAAGGAGAAATTATAATACTCTTGTTTGCCTTTAAGGAATTTATTATATTTCTTTCATCTTGAGTAAGATTATTCTATTCTGTCGGTTCAAGCTTTTGAGGATAGGCACTATTTCTGTTCTAACCTTTTCTTTTTCTTCATTTGGTATGTTCTTAATTGAAGTTTCAATGCTTGCTATTGTTTTTGGGATGTTTATTTTCTGTGATGGGACGAAGTTGAGACCTTTTGCTAAAACCGCATCAACCGAAAAATAGACATTCCTCAACTATACTTACAATTTAAAACCACATAGCCCACTACTATACACGTATATATGTATATATATGGCAAATTGCTGATTTTCAATTCGTTTATTTTAAATGTATATATTTACTTAATACTCTATATATTAATGTTTTACATATTATATTATTATTAATTATTATATTCATAGAGGCATGCATATTGTAGATTCTAGATATTTAAAATTTTATAGCGGTTGTATATACTCGCGAAATGATACACGAGCTTCTCTAAAGCATTTTGTTCCCAGAGGAAGTTTGGCGAGTTGCCTCACGAAATATCGGAAATAAAAACTTTATGATCCAAAATAGGCATTTTTAAATATATATATATATATATAATAACTTGCTAATTAGTCATCGCGTTAATTAATATTAAGTAGAGTATATATAAATGGGAAAGACATGATTTCCCACATAATTAACTTTGTTGAAATGAAACTTTAATATAATTTAAAACTTTGTATCATTCTATACCCGTTCTTTGGACGTGTGTGCATGTGTTCTAGTGTTAATATTCATCATTTGATGATTTTTATATCTATATATAACTCTCTGTGAGGTTAGGTTTGAACATTTCTCAAGAATGTGTTTAATGAAAAGAGAAAAGTCTAAGATCCAATAAGAGGGCGCAAAGTTTGGTGCGCTGAGAGCGCCCTCTGGATCGATGCGCCGCTGGCATTCAGTCGGCAAGCATGGACTACGAAGTGAAGCAGGATCTCTTGTTCTTTCTCTCTTTCCTCTATGGAATTGTGTCGGTCCTGGCCGTGTTGGGGAACGCTGCTGTGATATGCTATATCGCCTGCATGCAGCGCCGGAATGTAACCAGCTGTTACATAGCAAACCTCGCCGTGGCTGACTTCATCATCGCCTTGTTTGCTATCCCCTTTCAATTCCAGGCAGCTGTTCTGCAGAAATGGCTTCTCCCTCATTTCCTCTGCCCGTTCTGTCATTCATACAGGTCCTGTCCCTGAACGTTAGCATTGGCACTCTCACCGCTATTTCTTGTGATCGCTACCGGGCAGTCATTTATCCAATCGAGACTCACACCGCTGTACCTCACGATGTTAGGATTAGCATCAGCTGCATCTGGATGTCTTCATCTATCCTGGCAATGCCATATCTGTATGCCTTTCGGGTGAACACTGAATTTGATCCGCTTCGTCCTATCTGCGCTAATATGCACATTTCTGCGAAAGTCTGGAAGTACTACACCTTGTTTCTTGTCGTGGTTCAATACGTAATTCCCGCCTTCATTATCAGCTACACCTACGGCCGTATTATCTACAAGCTCAACAGCACTAACACTCCGGGAAACGCTGAAGAAGGCCGTGACAGTGAACTCCTCCGGAAGAAACGCAAGGTAAGAAATCGTAGTCTAGTCTGAAAGTCTCTTTCATTTATTTCCCTAATCTTATCTTGATTTTTGTTTATTCTCCTTTTCTTTCTTTCTCAAATAAAATTTATCTTTCATTTAGGTAAAAAGTAAATTTTTATATTTTTATCTTTTATATCTTACATATCAATTCTTTGAAGCATCGTTCAAAACCATATTGTCACATTGAAAAATAGACGCGAGGAGAGGTAAGCACGAACGAACGTTATTCTCTGTAACTGTCTACATAAAATTGTAGCTCTACGCGCATTCATATATCAATGACACAATTTAAAACTATGTAAATTGACATAATCTTAAACTAAAAATTATGTGAATAAATAAAAAACCACGCTACAATATTAACATGATTATAAAATATACTATAATTCACTTTATATTTCGAGAAATATGTGGGTTTTCGAAAATACCTCTAAATATTTATGATATTAATATATGTGTAGCAAATATATTCCATGAAAATATTTTTCTCAGAGCTAATGTCCATAGTTTCCTTAAATACCCTTTTTAAGAAATTCTCTTAGGTGTGCTGAAAATAAACAAAAAACAGCTGAATTCCTTATCTAATCGGTCCAAAAATTAAACTGGCGAAAGCGCTTGGAGGGTTCCCCACAACACTGATGAGCCAGACCCTCCCAATATTTTCATCACACAAAAGATAGTGCAAAGTTTTTTTATTTCTAGAAATATATACTAATGATAATTGAAACTATTTTGATATCACAACATTTTCTTTTATATATATATGTGTGTGGGCGCTTGTATGTGTGTTTGTATGATTTTGCAGGATAATGCCTATTCTTATAGACGTATGAGCAAATTTCGATTTAATTTTGAAAACTTATGGAAAGGTATTATATGGTGATAGTGATTACACCGAATGATTTTTATATAATATGAGAAACCCGTTGTAACATGTTATTCCTAGAAATGATTTCTTATGCTGTTTACAGAGACGTTGTGTTAAGAGAAGGGGAGCAGGACTGAAACAAGTTTTGCCTTAGATCACATAATAGGTGTACCTTATCTGATGGATCTTAGGACGAGTAGAACTATAGTTGCATCACAAGATATGATACTAACAGGATTACTAAGATATGAGACTAACCAGAGAATTGAAGGTCCTCTATTCTATAAATAAACGATTCTATGAACCTGGCTCACCTTGCTAACCTACCATTGTGGCGGGTATCAACTGTGCGAGGAAAAGGATCTTGTATCAAATCTATTATCAAGTAATTTATCTTCTTCAAACCTACTTTTCTCAGACCAGCGAGGATTTCTATTTATGTAAAATGGTGGACAGAAATATTCAAAGTAAATATTCAATATACAATATGGGCATGTTTATTTGATAATTATGATCTTAATTAAGGATACAATTTATAATAAGTGTAATTTTTATTAACAAAAAAATCTCTCTCGTATACTTTATTATTGAAGAATACTATTGTTTTTGTATCAAACACCCATATATATCTCTTATTCTCCCGACGTTTCGCTTGCCACACCAGGGGAAAGTGTTCTTGATTTCTTTTTTCATTTCCCTTGAGGAAAGAGGGTGGAAGTCGCCGAAATCTCCCCCACGTTGGGTAACTAAAAGAAATATTAGTAAGGTTGGTGCAAATTATATTATTCTTCCTCAGGTTACTCCTACCCCGTAGGGACTGGGGTATTATGCATTTGGTAAATTTTCTATAGCTCAAATTTATAAAATAGAGGAATAGTTAGGGCTCTGAATTCCCTGTCCTCAATATTTAGCTTTGTCATCTAATGATTGATTTGACTATTTTATATTTGTCCTAACCGACGAAAATGATACTATAATTGTAGGTAGAAACACATCAATTGCCAAATTTATTACCAAAGTTTCGGCGGCCCACTTTCGGTTTTTTTAAGGCAGAAACCTTGACACGTAGTTGACTTATTTGAGAGGAAATTGATTGATTTGACACGAAGTTGACTGATTTGACAAGAAGTTGACTGACCTGAACATAAATTAACTGATTTGACAGGAAGTTTACTGACTTGACAGAAAATTGACTGACCTGACAGAAAATTGACTGATTTAACAGGAAGTTGACTGATTTGACAGGAATTTACTGACTTGACAGAAAATTGACTGACCTGACAGAAAATTGACTGATTTAACAGGAAGTTGACTGATTTGACAGGAATTTACTGACTTGACAGGAAGGTAACTACCTTGAAAGCAAGTTGACTGATTTGACAGGAAATTGACTGATTTGATAGGAAGTTCACAGACTCGACACGAAGTAGAATGAATTGACAGGAAGTAAACAATTCGTTGGGAGTTCACTAACTTGACAGAAAGTTTACTGACTTAACAGGAAGTTGTCCGACTTTACAGGAAGTTGACTGATTTGACAAGAGGTTGACTACCTTAAAAGGAATGTCAGTACTGAATGCGAAGTTGATCGACTTGATAGGAAGTTGAATATTGTGAAAAGAACTAGACTAGCAAGAAGTTATCTCACTTAACAAGAAGTTCATTGATTCGACACAAAGTCGAATGATTGACAATCATTTAACTGACTACAGGATTTTCACTGACTTGACACAAGGTTGAGTGATTTGAGAGGAAGGTGACTGACTTGACAAGATGTTGACTGATCAGACGGGAAGTTCAATGACTTGTCAGAAGGTTGAATAACTTGACAATAATTTTTTTAATCTGACAGGAAGGTGACTGATTTAACATGAAGCTCATTAACTTGGCAGGAAGTTGAATGACGTGACCCCGAGTTTACTAACTTGATAGGAAGTTGACTGACTTTACAGGAAGTTAACTGACATGCGAATAAGATTACTGACTTGGCAGGAGGTTGTCTGTCTTGACACGAAGTTGACTGATTCGACAGAAGGTTGACTGACTTGGCATGAAGTTGATTGATTTGAAATGAGATTGATTGTCGTAACACTAGTTTGAGTGAAATAAGAGGATTCTGACTGCCTTCACAGGAAATCAAGAGTTCTGCCGCTGACTCCAGCCTGCAAAAACCTCTTCTGCTGCTGTTCTCTGAGACTTCCATTCAGGCAGTCCTGCCCTTCGGAACCCTCCTACCTTCGCAAACCTGATTATATGGCCAAATTCAGCTTATTTAATACCCGAACATTAATTCGGCGTTATCCTGAGCGGTCGCCGTTCGTGGTCACACACCCGGATTGGTCGGTTTTCCCGCAAATTCAACCAGATTCCCGTCTTTCTCATAAGATTCTTCCGCCAGTCTTTCCCGCTTCCCTAACTTCCTACAGTTCTCGCCACCCGCCAGCATGAGCTACGGGTGGTTTAACCCTACGCGGTCCAGACCTCTAATTCCTACATCCCTCTATGCCTCCCTTTCCTCCAAGCTAGTACCCTTCCTCCATGTTCATGCTGGCTGATGACACTTCAGACTCCACTCTCGTGGACGCCATCCTCTCCATCCCTGCGATTGCCGCCCTCCCTCCCTGGCCCCCGGACTGTCTGCTTCTCCCACCGCTTCTCCTCCCGCAGCGGGACATCCACAGCCTTCCTGGAGGTAGATCCCGAAACCTTCCGCACCCTAGGTCTTCGCGGCCGGCTCGGGGTCAACTACATCATTGATCTCTTCGAGGCCTCGCCCGGATCTGAGTCTGCTTCCTCTTCTGAGGCTTCGGGCACAGACGCATCCAGATGCACAAACCAGACCATCCAGTGCTACCACTCCCCTTCCCGCGATCACAGCGGTCCCAAATTGCCCTCCCTTTCCGACCCTCGCACTGCCACCCCAAGAACCACGAATTCCTCCAACCACAAATCCAGGTCCTCCACTTGCCCGTCTGTCCGTGTTTGGGCAGCCAAGCAGTGATCATCTTTCCTGGACTTTTCACCACCCCTCCACCGAACCAACCCGGCTATAGACTGAATCTTCCACCGAATATTTTGACTAATGCCATACTTACTCGGAGTCTGGATCTAAACTGGTGCTTCCTTCGCTCCCTCTCCAACTACGCTTCCGTTCCCAACCTGCCTTCATTTGTCGCAGGGTGCCTACCTCTTCAGTCTGCACCTCACGAATCTTTCTTCATCGACTCAATGACTTCACAGGAAGTTGACCAAATTGACTGACCTGAAAAAAAAATATTTTTGATTTGACAGGAAGTTGAGTGACTTGTTAAGCATTCTCTTTTTTACACGAGGCATCACCACAACCTTTCAAAACGAAGGAACGTTTCAAATGCAATTTCTGTGTGAGAAACATTCTGTACAATATCTTTTCAAACACATTTTTGGTTCTGATACTGGCGCCTATTTTCCTAAATGCGTTGAAATTCTAATCATTTCTATATCACAACAACTTCTCTCTCTCTTCCTAGCATATATAAATTTCACGTCTGTAGTATGTCGCTTTATTGTAGCAATTTCAATTGTCAATACTGTATGTTCCATATATAGAGGTAACCGCATAAATAGGGTCTAACTATATTTTTGAAAAAAAAATTACACCTATATTATATATATAAACATACTAGCGGATGTACCCGGCTTCGCCCAGGTTTTTCTCGAGGGAATGTTTGTAGTCTAGTAATAAAAAAATATACTACACCTAAAAACTATCAGAGAAAAGAGAAACCACGGAAGGTGAACAGAAAAATGCTTACAATGGATGTATATGTTTACGATATCAAGTTAAATAAAAACAAAGATAAAATTTGCATATGTTGGTCACTATAAATTTGTATATTTGTTAGGCGAAATTAGAAACATGATAATTATCTTAAAATTGCTTGTATTGAATATTTTTTAGATTGAGATTATTAGCTAGTATGTAAAAAAATTAACTCTGTTGAAATTTACGCATTTTACGCATGTTATTGTTAGGATATATATTTTGATGTTAAGCAAAACCTGCTCCATCTCGTTTTACATAAATGTTGAAAATTTGGTTGAAATTGATGCATTGTAACGAAAGTTTTTAGTGATGTCCACTTATGAAATTTCCATTTTATTAATATAGATATATATATTTATATTTTGAATATAGAGCAATCCATAATATATATATTTTTTAAAAAATAAAGCTTATTTTGGATTGTAATAAAATTATTTATTAATCCGATATTTCGATGGACCAATCGTCCATCTTTTACGAGGGTTTTTGTTATGAAGCATGCAGCAGGTCGCTTGGAATATACATTATTTGCCATTAAAATTGATACAATAAAGCGACATACTACAGACGTGAAATTTATATATATATATTTATATGATAAATACGACAAACCAAATTTATATTATGATATTCTACCAATATGGTTTGCACTAGTAGCCTTAAAAAAATAAGCTTGCAAGACGTCCGTGGCTCACCTGAAGCACGCGACCTGCTGCGTGCTTCATAACAAAAATCCTCGAAAAAATGGACGATTGGTCCATCGAAATATCGGATTAATAAATAATCTTATTACAATCCAAAATAAGCCTTATTTTTCGAAATATATTTATATGTTTACTACGGGTGAAAATTATCATTTTCAAATATATAGTGAGACTCTATATGGAATATACATTATTTGCCATTAAAATTGCTACAATAAAGCGACATACTACAGACGTGATATTTATATATATATATATATTTATATGATAAATACGACAAACCAAATTTATATTATGATATTCTACCAATATGGTTTGCACTAGTAGCCTTAAAAAAGAACTTGGATTTATTATTTCGTGCGCATGTTTTTCAAAACTCAAATGTATGGTTTGACTTTCTATCAGATTATTATTGAGTTGAACCTAGACAATACCTGGGCGAAGTAAGGTCCAATCGGCTCTTATATATATTTTTCAAAAGGCGTAGGGTAATTCTTATATATAGTTATTGAATAAGATTGCGTAGAAAATATTTATTGAATGAAAATTCATCATAAAGTTCAAAAGTTATTACTCGCATAATTCTCTGTAATAGAATTTTTTAATCGTTTTTACAAGCTTTTTAGAAATTGAAAAATGTCCCTCCATTTTCCATTATAATATCCTTTGTATACTCTAGTAATATATCTGGATCCTCCCTTTCCCAATTATATTTATAAAAAAACTCTTCAGTTAACATGTCTCTATTTTCTGTAAAATTCTTTCATAAAATTATATAATAATAACCTTGACGATTGTAATTTATTTCTAGCATAAAGGCATAAATGATAAATTACAGCAACATATACACTTGTATTATCCTGTGAAATAATATCTCTTTCTTATTCGTTAATATCAATTCCTTTTATCTCTTTACAGCATTATTATCTTCATCTAATTCATTTTTATACATGGGGCGACTAGTAATTCATTGATCGACTCGCTTATTTCTGGAATATTGAAATCAATATCGATAAATATATATAATTATGCAAACTCTCATAGACAACACAAAACAAACAACAACACAAAACTTAAGGGAGCGGAAATAATTTGATGTCGCCGGTAGTCTGTTTTTTCGAAGAAGACAGGCAATTTTGTTCACATTTAATTATCTCGTGTGTCTTCTATAAAGGTCACTGTATATTAAATAACTTTCAGAGTTAATGTCTAAATCCCGATATACATGTTTAAATTATAACTGCTTCAATTTTTGTTCATGAGTGTATTCCAAATAAAGGTTTGAAGAGCAATATAGATACCAAAATATAATGTGAAGTTACAATTGGGAAAATAACTCTGAATACATGAGGAAGCCCTTTCCCGTGGATATTCTACGAGAGTTATGTACTCTCTTTTTAACTCTCACAAACAAACCTTGTATTTCAACGCCCGTTGTTAAGAAAAGGAAATATATCTTTATTTGGAAATCGAAATTTTCAAAAATATAATGCCAAAAACCCTAAATTAATTGATCTAAAGATAATTTCCATTTATACAGAAAACCTTCACTCACAATAAGGTGTTTTAATCCATTAAACAGAAAATAAAAAAGGTGCAAGTGTTCTGAAAAAGTACCAAAAGATTCAAATTAATTTTAGCAAGCGAGGACAAAATTAAACGATGTTTAAGCTTTTTGCAGCGTGCTGCTTCTGAAATTAATTTTCGAAAAAGTGCGTCTCCTAATAATTTGTCCTCTATTGATCAGTCACGTTTCATTCTTAATCCTGATTCCCTACAAAATAACTCATCTGAAGAGATATAGTGGACAAGAAATTCAGAGAAATAGACCATCTTAGAAGGCCGGGTTTTAATGGCATGGGGTAGAATCGTGATGATCAGCCCTATGCCTCTACTCTTCTAAGAACGAGAATCCTAACTGACATAACAGAAACTTAAGCCATAATGTCAAGCCAATTCGTAATGCCTATGTCTTTTATTTTATTTTATATAGACGATAATGTCAGGCCACTTAGAGCTGCTCCTATTAACAACTTCCTTGAATTTGAGAATATGCTTCGAATAGAGTTACCAACAAGATCTATCTAGATATGAATCTCATTGAGTCTATGCGAGATGATTTAGATAGACGAACTACGAACAACAGCCACCTCTTAGAACTATCCAGGGTCAAAAACTATCCTTTTGTAGAATTTTCTCTCACATTTCGCTCTCATACATGCCCACATGTTGTTCGCCTTTGTGGATTCACCAGCCTGATAAAGCGCGACTGCGTGAAAACTTGGCTTTCCTAAATAATTTTTGTTCGTAAATCATAAAGGTCATTGTTTACACGTTATATACGCATATACTACTATATTAATTACCCCATCTTTGAACATCAAATTATCATTATTTCAGAACCTAAAAGTGACAATTACGCATTTGCCAATATTTAATCTTGTCCATTAGTGTATATATATATATTTTTTGAGTTATAGAATCTAAAAATGCTTCTACTCCATTCCTTTGAACGCCTCAAGGATACAAACTGCTAATGAGTTCTGTAATTTTCAATATTTCAGAATGATCAATCTTTGCCCCTCCTCTTCATGTGATACTGTAAGTCAGAGCCCAAGACGTAAAGGGCACCTATGATTGATGGGCTGCCCAACACCAATGTTCTACGCCTGTATCCGAAGCTACGCCCTGCAGCACTTATGGGATTTCAAGCCAGTAGTAACTGGTGCACGCTCTTGCATCGAAAAACTTTAATAGGCATTCCCGCGCACTCCATTAAGGTTATATAGAAAAAGAATTAAGGAATGTTATACAAACGTAATTTTTATTCAGCATCAATCTATATCAATTTATTGTCAGTTGCAAACATTTTCACTTATTTATTCACTAACTCCCAGCACTATTTGACTTTCTTATAATTTCCACACTTCAACTAATCGTTGAGTTTCCAAAACAATGATCAAATTCACTTTCTTGTTAAAACAATAAATTCCAATCACGTAACCGTTTCAGGCTTGTGAATTTTTATTTCGACAGATAGTACAAACCATCAGAAATTTCCGTTCAACGATAAGGATAAACATTTTCTAAATATTTCCACCTGATCCCGTACAACTTAAACTTGAGTATCATTCATTCTTCATATGAAGTTTTAGAACAAATCATCTACAGTAGTGTTGGTGCAGTATTGGTTTCCAATGACATTATGGGCTAATCAGAAGAGTTGTGTAATTAGTACAGAGAGGTGAGAGGAAATGTTTCCGACAGAATGGCCACCTGTGCTGATAGGCTCAACAAGCCATCGACCGCGTGGATCGATGAGACCAGGAGACTTTTAATTTGGCCGCGATTTCATCTGCATCCATTCTATTCCCTCAGGATCCTTTTTTCTTTTTCACTTGTTTACCTAACTTCTTGTGTACACACAGTATACTCTTGGAATGCATAGTTTCACAAATAACGTATCATATATAGAGAGACTTTGAAGATATGAACTAAAATACATATTTTTGCGCGAAAAACACCAACAAAAATGGCTTTTGCCTATAATACAATTTTAGAAGATAGTAAATCTAGATACAATCACATGTGACAAAATATTGGAACACTATTTTACCCTATAATTTAATAATTAAAAGACTGATCGCTATCATATTGAAAATATAAGTAATGTAGGACATGGATATCGCCGGTTAAAGCATCATACCGTTCTAGTATTATTAGACCGAATGACTAAAATATCCTGCGTTTTTTAAAGGAATAAAGCAAAATATGTATAGCTCTATGCATTTAATATTTAATTAAACCACATATTATTAACCTTTTCGGAACCTATGCCCAAATTTTTATAAAACACTCATCCCTTGTACTCCTTAATGGATGCAGAATATATACGAATATTAAAAATAAAGAAGGCATATTCTGACCAGAAGCACATGTGCTTTTTAGATCGCAGAGCGCATGTGCTCCTGTCAGGATATGCCTTCTTTATTTTTAATATCATCACCTGACCTCTTTTTTTTTCTATTATTTTTTCACATATACGAATATATATCAGCCTGAAATAATAGGAGATCGTCTGGGGATTAAACTGTCGAAACTATTGGGAGGGTCACCATTGTTCCATTTCAATTTTTATTTATCATTGTTGCATTAGGTCTGTACAAATAAAGGACATATATTTAGATGAAAGTGATTAATTTGTACAACTTTATTTGTCTAACTAGAAAAAGTTCTGTGTTCCAGAAAATATTTAAAATTTAATATTTTCCTTTAGTGCCTTTTTGTGTTAATTTTCGATTATGTGTGGAAAGGTTTATGATGTAACTTATTGTATTCGTTCTGTCTTGTGTCGTTTATAGAAATATATCTGAGGCAGTCAAGGGTGAAGTTGGAATAGTAATTTAGTAGCTTAATTAGATGAAGAATCCAATTAGCATATTTGTGGAATCCTATTTAAAAACAAAATCTAATTATGATCTTCGGGCGAATTCATCATTCTTAAAAGAGTTGATTAAGTTTGTGGATTGGAATATTTGACAGGTTTGAAGTTTGGTGATTATGCTTGGTCCCTTTTGGATGAATTGATTGGTTTAGAGAGGCTGGAAGGGATAGTTATGTGGATAGGGCATTCTAATGACTCGTTGGATTAGTATTTTGACTGGGTGGGTTCGTATCGAAATGGGTGAGTCAGTCTTGTGGTTAGGTGGATAGGATAATCTGGTCGGTAGATTGGACTTGTGACGGAGTGGGTTAGCTTTGTGGATGGGTGTGTTGGACCTTTTATGACTAGGTGAGTTAGACTTGTTAATGCGTTGTATAATGTTGGGGGTGGATTAGACTTGTACCAGGTTAGTTGGTATTGTGAATAAATTGGTTAGCTTTGCGCGGCTAGGTTGAACTTGGGACTTCCTGGGTTAGTCTTGAACGTGAGTTGATCTGGTTTCTGGGTGGATTATACTTTAGGGTTAGTTGGTGTTAGTAGTGTGTGATTTAGGCCTTTTGGTGACTTTGCCTTTTGACTAGTTGGTTTATTCTTCTGAGTGGCTTGGTATTGTGGGTGATTTTTAAATCTCATTTACAGTTTTGTTTAATCTTTTGAGGAGGTTGATCTTGTGACTGGGTGGATTGTGGATGGATTGGTTTTGTTCCTGGAAGTGTCAATCTAGAGGGTCGTTTGGTCTTTTGGATGGGTTGATCTTGTCGCTAATTAGGTTAGTCTTGTTGGTGTGTTGGTTTTGTGAGTGGAAGGTTGATTTTGAAGTTCGTGTGTCTTGTGACTGGGTGGGTTATATATTTGTAGGTATATTGTGTTGAACTAAGCTTGTGTGGGTTATATTTGTATGTGTATTGTGTGGACCTATGACTGTGTGGGTTATATCTGTAGGTGTAATTTGTGGACCTCTGACTGGGTGGGTTATATATCTGTAGGTGGATTGTGTGGACCTATGACTGTGTGAATTATAACTGTAGGTGGATTGTATGAACCTATGACTGTGTGGGTTATATATTTGTAGGTGTATAGTGTGGACGTATGACTGTGTGGGTTATATTTTTAGGTGGATTGTGTGGACCTATAACTGTGTAGGTTATATATTTGTAGATGTATTGTGTGGACCTATGAATGTGTGGGTTAAATATGTGTAAGTGTATTGTGTGGACCTATGACTGTGTGGGTTATATTTGTAGGTGTATTGTGTGGACCTATGACTGTGTGGGTTATATATGTGTAGGTGTATTGTGTGGACCTATGACTGTGTGGGTTATATTTTTAGGTGGATTGTGTGGACCTATGACTGTGTGGGTTATATATGTCTAGGTGTATGTGTGGACCTATGACTCTGTGGGTTATATATGTGTAGGTGTATTGTGTGGACCTATGACTGTGTGGGTTATATTTGTAGGTGTATTGTGTGGACCTATGACTGTGTGGGTTATATTTGTAGGTGTATTGTGTGGACCCATGACTGTGTGGGTTATATATCTGTAGGTGTATTGTGTGGACCTATGACTGTGTGGGTTATATATTTGTAGGTGTATTGTGTGGGTTATATATTTGTAGGTGTATTGTGTGGACCTATGACTGTGTGGGTTATATATTTGTAGGTGTATTGTGTGGGTTATATATTTGTAGGTGTATTGTGTGGACCTATGA
This sequence comes from Cordylochernes scorpioides, assembly GCA_030710605.1. Lineage (NCBI taxonomy): Eukaryota > Metazoa > Arthropoda > Arachnida > Pseudoscorpiones > Chernetidae > Cordylochernes > Cordylochernes scorpioides. The sequence continues at coordinate 70,814,002 of CP092886.1, forward strand.
CTGTGTGGGTTATATATCTGTAGGTGTATTGTGTGGACCTATGACTGTGTAGGTTATATATTTGTAGGTGTATTGTGTGGACCTATGACTGTGTGGGTTATATATTTGTAGGTGTATTGTGTGGACCTATGACTGTGTGGGTTTTATATCTGTAGGTGTATTGTGTGGACCTATAACTGTGTGGGTTATATATTTGTAGGTGTATTGTGTGGACCTATGACTGTGTGGGTTATATCTGTAGGTGTATTGTGTGGACCTATGACTGTGTGGGTTATATATGTGTAGGTGTATTGTGTGGACCTATGGCTGTGTGGGTTATATATGTGTAGGTGTATTGTGTGGACCTATAACTGTGTGGGTTATATATGTGTAGGTGTATTGTGTGGACCTATGGCTGTGTGGGTTATATATGTGTAGGTGTATTGTGTGGACCTATAACTGTGTGGGTTATATATGTGTAGGTGGATTGTGTAGACTTATGGCTGTATGGTTTATTATTGTAGGTGGAATAGACATGTAATTGTGTGGGTTATTCTTGTGAGACTGGTTAGGCTGATCTTGTTACTGAGTTTGCTTCACATTTGGTATGTTTTCTTGTGACTGTGCGGATTTGTGTTGTGGGTGGGTTAGAACTTTGAACTGAGTGGATTAGTGTTATGCGCATTTCAGCTTTTGGGTGGATTGGTCTGTGGATGAGCTGGTTTTGTGACTTGGTTAGTTAACATTGTGGGTGGATCAGTTTTGTTGTTTTGATGTCTTTAAACTGCGTTGATTATTCTTTTGAGTGGGTTGAACTAAAGACTGGATGGGCTAATATCGTGTGTGGATTATACTTGGTGATGATTGGATTAGTCCTATTTGTTAGTAGTAGTTGGGACTAGATGAATTAATGTCGTGGGTGAGGTTGGACTAGTAAATGGATTATGTTTTTCAAATGTGTTTTCTCTTCTCTCTGCCTCTCTCTCTCTATATATATATATAAATTACAATTGTATATATTTGCGAACATTAATGAATTTTTCAAATATTATTCTCGAAAATGGTTTGACTCTAATTGGTGAATAGGGGACATCACCTGCTTTGGTTAATTCTGAAAAGTCCAATCTATATACAAAAGTCTCAGACCTCATCAGTACAAAGGTAGCGACCATTTCGTATAATTCTCTTTAAAATATTTAATTTGCCAATCCGCAAAAAAAGTGATTTTTGTTAAAGATATTTTAGGGCTAATTTAGGTCAAAATATAATTTTTTTTCGTTCCTCTTGCAGAGAAAAACAAAATAATTTTGTTTTAATACATTTAAAAATTTTAAGAAGTAATCATAATATAGAAAATTATATATTAAAATTATTTTTAGAGTCTCTCTGTCTCTTCATCTCTCTCTTCTATCACGTGATAATAAACTTTGTTAATTTCTATTTAATTAAATTTTCGAGGTTTGCATATACTCGGCTCGTAAAACCAACAATTTGGACACTAGATGACGTGAAGCGGATCAACAACCAGAGGTGTCCTTGAATGATTTCTCCAGAAAAACTCCTCCTCGATAAATTAATTAACGGGAAATTTGTTCACTTGGTGAACTCGTTCTTTTGTGAGAACTCCACTTGTGTTTACGATGGAGAGAGAATACCAATTACCCTCTAACTTCCAACTCTGCATTGAAGAAACTTCCTAATTATTTTCGCTCCTTCAAATAACATTATGGACGATTGAAAAGGAACTAAGTACAGAAATAATGGAGAAGAACAAATCAATGTGTTGTCTGGAATGAATTAAGGAAACTATTAGCCCATCAAAAAGGATTTATTATATAGCTAACGCTCTAGATGACCTTTAAGAAATATTGATGCACACTACACACCGAATTTATGATTCTACATTTTCTACACCACATCATGCTCAAAAATTAATGAGTTTAATTATTTATTAATATATTTTTGGAGGTCTTTTTTTTAAAGAGATAAAGTTAATTTTTTTCCCACTTTTGGTTATTATATGCTCAAGTATAGCAGCACTCAGAGACAAATTGACTAGGCGCAGCCTTCCCATCACTCGCGACTTTGAGCAAAGGTTAGCAGTGCTCGCGTGGCCATATTGCCATTGACCTTTTCTCTCCAATATTGTAGAGTTCACCCTTTGGTGCGCGCGTCGTTAATCATCGACTCCACAACCGCTAACCTAAGCATCTCAAACTCAAAAATTCTTTATTACTCAATTGTGCTCTAGACTAAGATTTTATGTCATTTATGACACTTAAAATCTTATTAATATTTTTCTATTTCAAAATTCTTTCGGTTCTCAACTAAGCCATCATCTCCCTTTTTTTAAACTCCACACACTAGTAAATGATTATTATAAACGGGTAAATATGAAAGAAATAAAAGAGAAAGATTTTAATTCTCTCTGTTCATATTACTTGTAGCGCGCTAATAAATTGTACTTGAGGGTAACCAATATATACGGCGAGATTCCGTTAAAAATTTCAATAAAGAAATAGAGGTGTGCGCGAGAGAACCGCTGGGATTGAATCTCCATAGACAAACAACATATCTTCACGTCTATTTGCCAACAGCTCGGCCCCTGCTCCCCGGGATACTCTCCTTCTCTAAGCCGAGAATACCTCCATGGTGTGAATTTCCCCTGGCACCTGAAACTAGATTTACATTTGAAGGAAAATCATTTAATTTTGAATCAAAGGTTAAGTGTCTTTGGTCCATATGGATTCTAGCGTAATTTATAAATAAACATTAGAAGTTGAGTATTTGTGATCAATTGTTCTTTTTATGAGAAATAATTTCCTTCACGTTGACAAAACAATTGCTATACAAATTTTTACAAATATATAATTAATTTATAATATAGAGATTTATATAGGAATCAGAAAACTCATAAATATATCATAAAATATGTTCAGAATTGAAAATATTTGTTTTGGAAATACTTAAAATTATAACAAATGAGTGAATTTCTATACCCATAGATAGTGATGTTGTTCCGGATCTCTCTCTCCACTAGCCAAGAATTTAAGGCAAGCAATACTTTTTCAATTCATTTCAATCTTTCTAAAAGAATTATCGCTTTCATGAATTCCGAATTTGCATAGAGAATATGACATTGATGTTACTCTTTGTTCATTCTAGAAATATTAATAAGGAAACCTCACCCCCCAGAATGAAAACAGTATTTCTACCGCTCTATTAAAACTGTAAAATGAATGAAAAATTATAGATTTTATTTTAATATATTTACTATATGGCGTACTATAATTAATTGTTCTTACCTTACCGTGTTACTACATCTGTATATTCGTTATTTTCTCAAATAAAGATATACCAACACGATATGATCTTAACTAGATTTTAAATTTTTTTATTTCTATATATATTGTATTTCCTCGCCATATTTTCAAGCGTTAAATTGTGGCAGTAAGTGCAAACATGTTAGCCCCCTTATATATATAAAGATAGAGTAAACCATCATATAAACTATTTTAATAAGTAGGTAAGAATATTAAACTTAATAATTTTACTAATTGAAAGTAGGGATAAGGGAGATCGCATATTGACATAGAAATATACAACTATTTACAAGAGATTCCATCAACGATAGAAATACCTAGTTTAAACAATATGAATTTTTAGAATCTAAATATTTAAAACATATATGAGAATTATATTTTTAAAAAGGCATTGAATTTTAAGAAATTCAAAATGAGAGCAGATATTTTGCTTTATTTTCCAACTTATCATAAACATAAACACGAGAGATGACTTTGTAATATGTCTGTAAAAATTACAGAATAAACTTGAATATAATTATAAAAAGTGACTCTCAGTATTATAAGAGTAGAGTTAGAAGAATACTGTGTACACTGTACACTGTACTCGTACACTGTGAAAATTACACTTCTTATGAATATATATATTTTACAAACTTTTTAAAACGAAGACACAGCTACTTACAAATTGGCGATAAAATCTCAATTTTAAGGTAGTATTCAAAATTGTTTTCTAAAGTGGGAAACTGGAGATGAATCTTTCATTGAAGGATTACGGTGGAAGTTAGAGAAGATTAAATCAGGGCGAGTAGAATTTCCTTTTAGCTCGAATGACGTTAGGCCGACATTTATTCACTACGTAATCCTAAAGTGTTGAATGGAAAAAAGCAATTATAAAAGAGGTGAATAATAAAGTCCTAACTGTCATTTATTTTCTCATCATTTTCTTATGATAAATAGAGTTATATCGAAAATTGGCCTGAATATGTAATAGGTTATACCCAATTCCAAACTAATTATTATTATTATATGGTTTTTTTCTTCAATTATTTTTCTCAATTAAGATTTCGAGAAAGAGAGAGAGAGCAATGAAATTATATGTCAACAGTTATATATTGAGAATTAGCATATCCAATTTTCTTTTTAATTTCTGGTGTTCAATTAGCCATGGCGCGGTTCGCTCTGATCCAATAAATACCTAATTGCGCTTTCAGCCACGTTAAATTAACGCTGTGAGATTTGAACGCTTTGTTGGTTTAACAATTATAAGAAGTAATTAGGTTTAGAAAAAGTGTTGTTACCTTTCCTGGGTAAATGAAAGAAACATAGAAAAAACATATTTATAGGATGGAATTATTTATTGAATGGAAAAAAAATAAACATAACATACAAGTACTTGTACATAGCAATAACGCGCCACCTATATACAACGAATGAAGACATTAGGAAGCGAATTTCTTTTCACAAATAAATCAAACTTCATAATGTACATAGTTGAACAAATTGTGATGTGATATGTTACACCAAAATCAAACAAAGGGTCAAGCTTGTGATGGTAGAAGAAAGGTTTATTGAAGTATTTTCCATTAATAAAGCAAGAAAAAATGCAGCCATCTCTGCTCGACAACAATCTCATTCTGTTAAGGAAATAACTTTTTATATGCTTTAATTTAATTAAAACGCAAATGCTTACAGTAATAACACCAACTTCACAAAAGTATGTGATTATAGAGAAAATGTGTATATAAATTAAACCACACATTTCTCATATCTAAGTTCATAAATGGAAGGATTCTACAAATTTATAAACCTTGCATATCAGGGCTTTCATAAACTGGGAAATATCCATTACCTGAGAGGTTTTTTTGTAAATATTTTGAAAGTTATTTTTGAAACGATACCACCTTTTTGGTTGTTCTTTTAAAATCATTAAAATTTCTTAACGTGGTCTTTGTATGAGGATGTGCGCGCGAAAATAAAGAATATCATTTACTTGAAATAACACAAACACTGAAGATATCTATAGAAATTCCTCCTTGTATAGATCGACACTGATGGAAATCAGAAGAAGTAGCATCTAGTAAATGCAGAGGGTAGGTAAGTTAACATAATGAATTGTTTCCAGCCTTTCTTTTTTAACTTGCGATATTTGAACGATTATTGGCAGGTTGTAAAATAACCTTGTTGTTTCTTTGGGCAAATTGGGCAAAAGTGTATCAGTAACAATATTATATTTGAATTGAATTTCTTTTTCAATTAAGTCCGACATTTATTGTTAGTTCGGTTGAAAGGGGCTGGCATATTTTTTGTACTTTCTCTTCGTCCTACCATATACACATGTAGACCCGCTTGATTTTAGAAAGTTTTTTAATCTGAATTAATACTTCTGGTGTTCATCTGATTAATATTCAAAATACACTGGATGTTTTTGGGCAAAATATAATTCACTCTATTAATCAGAATCTGCAGGTATTTCCGGTATCACAAAGGATTTGAAGGAGATCAAGGAAGATCCCTCCTATTGTTTAAACTAGGTATTTCTATCGTTGATGGAATCTCTTGTTGATAGTTGTATATTTCTATGTCAATATGCAACCTCCCTTATCCCTACTTTCAATTAGTAAAATTATTAAGTTTAATATTCTTACCTACAAATAAAATAGTTTATATGATGGTTTACTCTACCTTTCTATATATATGGGGCTAACATGTTTTCACATACTGCCACAATTTAACGCTTGAAAATATGGCTAGGAAATTTTTATGAATTTCAAAACCGAGAATATTGAAAATAAATCATTTTTAATTGAAAAAATATCGTTTTTAATTTTTCTTGAAACATGGCTAATTAGGCATCCGAATGACTTTTCAGTAATCTCTCTACTAATTAGCTAATTATCGATTCTAATTTAGGAGAGTTTTGAAGTAATACTAAGTTTCCTTTTTAAATATCTATCAAAATCCACTTTTCAAAATTTTCTTAGCCTTCAATAGTTACACTTTAAATGGATTTTTTTTAGAAATTTGTATTAAATAAAGGTTGTGTTCTCATGGGGTGTAAAGATGGTAATTTGTGCTTACTTTTATATATAGCAAATCGATATCGATATTAGAAATTCAAAAATTAAGTTACAATAAAATAACTTTGTGCTTCTACCATTAATTAATCCAATATATGTCTTTTTATTATTTAATGTATCTTCAAATAAATAAAGGTCAATGTCTGTTGTCTGTTTCGCGATTAACTCAAAACTATTGAACCAATCGGTACTAAATTTTGCATGTCGCTTTTTATAAACCTGAGGAAAGTTTTCGGCTACATTTTGATTAGTATTTTTGGCTATATATTTTTACGCAGAGTATATACGAGGCGAAGTAACAACACCAAGCCAATTAAGCGACCAAGAGCGTTCGGCTTTTTTTTTTTCAAGTTGTTTGCGTACTTTCGTTTAAAATATCTTTTATACGAGTGTTACTTTTTTACAAAAGTATTAGTACTGAGAGAGAAATTTAACTAAGTTAAGGTAAGTGCACACAATGCAATTTAAAAAAAAAACATTACAAAATTAGCGTTACTGTGTGTAAATAATGACTTTCGTATTTTTATTAATTTTTGTTCTGGTCTTTGTTTTTTTTTTTATCTCTTTTTTAAAATCGTTTAAAATACAGTCGCAGTCATTAGCAAACATATATGTTTACCTAATTTCCATCTGCTCTTTTATTTTTTTACAGAAAAATAATCACATGCCATTATTTTGGATTAATTTTTTATAAACCTACTTTTTCTTATTCTTACTGAGAAGATGGGCATCGCAGTCACTCCCTCAACTCAGGCAATTTCAAGAGTTAATGTGCAGGGGTGGGTAGCTCGGGGGTTGGTTGGAAAAGCTGCCATCTATTTAAACTATATTGATTTTGAGGCAACTAAATGGATTGCAAAAAATAATTAAATCAAATACCCCTAAACACTAATATAATACATTTTTGCCATCACACACACACATTTTGCCTGTGGTTTTTGTGTTCCTTTTGTACTGCTATTCTACGGCATTTCTACTATTTATTATTGATGTACTTCCAGTATGAAGGAAATTGCACTCGGGGGAATTCTCGGGCGAAGCCGGCTTATTCGTCTAGTATATATATATATATATATATATATGTATGTGTGAAAAAAAATAGAAAAAGGTCAGGTTTTATAATTAAAATAAGAAAAGGCATACTATAGTATAGTGTAGTATATATATATCGTATATTTTAAACTGTATAATAATGACACTTCTAGTATATGTCACATATCTTCCAATTAGTTAGAGCCGATACCTTATTATATCCTACCCTTCTATTGAAATGTACAATATATCTATTTACTACCACCCCATATTTTGTATATAAACTATTTGTATTTTTACCCCCTATTTGTATTTAAAACTAAAAATGGTGACGTCAAAATAAAGATACAAAGAGTGTTCGGTCAGCTGGTGGCAGGGACAGAGGGAAGGAAAAAGGTAACGCCCAGCCCATGTGGGGTCCCGAGGGACATTTTTATAGACGACCCCTGTAAACAGGACAGGTTTTGGAAGGGTCAGCAGATGTTCTAGGGTGTGGCCATCGGCAGACGCTTCTGTCTCTCACACACACTCTCTCTCTCCATGTCTCAGTAATAAGCATCCAAGTTTGTGTCATGGCCTCTACCTCTGTCCCGCGGCTGTCCCCGATCACTCTCGGTGCTAACATCCAGCCCTGCCTCTGCTTATTGTTGTCCGCGTGTGGGAAGAACATCAACACTCGCCTCACGTACACGACTGCCAGCTTATATATGCATCGACATTTGCAACAATATTAAATATATATATATATTACATATATAAAATTGTTTGATATAGAGAATTGAATTTGCTAAGGTTTTAAAGGATTGGAATTCATGATTGGGACTGCTGTCGTGGTAAAATAACAAAATCTTTAGATAAATATTGCTTTAATTTTCTTATTAAAAATATTTAAAACATAACTCGAGAAAATACTGCCTGACTTGAGGCGTAAGAAAAAAAAATGAAAGGC
>CP092886.1:70822443-70865270 GCA_030710605.1 Cordylochernes scorpioides
TTGTGGCTTTGTCACCGACCCGAGGCCGCTAGTTGCGGCGACGGTCAAATGGCGTCAGATTCTGACGTTTATTTTGACGGGAGAAGCGCCCATTGTTTTTATATAGATATATATTTATATAATCCTCAAAATAAAATACTATAAAACAATTCATACATCATCTATATATCAAACGCAATGCGTTGATAATCACCCCTCTCCTCTTTCTATGTAAGATATTTAAAAGAGAAATATATATTTTTTTGTCATTTATAAATAGAACCTTTTAAATGTAAATAATAAGTTTGCTTTTTGTGAGTTAGAGGTTTAATGACTGCCCAGATACCTCAAAGGACTGTAAAACTGCACAAAGGGGAAATAAATAAAATATATACATTTACTAGAGGAGTAAATAATCGCGTGCATAAAAATATTCAACCAATTAAAAGGATGTAAATTTTCTGCCTTCTTGATCTCTTGAGGAGACCTCGCAGACTGAGAGCCCATTAAATTATATCACAACGCCAGTTTTTGCCAATACCAACCTCCGCACTGTTTGTGGTGGATTCAAGCTCTGGGTTTATAGATGCCCTCCGTTGGGAGACTAGTAGTCTCATGTGGTGATCACGTTCTCCATTTAAAACAATAGAAGCAGGATGTCTTCTGCCATTTTATGACGGCTAGTGCCGTTCTCATACACACACACACATATATAAATATTACTCAAAGATAAAACCTCAAATTCATTTGATAAAATGGGCATTTCCTTATCGTGCAACTAAAAATTGAAACTAATAGTTGCACCCTCAGGAAATGCCCTTTTTCTCAATTTATCCACCAGATCCAAGTACAAGTTGTACTATTTTTCAAATTTATTTGTTTCTGCAACTCTACCATGAAACTAATTTTTATATATTTTTTATTAATGAATATTTATTATTTTATAGAAAAATAAATAAATTTCTTTGATCAAATCTCAAATTATACGAAAACTCAATCTAAAAGAATGACATCTTTCCAAGAGAGATTGCCGCAGTATTTACAAATTGAGTTCAGTTAGGAAGTCTCCCATTTCGAAAAAAGAAAGAGCTTTACATTCCGTTATAGATTGAGTTAGGGTTTTATAGAGCTCCCCAATTGACAGACTATCTCTGTGTTAGAAAAAAGCGGTAAATGACACCTTCCGTTAGAATTTCTCTCGTCAAGTAAATATTCCCAGTGGTTGGAATAAATATCCCAAAAAGTATATCTTCGAAGTTGGTTTACAATATTCAAAGTTGGCTCTGTGGCTATTTTAAGAACTTTAATATTTACTGGCTGGGGTTAATATTTATAAAGAAATAATATTTTTCATTTCATGCAACGAATGTTTATCCTCCTGGTAGAAATATACGCGCGCGGCGCTATATTGAAGTATAACTTATTTATCTTTCACAAGAGTAACGCTGCGCAACTTTCTATCAAAATATATTATAGAACATTTCGAGCAAGATTTTATCAGATTGATGTACATTCCAGTAAAAATAATGAATACATGTTTTTATGGTGAATTTGCATGTGTAGAATGGCGCACGTGGAAAACAAAGTTCTAAAGTATATTTCAGAATGTCTATTGTATCTAATATACTGTTAATGCTAGAAGATGAAATTATTGTGTGTTGAGCTTTGGACTGCGGTTTATAGTTCAGGGTTCTTGGATGTTTCCAGCGCTTTAAGCTCTTGTTTATGAATCTTGGTTATGGCGTTCTTTTGAAGGATTCTGGTGATTTGAAGTCTTTATATGATAGACTCTTTTACTTATTGGTCAATTCTATTGAAAGGTTGGGATTATTTCTGGCTTTACCAATTTATTTTCTTACTAATTACGATAGCGTCAAAAATATGCAGTTCCTTTGTAACAATTAAAGTTTTCTGTAATTTTTATAAAATAATATCATCAAAAATATCTCTACAGACCTTACTTAGAGATAATTTTTGATGATATTATTTTAAAAAAGAAACACATTGCCAGAAAAGTTTGTTACAAATTTTATCGGTTGATAGTAATATAATTTATAAATACATTTTTTTTTTAAATCCGTGTACTTTGGTTGAAGTTGAAACTAGTAATCATTCAAAAAGCAGAAGTTCATAATCGTTATAGATTTTCGACATTAATAAATCAGAGAACAAAGTTTTAAATACCGGCCAATGATGAAGAAGTTGTGCAGGCCGAGACCTGATTGGTCTGTGAAGTCAGTAGCCACATCAGCTGCCACAGGTCCCACGATATTGGAGGATCAATCATCCACTGCCTTCCAACAATACCGCCATTTTTTAAAGAAATAAATAGACCTAATCTCTACCCAGAATTCTTTCTCCTGGGGCTGTGTTCGTAGCTTCTCCATAGAAATAAAAATTAACAGAACACTAATAACCTTATGAACACAAAACACTCTCCTCAAATTTAAACAATAATAAACAACGTGGTATAATAAACTAGGAATATTAAGAAACTACCCTAGTTACTCGGGCAACGCCCCGGGCTTACCCGAAGGGCCTGTGAAGAAACATTAAGGATATAGATGGTGACTTAAAAATTGAAATGAGTTTATTCTGATTTTTTAGAGATTATAAAAGATATATCAGAATATATATTGAATTTTGGTAGTTTTGATTGTAAATAATAATAATATGGAACAAAACTATACTAAAATTTATGATATAAAGGTAATTAATAATTAAATTAGAAACACGAAATATCTATCTTAGAAATCAATAGAATTCAATAATTCAAACGCACATTTTTGAAAAAAAAAAACAATATGGTGATAATAGATAAATAATTTAAATTTGAAAGCAAAAAATTTACACCATTGGAAATTTGAATAAATTGAAAGATAAATATAACTACTAGAATTTGGAGAATAAAAATAAGTGTGACACACGAAGCAAAAAATAACGAAAATGTTGGCATATAGATCGTTATGTATAGTTCAGTATCTTTGGAGGAGATTGCTTGAAACTTTACAACTGAAAACTCTGTTAGTGTATTATGTATATAGATATATTCTAATTATTTACATTAGTTGCTGAGATATATGCAACTTTATGAATTAAATTATTCATAGGGTACATATTCTCTATTTACTTAAATAAAAAGGAAAGAAAGAACATGTCTCATCATCGCAACAAGGGCGATAGTAAGCTGTTTATTTAAAAAAAAACATACGTGCTATAAATGGTTTAAATTTACAATAGCAGATGGCGCGCTAATGCATCATGGAGAGCTTTGTTGTTTACACATACTTGAGTTTTCATATGTATATCATAAGAATAGTAAGGTAAATAAATCAATGTATATCATTGGCAATGGTGTAACTTAGTTATTTTATAACAAACAAAGACGTTCTTAATAAAATCTCATCTGTGAAGAGTTAAGTTTATTTCCCGAAGTTCTCCTTTGTAGCACCACATAAATCTTGTGACGTCGTAATGACTCCCGGTGGAATTCCTGGAGTTTGCTCACATAGCCACCCCGCACCTCAGTAGTTCCTCCCGTGGGTTGATGCATGGTTCAGCTGGAGATGTTCTCTATATATTGATTTGAAGAGATTTGCCTTTAATATTTTTTATAGAATTTCTATGATGAAGTACTCTATGAATTATGGCATGTGTGGTACTGTTAAGATAAGGTCTGTTGTCTGATGATGGCCTTGAATGTTTTCTTACTTGGAATTGGAGCTCTTTGGAATGGTTTTATAATTTATCTAAATTTATTTTATGGTTAACGAGATGACACATTATTTGGATTTACTCTTCTGTTACTGAAATAATGTGTGAGGAAGAAAATGCTATTCAACCTTGTGGGGTAGGATTTCACTAACCTGGTCAGTGGGTGTAAGGAACCAAATAGTGCCAGGTTGAGCTATGAGTTTACTCGTCAGAATACCCACCACATAAATGTGAACTGATATATATTTATAGAAACATTCCCCCCGCACCCATACTTCAAATATACATACGAATGTCCTGCCTTGCGACCTGTGCACTTTTTCATTTCTCGCCCATTAAGGCAATCATGGTCTGTAAAGTGTTCAACTGATAGAATTTAAGGGAAAGAAAAATAAGGCATATTCTCCTTCATTGATTTTCCCAATATTATAAAAAATATTTATTGGTGTGGTATTTTTGTTTACATTTTTTATTTCTCTTCACAATTTTCAAAGGTTTAACATTTTACAGACCATGATCGTCATAATGAGTGAATTTCAAAAAAAGGTGCAAAATTCACAGCGCTGACAATCATATTTATATATTTTTAGGCTGTTTTTACAAATAAACTACGATTTACATATACGGAGAGTATATTAAACTCATAGTTCAACAGAGCCCCATTTAGGTACTTACACCAACATTTGTGATGGTATGAATAATAAGAATTTCAAAAACATATATACTTATAAACACCAGTGCCTAATTTTCTTCTGTTTTAAAATTTGATTCATTTTAACCAATGTTGAAAGATATTGGCATGATTATCACGTGAAAGGGTTGAAACTGTCGTCTGGTTTAGATTTGACAAAACCCTGCCTGCTACTAATTATCTCTATCCATCCCAGTTGAAACATTGAGGACTTTCATGGTGTCAAAAATGTTTCAAACGTTAGAGAGACATGCTATTTCCTTTTTTTTAACTTTTCTCTGATAATTTTAAATAAATATTTAAAAACCTATAAAAACTAAGTAAATTTTTAAATGTATATATACTTTTGAAAATTAATTACTTTTCTATTTACTTTTTATTAGTTATATCAAATATTATCATTGTTCTGAGTTTTATTTGTTTTTAATTTTTCTATCTTCAATTATTTCCTTTTTTCTTATGTTCTCCGCTTCTATAACACACAAATACCGAAGTTTCAGCGTGAACTTGTTATATTTCTAATTTTTGGTGATATATTTTTTAAACTTTTGAAATCTTAAATATAATCCTGTTTCACCTTTTCCTCAACTTTCCTTTTTTGCCTTTAATTTTATTACTTTATTCTCTCTATATATAATTTTATATATAGAACACTACTCTTTTTTCTCAAATATATATATATACATATTGTAATATCGTATCAGTTGCTTAACCGAATATCCACACGCCATATCTGCTATATAGAACCATTTTTATATAAAATTAAAAAAGACAGTGCAAATTATGTTATATTTATTTATTTATGCTTATGAGGTGATACAGCAGCGTATTTACAATTAGAGAGGAGACAAAATGAATGTTATATTTAGTTGTGTATATCGATACGACAACATCCCAACGTATATAAAGTGATAACTTCGCCCAACATCTATACCAAAATAAAAAACATCAAAAGTGCTCTATTACGCAATTACAGTGAAGGGAAGAGATATCCTGGAGTAGGCTTACCATCCCTATTACCTACGACCTTACGTCGAGTGACGGCTAGAGCGTTACATGTTCAATAGCAAAAACATTTCTGTTAAGACATCTCGTCTTATATAGAATCGCCCCTTCTATACAAAGAAGAGTGAAATAAACCAGTAAGAGTATCAATCAATAAATAAGCAATCGAATATTCGAAGCCTTGATGTTGAAACATCTCAAAAACTCATTGTCTTCTAGTCATCTTCCTTTTCTCTTATTTTTATCGATATACTTGGCTTTTATGCCGAAGTATGGAACAGCCAAAAAAGTGAAAATAAACTTCTAATTTTCCAATAAATCAAAGAAACGCTTGCAAAAATATGATTATTTTGTTGATAGCCATAAGACAGCCAATTTTTGCCTTTCCCGCAGTCGACTGGGTCAATGTAGAACACTAGGAGACATTCTAACCTGAGTTTTATCTCCGTATAACTCACCTTTTAATTAACAATCCTTCTTCAAATATTCTGAGCGCCTTTCTGTGGAAAAGAAACAATGTATCAGTGAATTTTACTGCTATTTAAACTTAAATTAAACGATTATATGTCAATATATATATGTTATGAATAAATTGTGTTGTTGTTAGATTAGGCTTGATAAGACAAAGGATCGATAAGATAAAGGGTTGAGGTGCAGTCGTGATAAAAAAAATATAATTATTTACCGTCAAGTAGCTTTTATTTTCAATTACTTGAGGAAAGATTACACATTTGTTAGTTTCACATTATATAGAATTTATAATTTAATCCTATATTAGTGATTTAAAAGGATTGATTGGTTATCTACGCATATTTACAACAAAATTATACAACTAAAACTAAACAACTAAACTAAAAGTCTTTCTAAAAACGATGATAACAAAAAATAAAATTATAAATGAATAAAATAAAGTATATATTTTTTAAAATATAGAAATATTTGAGGTTTTTAGATTATATAATATTTTTAGATTATATAATATATATATAGTAATTCAAGTCTTAATCAATTAAATTAGGCATAAAATGATGTCGCTCAGAGATGAAAGGCATAGGATTGGATCAGAATTGTGTTGGAGTTCAGGAGAGGCATAGTTTCACTGTATACATGTTTATGACTACTTGAAGACTACAAACTTAGACAAGTGTAGATTGGAAAATATTTTTCTATCACTAATAATCAGATTATTTGTTTTATTTGTTAATACAAATGAAATAAATAAACCTAGTTCAACATCTAAATGAATTCCTATGAATTTCAACTTTCAGCTAACTGATATTGACTAAGAAAGATATTGTTGAAAAACACACACACACTGAGTAAATATAAATTTTCAAATATTTTCGCCCAGGTTATTCTAAGAGAAAAATAAAAAAGATTTAACACACACATATTCAGAAAATATATCTCTAAAATAAAATACTGATCAACCACCCAATTATTTGATTCATTGTCCTCGAATGAACTTATTGTTTATAAAAATTGGTAGTACGATTGAATTTTATTTAACATATTTTCTTGTCTCTTTATATATCATTATAAATTATCTTTATATATCTTTATGAAGAGAAATAGTAAATTTTTATGTTATTTTTTCCCTATCTTACATGCACTTTCTATGGTGATATTCGTTAAATCTGGGCTAATAGAAATAGATATTACCCTATAGATCTGTCCACGGACACCGAGGTCTACATATTGATTTGTTCTTAGGGAGAATCTAATCTGTGGAGGCTGGAAAGGAGAGAAGTTGTGGGGACACGGCAACTTTCTTCCTTGCCTCTCAATTAGATTACAGAAACTTAACTCTCATTTTAATTTGGGAGTAGTTTACTTAATGGCATCTCTCTTCTCCTAATGAAATAATTAAAACAAGGTTTCTCTGTGTGTAAACAGACACATGAGAACACGGTCTGATAGATACCGAGATTTGGATAAGGGATTAATTTGAATGGCTAATATCTAGAGAAGCAAACCATATTATTTAACCTGAAAACCCATGAATAGTGTTCTTCAAATTGTGTCTTAGAGCTAAGACCCGGGCTGCGGCCACTCGGAGACCTGTGCACGTCCACAATCAGAGGCCCCGCTGAATCTAATCTTGGACCACCAGAGGCTCTGGTAGAATTACAAGTTAATTTGTGCGAGCAAGTCGCCTGGTGAACGGCTTTTAATTTGTGTTCCCTTCCTTTCATCTCTATTTCTCTCGCTAATGTTTATATCTGTTTTATATATTATATGACATTTTACATCCAATATATATATATTTTTATTTAAAGTGTTAACACTTTAGTACTTTTACCATTTATTTGAATTAATTTATTTTTGGCATTCATATTTGTTTCTTACGATATATATTATTGATATTATATCGGCATAAACACACCTTACTGCAATAATAGAAATTGTCAAATGTGAGAATTTAACTCATCAGAAGTGTGTTGACCCTCTCAGCGTTTTGCGAAATTATTTCCCAGGCTGTTCTACTGTTGGATTGTATTGTTTTATTACTATCGTTATATTTATTTCTAGAATATCACAATGTCACAGAGATGCCATGACACAGTAACCGATGTCAATCTGTGAGAGTGAAACCGCTACATAGCACTTTAACATGGATTGTGTAGCGGTGATTATCCTATATTAAATTAAATTTACTTGAAGGTTAAGAAACCTGTAGAGAAGTTGGTTATGCCAAAATTCCTTAAAGTATTTGTGATAAATTATATATTGAAATATTTTAGATGCATTAATTTAATTGTATTTAGACTACATTCTTAAGCGTTACCTACGCATCCTCAGATATTCAGATTCTAAATCTTTATTCCATCGAATGCAATTATAAGACCTATTAGTATCTAGAATGATATTCCAACATATCAATCTGATAAATATGGCAAAATTCTCTCCGTTTAGAGCTTCTAAATGTGGCAACTGCCATTTCACGTGCCATTTATAGTTTGTTTTGTCTCGATATCACTAGTTAGGCTTCTAAATTATTTTCCATTCATATTATTATAACTAGTTAGTTCAATAAAACTATCATTTTCAAATGGATGCTAAATTGGATTCTAAATCGTTTGCATACACCAGAGAAAAACCTGTTACTTCGAAATGGTGTATGCTACAATAATTTTTTAGAGAGATTTAAGTAATCTTAATTAAATTAGAGAGACTTACTTGAATAGTACGACAGTGAGTCGCAGAAGCGTTGTAATAGAATATAAAAGAGACAAATATACTTGATCTGTTGAAGAATAATACCTTTACAGCGCCAATTGATTTAGGTATGGAGAATAACTGATAGTGTTTTCTGCAGTTGTAATATCTCATCTACGTTGTTCACCTAAGAAATTTAGACAACAGTTGGTATTTTTCAGACAATCTAAACAGAACTGTGTAGTAAAACCTGCCCAGTGCAATCTCCCATCGTATAAATAGGTGTTGGTAACCTGACCAGGGCAGATCTCCTCCGTAATTCAATGTTATAAGGGTTTACGAGCATCTTCCATCTCCCCAAATAAGGCCAATCTGGTGGCAATTTGCTAGTTCGCGGTGGCACCTCTATCATTCCTGGCCCACATTTATTACTTTCCGAATTTTCAAAAACTTTTTACACGTTAATTATAAATATAATTCTCTAATATTATCTCTAAAATTTTATCAAACATTGTACATTTAACCAAACCCATATCAATATTTGGATACTCGATGTCTTTGAAAAAATATTATGATTGGAAATCTCTTTGTTTTTGTCTACTTGCACTGTTCAAGAATTGAAGACCAGTATAGCATATAAAATTTGTTCAATACGAGATTGAATCTTGGGTCATGGTTGTCGAAGTCTACGGCGTGTCCCATATTGTTGTTAACGTTTGAACCTAAGGAAAGGTGCGGTCTTTCAACTTTATCTGATCGGGAGTGTCTTGTACAAGTGGTACATGTTGTCTGAAGTCGACAAGGCAAAGCTCTTTCTGTTTATCGCACCGAACTTCATCACAACCACACTGCCATCTAGACCTAGACTCTGGGACTGGACGGCCGTCTCACCTCACAGTTACCAATGTGAAACTATGCCAGGAAACTGGCCCTACCTCGCCCAACACTTCCCAAGTGAATGTTTGTTCACAGCCTGTATTGTTTTAAATTATTATTACTAATATAGTGATAATGTGATGATATGAATTAATTCATAAAATATAATGGGGGGTCGGTGGAAGGATGATCTAAATCGTTGATTTTCGACCGCTACTACCCAGGATCGAATCCCGCATTGGTAACTTTTTTTCTGATGAAAAATATTGCTCCAATGGCCCCCGACTCTTGCAAAAGTCCAATCCCAGCAGCGAGTGCAAGTAACCAAACGTGGCTCTGGAACATTTTAAGTGCAAAGTCGAACTGCTTTTCACATGTGTATACATGTGGTGCACTTACAGTTAAAGCAGTCGCCAACTTCTACCCACCATGATTATCATGGCCTGTACCACGTGTACTAGGGATAAGCAAAAAAATAATTATTATAAAATAAAATTATAATTTTTCACACTGGAATATTCAAATTAGATTGCTATAGAGCTGATGTACATAATATGAGCGGTCGGAACTACGACAGCAAACTCTCCAGACCTAATATCGCGACAGTGTCATATTAGAATAGGTCAAATATTTGAGAAGCGAATGCGAAATAAGCCCATAAACTAATCCATACATTTATTCACATATATGTATAAGAAATGAAAACATTAAAGCACGAAAGTTTCTTTTACACAGAGAGCAAACTTCTCTACTATCCTTACTGCGATGAAAAATATTTATTGGGATCAGTGGTAACCCTTCCAGCCGTTTCGCCAATTTAATCTACCAGACTGCTTTTTAGAACTCTGTTACTGTATTGGCTCATTCTGCTTTTATATGATACACTGAAGGGTGGAATCTTAGAAATGGTGTTTAAGAAAACTATGGACATAGGCTCTTAGGACAGTAGAATTACATATAAATATTTGGACCAAGCAAGGCTCTCCCACAAACGATATGGACTTTTAGGGAAACAAAATGCTTTGAGAGGACCGTTTCGAGTTTGCTTATTTATTCACGTATAAATAGTGCTTAAGCATTACACGCCGTTATTAAATCTCGAAGTTCTGATATATTGAATCGAAATATTTACTTTAAAATTCTAAATATCATCAATTCGACCAGGTTTCCTACATGTATTGATCCAACTTCAGTGGGTCTAAATTTCAAAACTTTGTTTAACTTGGAGTTATGAAATATCACATCGACATATTAACTTTAAACGGCTGAATACCGGACTCAGTTACCCACATATTTGTCTTTGTATCATCTAAAATCTTCAACTCTGTTTCTGTCAAATCTAGAAGGGTAGGATGTTCATGTTGAAATATTTACTTTAGACTAACATTAAAAATCAAATCGACCCCATTTCCCACATACAGTAGAACCTCCCTGAAAATACACCTAATTGCAGAGCCAAACCTTTCTTTAGGGAGATGTGTCCTCTTACCGGAGAGTTACCAAATTGTAAAAATGGTAAATTTGCAAATGAAAACTGTCCTTTGCAGAGAGGTGTCCGCTAGCGGGGTGTCCGTTAAAGGGAAGTTCCACTGTATTTGTTTCCTTATAAGCGTACCTGAATATTTACACATGCTCAGGTCAAATCTCGAAGAACAAAATTTTCACATTGATGAACTATTAACATATATTTTCAAATGCACACATATGCTTAATATAAAGTTGAAGGAAGATAGTATTCATACGTTAAAATGGCACCTCTTTCTTCTAAAAATGCACTAAAAACAAAGCACTTGGATTTTCAATTCAAGACGTACAAAACATAAGGTAGTGATAAAGAGACACAAAACCAGGGTTAGGAATAACAGACAAAAGCCAACCTGTATACCATATATATGACATAATAAAAATATGATTTTTATTATTCATAATATAATTCAAATTCTAGAACAAAATAATTACATAACCATAATATTTATTAAAATTGTTTTCCTAATATAACTAAAATTATAATTTAAATAATAAAATTAAAAATAATAACTAAACACAGAGTTAATTTTTAAAATGTAAAGGAGTGCCAAACAAAAAGAATATAACCTAATTTGCTATTTTTAAAAAATAATAATAACATTGTGTTGGATTGTCTTTGTATATAAAGCTGTTTGCTTTGAGAAATAATGAAAATAAATATAATTTAAGACATAAAAGGTTATTATTCATATTTTCTTTTTATCCACGACTGCATGAAAGGTAACGTAACTAGAATATACGTTTTTTTTAATGACATATATATATATATCTTATATAATGAAAGAGATGAGTGAGATTTCTGTTGTATTTTAGAATTGTTGTGATTATCTTGATTTTGGTTATCTTGAGGATTAAGCTATGGTGGTGCAGTCGTGGTTAAAATCTTGAAATTATGATAATAAAAATAGTAAATATTAAAAATAGCTTTAATATTGAGCTTATAGAATATATAAGAAAACATAATTTGATAAAAGCACTGCCTGGCTTAAGGCGAGTAGAATAAGGAAAACAAAAGAGTATTTACATAATGTACAAAGGTTTTAGCCGGCCAACGGGGATAAAACAACAATGAGTTTATATAGTGGAAGCGTGACCTCTGGCGGTCGATTTAGCAGAATATTTGTATCCATGAAATATATTTTTAAAATAAAATAATACTTTAATATAACATAATTTTAAATAAAATATTTTAATATAACATATATATATTATGGTTTTGAACCTAATCAGTACAGGGGCGGGTACAGAGTCCGGAATCATGGTATTTAGATTGGTTTAATTTTTTTTAAATTTACCAAAACTTAGTTTTAGCTCATTATCTATCAACATTATTACGTTTTGTGATTAAACAATGAACAAAACGAATCGTTTTAATGCATTTTAAAAGGAGAGGTGAAACTTTTGGTAAATAATATATATATATATATATATATATATATTCCTTAAAATTAAAATAACTAAAGTTAATGCCATTTTAATATTATTTGAAAAAAGCTTCAAATATAGTGGATATTAATATTCATTTTTCAAATTTTTATAATTTTGCATTATTAAATTAAGGTTTTATGAAGGCCCTTTTTTACCTTTTTGCATGTCATATTGACATGTTAGGCACAAGTGACAAAAACGTACGGTGGCTTTAAACACGCTGTAAGTAAAAGTTAGATTTAATAAGACATTATGGAACGTCCATTAATTAATACCTTCTTTTATATATGCGCGCGCGGTAATTTCTCTTTAATTCTACGCAGAAATTTATTTTGTCTGCAGACTTTTTATGCAGTTCGAAGTTTCTTATCAAACACTAATTTTCACGCATATAAAACTTTTTGTTTAATTGCTTTCAAGTAAATAAATTGAGCTCTAATTGAAATTTCATTTTATTTGGAGAGCAAGCCAAAAAATTAAACCTAATCTGCAATGCGCATTTTGTGACGTCATCAAACATTCTATATGGTATAAAAATTTGGAGAGGTTTGTTCAATATAATAGCTTTGTATTTATATTGCCCCCTATATATGAATACTACTTAAAGAGAGTTACCAAAAGATAATATTCATATACAAGGGTCACTCTAAAGGTTTTGCAATCACTTATCTTTATTAAAGCTGCTACTTTCAAATTTTCAGAGTTTCTCAAAGTATTCACCCTTAGTACCTATGCAAGATTTCATCCGTGAAAACCAATTTTCGAAGCACTTACACCAGACAATTTCGATCAAATATGAATCAGAAAAACCTTAGTACCGATAAAGGATAAAGCTTGAAATCGTGGTATACACTTTGGATTTTATCAAAATTATCTAAAAATGGTTTTTGGCTCATTCTTATCACCACTTTATGTTTTGTACTCTCTCTTTAGAGTGATAAACATGATTCATTATTTTAATGAATATTTAAAGGGAGAGGTGTATCCTTTAGTATATGTATGTAATAATGTAAATATTATATGGAAATGAACACTCCAGAGGTTAGTGGCGACAAGGAGGCTACGTCCCTAGAAACAGACGTGGTCACATGGCTCCAGCAATGAGACTGCCCAGTACAGCCGTATATCAAGTGAACTTTTCCTCCCCACTGTCTTCTAACAACCCCGGCTCTCTTCTCCTACCGGAGACAAAGGTCGGACCTTTCCTGTTCCCTGTTTTTGAAGTCATATGGCGACAGGTTTTGTCACGGCTATTTCTAGTGGACGTCAGACTTTCTTTAACTTTATTAGTTCTAAGCAAGTTACAATAATAGAGGATATAATTTTAAATTTATATTATATATATGAATTTATAAATTTACTCATGCATATATATATATATGAAAAAATAGAATAAAAGTGAAATCGTAGTTGAATGAGGTGGATTAATAAAAAAGGCATCATGCAACTAAAGATTTCTGAAGGCTTACGCCATCTGTCGGAATAAACATCAACTAATTGTTTATTTTTAATTATTACAGAATTGGCCAAATACCCTTTTTTGATCAATCCGGAAAATCTAATTATGTACGCATTTCGGGGTCTTAGCCCTTATCAGCCTAGTGCAACCTGTACCTCAACGACCAAAAAAAAAAAGCTGTTCTTTAGGGCATCCTGGAAATCACAAAACGGTTATTTAAGTCCAGAGAGCGTGGAAACGCCAAACTATGTGAAAATATAACAATAGTAAAATTTACTAGAATCGGTAGATGAATTAAAAAAAAAGGCCTCTCCTAATCGTGCAACTTGAAGTAGCTAATCGCTTGCGTCATCTGTCGGAAAAATATCAACTAATCGTTAATTTTCAATCATTCCAGAATTGGCCATATCTATATAAATTTGGCCTTAAATACTCATTTCTTGATTTCTCAGGAAGCCTCTTGGTCAAATTTTGTCCTTGGGGTATAGCCTGCTCCAAGTCTTTTGTTTTTAATATATTTATATATATTTTTTTGAAAATAGAGCAATCCATACTTAATTCATTAGATAATAAAAGGCATATATTGGATTTTATAAAATATTTATTTTGCCAATATTTCGGCTGGCTGAACGCCAACCTTTATCGAGGCATTACTACCGACGCGCTTCGCCTAGCCAGAACAATGGAAAGGCTTAGACTTTCTATCAACAGTTGGAAATTACACTTACATTTTAATCACCAGTGTCTCGCCGCAAGCATAATTCCACCTTCTTTAATTTTAAAAGATCCTGTCCGCACAAATTATTCTAGAAAAATATTATTTGAAACAGGTAAGAGGTAATGCCTCGATAAAGGTTGGCGTTCAGCCAGCCGAAATATTGGCAAAATAAATATTTTATAAAATCCAATATATGCCTTTTATTATCTAATTTATATATATATATATATACACTCATGGACAAAACTTTGTAATGTATGTCGGAATTCAGGCAATAACTCAAAAGAAATTTGATACCTAGTGGCCTTTATTGAAGACACATGTAATAACCAAGCGTGTACAAAATTTCCTCTGCCTCCTTCAAAAAAAAAGCAGACGACCAGCTACATCAAATACTTTCTTATTCCTCAAATTTTGTCCATGAGTATATATATATATATATATATAGAGAGAGAGAGATATGTACCACAAACGTGACCCCTCTCTTTGTAAGAACATTGAAACAATACATTTTCTGGCAGAGAATGAGCCACAACACTAGGTTTTTGGCAAATTCAGACGAAACTTCGATCAAATCAGAAAATCCCTAGTACCGATGAAGGACAAAACTTGAAATCATGGTATACACGTTGGTTTTTTCTAAATTATCTAAAAATGGTTTTTGGCTCATTCTGATCACTACTTTATGTTTTGTAATCTTTCTCTCTCTTTAGAGTGATAAACATAATTCTCATTCTTTTAATGCATATTTAAAGGTAGAAGTGTATCTTATAGTATATGTATGTAATAATGTAAATAGTAAATGGAAATGATTTCAATCATAAACCGATTTCATAACTCCTTTCCTTAGATGCTTAGAAATCGAGGCCACATCTGTATTGTTGAGGGCCAAATCCCGACACCATGGTATACAAGTTGACCTTTTGTCTTAATATGCCAAAACTGGCATTATGGCACACTCTTGGCCACCACTATTAGGCTTTGTACTGGTGTAATATAAATGTTTTGTTTTAGAGAATTTTAAAAGTGAGTCAGCAACTTTCATTAGTAAATAGGAAAATGTAAGATAGAAGCAAAGAAGCCAATACAATGAACACCATGCGGTGGATCAAATGCTTCGGTGAAAAATTAGCCGCGGCCATTAGAGCAATTTGTATATGCGCCTTTGAAAAATTACCTCTGCTGGCATGTCAGGCCACTTTTTATTCCGATAAATTATTTATTTATTTAAATCACGCTTCCCCACATTTTTGAAGATTTCTATCAAGATAACTAAACGGCTCTAAGTGCAAATACTTGTTTGAAATCTTTAAGCCTGAATTACACTTTTCTCTTTCATTTAATTTCTCGTGGCCAGATTTATTCTGCATTTTCTACAATACACTTTCCTCTCATCCATCTTAATTATGATCCATCAGCCATCTTAAGTCTGAGATTAGGTTTGAATTTTAGTATTCATATTTAGACACAGTATTTTTTATCATGATACATTAGTGCGCCATCTGTTATGAAAAATTGAAACTATTATAGACGCGCGTATGATTCTTTTTGAAATTAAACAATTTCTACACCTTACTGCAGTGGAAAAATTATAGGGAGGGCTTGGCTCATCAGTGAAGTCAATGTAGGAACCAGAATTATTTACTATTTGAAATGAGTATAGCCACACAATTTATCTAATAAGTAAATATATATATATTATATCATATTGTCACATGGAAATTTAGGGAAGACCAACTTTGGGATGAGACAGCAATTTACTCAAGGCAAGAACAAACTATGAGTGGTAAACAAAATATAAGCAATGTGGGAAGATTACAGAGTAGCAAATTATAAACATAAAAAATAATACTCTGTTAATAAAATAAAAATACCTCGTTACAATATATATATAAAGCTCTTGTAAAGCAGTCAGGATATATATGGCTATTTAATTTTTGTTTTTAATATATATATTTAATATAAGTTAAATTATTCTTTAATCATTGAGAATTATGTCATTAATGCACTATATTTAAGACAGATAATATATATATATATATAATACAGTAGAACTTGGATAATTCGAACTTCTTTAATTCGAAAACCTCTTTACTTCGAATATTTATCTTGGTCCCTAGAATTTCCTATATAAATAATTTAACATCTTTAATTCGAATTTTTGGATAATTCGAATTTTTTTATGGTCCCTTGGGGTTCGAATTATCCAAGTTCGACTGTATAAATATCAATAATGTCGTTACAAAGTCACTGATCTGAATTCGTACGATCTGCGCAAAAATGATAAAATATTTTTTTTTATCTAGATGTGTTTTTTTTGCGTATCCCTAGTACACATGGTTCAGGCCATGATAATCATGGTGGGTAGAAGTAGGCGACTGCTTTTACTGTAAGTGCACTACATGTCTACACATGTGAAAATCAGTTCGACTTTGCACTTTAAATGTGCCAGAGCCCCTTTGGTTACTTGCACTTCCTGGTGGGGTTGGACTTTTGCAAGAATCGGGGGATATCAGACCATTTTTTCTATTCAGAAAAAAGTGCCCAATGCGGGAATCGAACCCGGGTCGTAGCGGTCCGAAACCAACGGTTTAGATCATCCTTCACCAACCCCTTGTGTATGATATATATATATTAAAAATAATAATGGCATATTATGACCTAAAGCACATGTGCTTTTCAGATGGCAGAGCGCTATCTAATATCAAGGCCTGACCTTTTTATTTTTTTCTATTATTTTCTCATATATATGTATATATTTATATATATATTTCTCTATGTTAATATATAATAATAATATTTTATTATTATATATAATTAAAAAATCAAGATTGATATACGCTCACGCAAGCAAAAATGCCACAATAGAGATCAGTATTTCAAAAAAGAGTTGCTATGTATAGCGAATAAAATATTTTTCGAGAAATACCCCACAACATTGACATACACAACTTTGTCCTAGTCAAATAAAAGCCAATTTGTATTACATGGTTTCTGTCTATGGTCAAAAATTTATTCGGCCGTCTTTATATTCGGTGCATCCTGTCGGATGTTGTATCGAATAGGTCGAGTTTGACCGAATTGGAACATAATCCCGATTTTCTAAACCCGACAAACCGAAATCCCAACAAGAACGAATTACACCTATACCAGAATTATGAGAGTAACGAAATCCAAAAATTAAAATCAACACAAGGTTTGGATTAGAAAAATTAGCAAATCATTTTTTTCTGGTTGTAGAATGTACGAGTATAAGTCAAGACAAAAATATAACTATTTTTACCCAAATTATATATTATGCAGAATTCCTCTTAATATGATTTTTCAAAATTTGTAATTAGAGGGTTGGATAAACCTGTGTATTTTACGTATATGTGTGTGTGCGTGGTCCAAAGTGTCTTTGGGTCAAATAAGTTCAGCTAGGGTATAGAAAACTTATATATATATATATATATATATATATATATATAGTGTAAAAACTATATAATAAAAATATAATAGCCGATGCAAAAGATGTTACGTTGTTAAATTTTATTGTTATTAATTATAAATATATAATTAATTGGATGATGTGTAAGAAGTAAAGGATTTTTTCTCTCTCTCTATCTCTACTAAATAATAACAATTTACAAATTTTATAATTTGGGTTTAAATAATCAAAATAATAAAGATAATTTTAATACAAAACTAAACTATAAAACTAAACAACTATTTATTTTTATATATATCTATATATATAAATGTCAATGTCTGTCTGTCTGTTTCGCGATAAACTCAAAAACTACTGAACCAATTGGTACCAAATTTTGCATGTCGCTTTTTATAAACCTGAGGAAAATTTTCAGCTACATTTTGATTATTATTTTTGGCTATTTCTTTCTTTCATTTGAATAACTTTTTTCTTACGCGGAGTAATCCGGAATGGAATGAATACCCAAATATGGCCATTTTTATAAGCATCGGTGGTTCAGTGGTAGAATGCTCGCCTGCCACGCGGGCGGCCTGGGTTCGATTCCCGGCCGATGCATTTTTTTTTTACAATTTTTAATCCTTGGACACTTTTATTTTTCCGTTCGTCATTACTCTTCATAATTCATCCTTTCATACCTCATCCAAAAAGGTTAGAAATAGTCGATATTTCACCTTGAAATAGAAATTTTGATTTTTTGTTAAAAGAAACTCATGCGGTGTAAATTCAAGTGTCGTTTTATATATATATGTGTGTGAAAAATAAAAAAATATAAAAATAAATAAACGTTTAGTTTATTTTTGTTCCACTAGATGGCGCTCTGCCATCTAAATATGCTCATGTGAGCACGGTCACGGTTTTTTGAAAAATTAACGCTTATTTTGATCAAAATGTTTATTATAACTTCCAATATTTGGATGAGGCAGTTCGCCTATCTTCTTCTGGGATTTGAACCCTGAAAACAAATCATCCACGTGATATACGCTATAGCATATTGATATTAAGGTGCACTTCCTTTATAATTCCTTAATTTCTTAATGTTTTGAATAAATAATGTAAATTATTTAATATCTCCAATGTTGTGTGTGGGTTGTTGCAAATGTAAACATTCAATGGACCATCAACGCACCAAAATAGATTCCGAGTTGAATAGACCGCCATAATTAGCTCTGATGAAGGAAATAATCCAGTTAGCGGTTCGCCTAAAGGAACAATGCCACAGCGGGCTTCAATTGACTCTCGTGGCCTGAATAGATAATATAATGCGCATATCAAACCGAAAGCGTAGCAAATTATTTACTATCTTTATATTTATATATTCAGCAAACGCACACACAGTAAATTTTCTTGCTGCTTCGAACCTTTCATAAAATATACCAAATATTCATTTTGTTCAAATCTAAAAGCTTGAGGGATGAGTTTCTTTTGCAAATAAATTTATTTCGAGCTTTCGGGCAACGCCCTTCTACAGGAAAATTAAAAATAAGAAGGGCGTTGCCCGAAAGCTCGAAATAAATTTATTTGCAAAAGAAACTCATCCCTCAAGCTTTTAGATTTGAACATTCTATTAAGGGATTAACCTATTAATTAAATATTCATTTTATGGAAATGTTAATCTAAAGGCCATATATCGACATAAAATAATAATTTATCCAAATATAGAAACTAGTCATCACATATACACCTTAGAATATTATTTTTAAAAGTATACTTAAACTATTGTTTTGTATAAGTTCAAATATACAAATTGAGAGAACATTTTATTAATATTTTGGGAAAAAATTATATAAAGCTATACAACCAGTTTAACCGCATAGGTTTCTTTTTATTTATGAAAAATAATTTTTAATTTCAAAGAGAAATAATTTAATATTTCTAACTTTTGAATGACGCATGAAAAGGTTGAATATATGAAGAGTGATGGTCTATATATGAATGGATGACGTATGGAGGGTGAAAAATATGAAGAGTAATGGCGAACGGAAAAATAAAAGTGTCCAGGAGCGGGAAAAAAATTATATATTGATTTGAATTGACCCCTCGTTGTGTCTATGATTGAAATATTTAAACCGATATTTCATAAAGCTAACTCCAACAAACATTTTGCACCTTGATGAGAATTGACAAATGAAATATATTAATGCGTTTGAGTCAAAAGGCAATCCATCAAATAAGTTTATATAAAAGGGCGTACCTGGATCTGTAAAGAAAAAAGAACAATTTTTTCTCAAAATATTTCGAGAGATTGCTCCATCTTTATCAATTTATTGCACAGTAAACTTAATTTGAAGATTCAATTTACTGTGCATTAAATTGATAAAGAGGGATCAATCTCTCGAAATATTTTGAGAAAAAATTGTTTTTTCTTTAAAGATCCAGGTACGCCCTTTTATATAAAGTAATATATAAAGCTTTATTATTTTAAATGTGATTATCCAATATATTTATATTTCAATATATTTTTTTCTGGATTATTTTTATTATTTTTTAAATATTTATATTTATCCCATGTACAAATGACATGGGCCATGATAATCTTGATGGAAATTTAGCCACTGCATTTAACGATAAGAATGCATCAGGTGTAGGAAGCATTTCGACATTTGCACTTACAATGTTTCAGATCCCTTTGTTCACTTGCACTCACCGATGATGCCCTGTTTGAGATCACATCAGATTCTAGGCATCTAGATGATCTGTAAGTTTTTAAAAATTGATTTTAAAATATCTGGACAGACAGACAGAACGACAGGCAGACAGACCAACATAGAGACAGAGAAGGAAGCAAGTTAAATAAAAGCTTTTAACACAAAACAAGCTGCGCTTTTTCGGTGAAGTCTTCTTGATTATTAATTGATATAGCAAAATATATATTTTTGTCTTTATTCTTATTCTATATTTTAATTTAAAATATAATACTTAAATTAAACCTATGACAATAATGTATCTAATAATATTCCGGTTATAATTTGTATATATACGCAAAATATAATATTTTAATTGTAATTTAGGAATTTTTCTCTCTAGGCCGTGCGGCTACGCGAGCTCCGCTTTTTGCGGCATTGGAGATAGAGAGGATGGACCATAAAAGGATAAAGTGCCCCCTCAGTGGCAAACATTCCCCAGATCTCAAGCCAGGGGAACAGCATGAAGACCCCTGCGCCTGCTCCCCCAACCACTACACCTCCACCGGCAGCATTCGATCACCCTGCGCCAGAGGCTGCCTCGGTGCAGATGTCCTTTACACCATCAGGCCAGAAAAAAAATAGGTGCACCCTCCACCAGTACTATTGAATCGCCCAGCAAGCCCCAGATCAAACAGTTTCCTCAGATCTCTAAACAACAGGTAGAGGATCTATTTGACAGACTAGCCGCCGACTCCTGTCTGCCCCCCCTGGATTTGGACAGGCCCATGATGGAATGGGCGGTCTTATACAGCCAGGACAGGGAAGATATCCTCGTCTACCTTACACCCGGGGGAGAAGATCATTCTTTCAGGATTCCTCGACAATGCAGTTGCGATTGTTGGGGACAGCAACCGCTATCTAAGTCAGAATCTGACTGAATTCAAGGCGGCTTGTGAAGCTGTTGAATCCTAGACGTCCCTTCAGTCTGGGGTAAATAAATTTAATTTTCAAATTTCATTTATTTTATTTTGTGTGTTAATTAATTAATTATTCAATAAAATTAATTTTTGATCGGAAATAGATAACATTTCTGTAAATAAAACTTCTCTCAATATAGAAATATATCATACCAATAAAATTAAAGAGAACTCCATAATTTTCTTTCTTAATCTTTAGAGCCAAGAAAAATAAATTAAATAAATGGTGTGAAATTAATCCATTTATCTTCAAATCCCAACCTAATGTCGCGCCAGGTTTATTGCCGCCCCACTGCTGGGTCCCCAGAGACTCCACTTTATAGATAGAGCAAGTGTATATGGATTGGGTTTTAAATCGCTAAATTATATTTTACCAAATTTTATCCGATATATAAAATATTTATTTTAAATATTTTTAAAGGAGTTTGTTTTATTCTATTTCTAATAATATTTCTCAAATTATTTATTTTGAATATTTTGTAGGCGATAAGAAAGTTTTTATGACATTTTACACTTTTTTACATGTTTTTTTATAACGAAAAGTGGAAGTATATTTGTCATGAAACTTAAACTTACCGAACTAGGTTTGTCTTATAATTATGTTTATATTATATTTTGTAACATATATATATATAAAACAATAGAAAAAATAAAAGATAAGTGGGTCAGGTGTTGATATTAAAAATAAAAAAGGCATCTCCTGACCACGAGCACATGTGCCTTTTTTATTTTTAATATATTTATATTAAAAAACGAAATAAAAAAATAAAAGATAAAAAGATCAGGTGTTGAAATCAATATTAAAAATGGCACATCCTGATGGCGCTCTGCCTTCTGTAAAGCACATGTGCTCCTGGTCAGGATATGCCATTTTTAATATATATATATATATATATAAATTAGGAATGTGAGTATAATTAGAATGACACTATTAACATAAAAGAACGTAGGAAATATACTTGGACAAACCTGGTTGGTAAAAAATATTAGAAGGGTAATAATCTATTTAACCTGTTGATAAAAATATATTTGTTACATAGATCATTTCCTTTGGAAGCTGTTGTGTCCCACAGTATTCAAAATTTTCGATATTCACATGTATCTGACATGTTTCTGCCATGTATATTTTAGGTGTCTTGAAAGTTTATCCTTAGTCACTTTGCGTCTTTTTCTTTGTGGCGTGAGAGCGTATTTATCGCCATAGGGTCTAAAGAGACATGGTTTATTTGGAAGGGAAGATTTACTGTGACACGGCGGTGGATTTTTGTGGTCAGTCATTGAAAATGTAGACCAAAACACATACTACCTTTAGGCCTTGTTTGCGATCTTCGCTTTACCTTCTCTAATCTACAAGGCATCTCCACGAAATTGTCACATACAATATTTAGAAGAGGCAACGCTTAGAATGAGAAGCCAATGAATACATTTTTCTACCTGAATAGCCAATTGTTGCACAAGTTTAATATAAGCAGTTAAAGCAAGAATTCAAACGGGACTTTGGCATTTTTTTATAGAAACGGTCGATCTGTTTTCTAACTGTGTAGACAGGTGATGCATTTACATTAAATGTCAGTGATATCTACCTATTATGAGTATCGTGGGTTGTGTCACGTGTACCAACTTCAAGTGAAAATAGAAGGGAAACGTTGAAGGTCTAGGGCCACAATATATGGAAGCATTTAGAAGCTATTGAACCAAATTACCAATCAGTGTTCGAGAAATTCACTGTACAGCGCAGCAATTAGAACATTACCACACTACACCATAATACTAGCAGCAGTATGAAGGAGACATTAAACCACAACAACTGCTTACTTGTGTAGATAGATTGCCCTGCCCAAATTTTCATTCCCAACGCCGATACAAAAGACAACGTTTTGTTTCATTATTCGAAAAGAAATAGTTTAATCATTTTATCATCATTATAATATATCCATCTGATGTCGACGTATAAATCAACATATACATGCCACAGCATTCCATCTAAACTGGTCAAACGTTGTAATCGCCGATATTTTCAAATATAGGATTTATTAGCTAAATATACGATATACTTGTGGTGTCACACATAACATCAGTATAGAACACAATTTACACTATTCTATTTGATACAAAATACATTCGTAACAAAGTAGTTAAAAGGATACTGAATTAAAAGCATTTAATTAAGTGAGAGACAATGTATATTTATAGGTGTTATAGATTCGTGCTAATTGCCTACTCAGAGGTCCATCGTCGAAGGTTCGAGATATTTTCAGGTTAATTAATTAGCCGAGGATGAGACAAGTGGTATGGGAAAATGTGAGAGCAGACGACGCATTTTACCTTAATTGAGATGCCTTAATTAGTGTAATCAGTTTAGCCGGGACGCCATGACCTGTGAAATGCTTAGCTACACATTTCACAGACTAATTGCTTCCGAGCTTGGAACGCCAAAGCTAATTATTATTAACAGGCGGTATATACCCTTCTACATCTGGTTGATGAGCCCAGTGTTCGCTATTCTGATTGGTTCCGGTATTTGGCCTTCGCTACCTTGGCGAAATCGGCAAAAAGGTTTACTGCTAAATAATTAGAGAGGTATAATTGGATTAATTATTTGGAATTTTATAGCCAGGTGCTGCAATTAAATTTTTCTACAGAACCATTTAATTATATAGAAAGCCGAATATTTTGAATCAAATACCTCCCCAAGAAAAAATTCCATGTTTAAAACAGTTCCGTAACATTTATTACAATCATTATTTACATGAACTTCTGAAAATTATGATTATTGCTAAAAGAACAAAATTATTTACGCTTATTATTTTTAAATAGGGAGTATATCCACAGTTTTCATTTTTATTAATTGCTAAATATAATGAAATATCGCGCGCATTCTGTAAATAAAAAAAATTAAACTATTTTCAAGCGAATTTATTTAAAAAAAGCAAATTTCGCACAAAAATAATTTCAGCGCGGTCTAGTAGAATAACCTTGCAAAATCGCTTGAAAGGGTCACCATTGAAAAACCAGTTCCTCCCAATATTTTTCCATCGCAGTAAGGGCAATATAGAAGTCTGCTTTATATATATCGAAAATTCGCGCTAAAATTGATTTAATTTAATGAATTACAGAATTTTCTGGAGTATGACGTAAGAGGCTTCGAACTTTCAAGTCACCCGATGAATCGATCCTATTCATCCATACATGGCTTGGAGCATTCCTGTCCTCTCAGAGATATCGCTAGACTTTGGATGGTATCGTTGAGTCTTCTCTCCATATTTCCCATCAATATACCATTCTTGCCATTAATCTTAACGGTCTATCTTCCATCCATTCCTACAGCAATACCTTTGTTCATCATGAGTATCGGACAAGATGTCCAAACATGATGATTCTTCTCATCTCAATTGTCTCCTAGTCACCGCGATCATTTTAGGACATCCCGATTGTTTAGTTTGCCAGTCTATCGTTTTTACATCGTTCGGTACCTCATCTCGACAGCTTTGTTTATCATCTTCCCAGAGAAAGCATGAACGATTTAAAAGCATATTTTTACAAACTCTTTTGACTAACATCTAGATATCTGAGTATATTAAACAAATAAACGAATCTATGATAGAATATATCATATATTTTATACGGAATGTGTAATAAACTTAATATTATATCAAATAAGTTTTGAAACTCGATATTGTAAGGCTGAACTTACATGATTTTTAAATCGCCGTTTGAAAATTGTCAACAAAAAAGTAGTCTATTTTATTTTGTTTCTGCTTCGTTTATTAAAGGATAGAAAATAAGCCAAACTAGTCGGATGTGTTGATGAAAAAGATGCGCTTAAAAATGCTTGGTATCACAGGCTCGTTATATTTCCACCCCAGTGGCTGCTTACAACTACCTCCACCCTAGTTGGGAGAGGGACTATTCACAATTCTGTCTCAAGCTGTTTCTTTTTTATCTCTATCTAATTAGCTTGTTTCCTAAACATTTTAATTTTTACTCCATATGATCGTTTAATTAATTTCCATTTTATTTAATATTTTATATTTATTTTATGCTCTCGAATATTAAATCTAATCTTTAATTTAAGCAGATTTTGTATATAAATATTTTTCATGATGAAAAAAAATTGATATATATATATATTGAAGATTTGGCAAACCATAATTAAAATTATATTTTAAAAAGATGCATGTCACATTCTGCTTATAAATTATTTGTAGATGTAAATTTTACACTGTTAGGATTTATGTAAATATTTGTAACTATATAAATGAGACGCGTGATTGAAATAAATCGAGTCAGAAGCTTGCAACGTTTCTTTCTTCATTCACGCTAACAATAAGTCCCTGCATATTGGCGTGTGCGAAACCTTAGATACGTTTCAGAAGTCGACAGGATTTTGACCCGCGATGGGAAGGAAGAGAGCAAGCACCTCATCGAAGGAAGAACCACTGGAAGAAAGAAGAAATATGAATCTTCCTTTCGAACTGATCCCGAGATATGATCCTGATGAAGGACTTAGCTACGATAACTGGTCAAGATTATTTGACCATCAGGCACAACAACAAGGTCTCTCATTAAAAGAATCCCTGTCCATGATGCCAATGTTATTCAAGGGTAAAGCTCTGGAGATGTATGCTTTGATCTGCAGGGATATATCCTCATTGGAGGAACTACATTCTAGGATGAAACGCTTTTTTCATGAGCCGGAACATGGATTACATCGAAAATTCTGGCAAGTAAGAAAAGGACGAGAACAATCCGTAAAAGAATATTACTTTGCAAAGATTAAACTCGCAACCAAATTGGGACTGTCACAGGAATTGATTTTGGAGGGATTAACGTCTGGCATCGAGTCGGAGTTTGAGCGCTTTTTGATCGCTGCCTCACCGACAAGTCTGGAGCGCTGGCTTGAGATTGCCGAGGCCATAGAGATATCTCACTGCCGAACCACAAGTTCAGCCTCGGGAATGGAGATGGGTTATCCTGCCCGACGACGACCGTCTACTTCCTGGCAGGGAGGACAGGGCTTTAGAACGCGGAACTGGAGAGAGGGAAGGAACGATCGTCCCGGGACCCACCTTCCGCCAACTAGGAACCAAACCGCAAGCCTTGCCGCCGTTCAAGATCACGAGGGTGAGTCACCAGCCTCTATCAGGAGACTCGAACAGGGCGATTGACGCCTACCCAGTCTGCACGTATTGTTGAGGGATCGTGTAGACGGAGTGGATTTTAAGTTACTTTTTGTTTTAGACTCTGGATCAGAAATAAATGTCCTTCCCAGGCATCTAGTGCCGGCGGAATTTATTACATTAATTAGGGAACCCAAACTTAAATCTTTAAAATCGGTTAGCCATTGTATCGCCATTGTTGGCGAGATTGAGTTAAA
The DNA here is from genome assembly GCA_030710605.1 of Cordylochernes scorpioides. Classification (NCBI taxonomy): domain Eukaryota; kingdom Metazoa; phylum Arthropoda; class Arachnida; order Pseudoscorpiones; family Chernetidae; genus Cordylochernes; species Cordylochernes scorpioides. Next base: position 70,849,450 of record CP092886.1, read on the forward strand.
TACTACCATAGGAGATAAGTCGCTCAATATTTTGTTTCATGTAGTTCAGAGTGGAAGCCTTAAATTTTGGTATTTTATCTGCCAAATACTTACCCTATTTTAAGGTGAAAATTGATTTTAATAATAGTTACATTAAACAGAATAATAGAAAATTAGGCCAGTTTAATTACAGTTTTTTCAGGCAGAGGATTAGAAGCTATACAGAGATTTTACCAAATTCAAAACTATTATGCTAAAATTAGTAGAACCAAATATTGCAATCATCATGTAAATTGTTTAAAAGTAAATAGAAAATGTCTTAGGATTAGAGATTCGTTTTTCTATAGAAATGTTGAAAACTTGCTTGAAGATAATGTTTGTAATTTTGTTTGTTCCGTGCCAGACAGTGGAGCAGTTCCTTATGTATTAAAATCTAAGCCAGTGTATCAACCAGATGCAAAACCTCTGCCACTGCCTGACACGAATGATTGTTTTTTACATGATAATATAGAACTTTTCACTATGGTAAAAATACTATTAGATAATCATGCAGAGATCTTTGGGGAAAACAAATTTAATATAAAACCCTTGAACATCCAGCCTCCAAGACTGAGACTGAGTGACAAAAAGCCTGTCTGTGTTAGACCATATCGTCATAGCTTGAGAGATCGGGACTTGATAAATCAACAGATTGAGCAATTGTTAAAATACGGTTTAATCAAACCTGCGTCTTCCCCATACAGCGCACCTGTGACGCTCGCACCCAAGAAGGGCGAGGGAAGGGTTAGGCTTTGTATCGACTATAGACTCCTAAATAGGAAAATAATTTCGGATTCGTTCCCTATTCCGTTAATGGAGGATATAGTTCAGAAGGTACAGGGCGCCAGAGTATTTTCATGCCTCGATATCTTGAGCGCTTACTGGACAATCCCCTCTTCATCCAAAAGATCGGGAGATGACATGTTTCTCAACTTCTGAGGGCTCTTATGTCTGGTGTAGATTGCCGTTTGGATTAAAGACCGCCCCTGCAATATTTAATAGAAAGCTCTCTGCCATTCTGCAGAAATACAAACTTGATAATGTAACATCTTATTTTGATGATATTTTAGTATTTTCAGAAAACGAGGAATCCCATTTAAAACACCTCGGACAAATATTCGAGATTTTAAGAAAAGAAGGCATACAGTTAAGGAGAGATAAATGTCTACTATTTATGAAAAGGATAACTTATCTCGGCTATGAAATTTCGGAGAACCAGATCTCGCCTTCGGGCGTTAATGTCGATGTCATCAAATCATTGCCCCCACCTCGTGATTTGAGATGTTTAAGATCCTTTTTGGGAAGCGTGACACATTACGCGAAATTTATAAATAATTTTAACAACCTAAGAGCCCCTTTGAATGAGCTTCTCAAGAAAAACTCCCGGTTTATCTGGACGGAGGAATGTCAGAGAAGCTTTGAGGGTTTAAAGGAAGCGCTATGCTCCAAACCAATACTTCAACTTTTTAACCCTTCTTTGGCTACACATATTTATTGTGATGCCAGTACCTCGGGTATAGGAGCGGTGCTTAAACAGGAATATCCTGATGGCACGCAAAAGCCGTTCACCTATTTCAGTAGGGCTTTGCGAGGTGCCGAGACTAAATATACGATAACAGAACTAGAACTGCTCGCGGTGGTCGAGACTTGTAAGCGCTACCACCCTTACATATCCGGCAGTCACGTCATAGTTCACACGGATCATAAGGCGCTAATATGGCTGAATAGCTTCAAACACACCAATGGGAGACTGTTCCGATGGTCTTTGAAGTTGTCCGAATATGACTTGGATTTTAATTACAACAAGGGTTGTGAAAATCACGAAGCCGACATGCTCTCCAGACTTCCATACTCTTATTTTTTGTCAGCTCAAGCCTTGAAACAAAACCAGGGTGATTTATCGATACCACCTTCAAAATTATACTCTATAGTGGATGGTATTACTTATATAAGACTTAATAACAAGGATAGAGTAGTTGTTCCCCCGGAGCTCCAAGATGACCTGATTCAGAAAGCCCATGAATCTTTAGGACACCCAGGCATCAGTGCTATGATCAGAGCACTGTCCGTTCAATACTATTTAAGGGATGATAGGGAAGATAAAGAATTATGTTAAGAATTGCAAGGAGTGTCAAACAATAAAGAGTAGCACCCAGCCCTCCTATGGACTGATGGGATCATTGCCTAGGGCGGCAAAACCCTTCGATGTCGTGGCTTTGGATACGGTTTTGGGCCTAGGAGGTTATAATAGTGCAAAAAATTGTGTCCATACCGTTATCGACCATCATTCACGATATATCTGGGGATATGCTTCCAAAGGCACATCCATCGCGACGTACATAAATATCATAAACCAATTATTAAATATAGGAAAACCTAGAATCTTAGTCACGGATAGACATCCCTCGTTTGTCTCGAAGAGATTCAATAAATTTCTTCAGGAGAAAGGTATAAAGCACGTGATGACCTCCCCGTCCCATCCAGAGTGTAATGGACTAGTAGAACGGGCTAATGCAACGTTGATTGGAAGGTTAAAAATACAACATCAAGGTAACCCTAGGGCCCCTTGCCAAAATTGTTACAAAATACGCTGGAAGAATATAGAGACACACCCCACTCTACGACTACATTCCCTCCGATATACTTGCTGTACGGGACCCTCCCTTCCTACATGTCTGATCTTACTAATCCGTATCCGCCAGTAGAAAGGGCCCGAACCATTGCCAATGAAAAAACCGAGGAATTGCATAAACGGTTAGTTAAAAGATACAATAGTTCACATAGATTCCCGAATTTAAAAATTGGAGATAAGGTTTTGTATCGAATCCCTCATCAGTAGGCCATGGCAAACTGTCACCAGTTTATTATCCAGACCCATACACCGTTCTTTCTACCCCATCCCCTCACACAGTTGAAATAAATAAACCGTGCCAGCCTGAAAATAAGCCCAGCACAATAGTTAATGTATCTAAATTAAAATTATGGGACCCTATTTCAACCTCGAATGAAGGCAGGCGGAATTATCCATTTCCCTTCCAAGATGTGGAGGATTTGAATGGATGTATGTAATCTGACCATGGCCAAACGTTCGAAAGGAGTTTCACTCTCTGAGGGGCTGCTTAATACCGCAAAATGTTTCTTTTGCGTCCATGTGGTTTTTCTACTTCAAAGTAGGGCTTGAATTCTCTCTACAAACATTGAAGGACTCAGCTAATAATGGACAATACAGCCCTGTTACATATGTTCTAAGTGACACGCCTGGGAAGGAGAAAAAAAAAAAAAAAAACAATTTTTTTTTACAGGCCGGTCACCCCAGGGATCTCTAGTAAAATGGTCACTATGCGATACAGTGAATTAGGTACGCACCTGGATACCCCAACTATCAGGTCCGACTGCCCTACTGCCATAGTGATAATACTTTTATTATTATTGTTATTATTATTATTATTATTATTTTTATTTTATTTTATTTTTTTTCTCTCTGCAGAATGTTTTTTTTTTTTTCTCTCTAACCTTCCAACCCCTCCCAACCTCCATTTGTGTAAATAAATCTGAGATTTATTTTTTTTTAGTAGGGGGGTTTGTCACATTCTGCTTATAAATTATTTGTAGATGTAAATTTTACACTGTTAGGATTTATGTAAATATTTGTAACTATATAAATGAGACGCGTGATTGAAATAAATCGAGTCAGAAGCTTGCAACGTTTCTTTCTTCATTCACGCTAACAATAAGTCCCTGCATATTGGCGTGTGCGAAACCTTAGATACGTTTCATGCATATATTGGATTTATAATGAATTTATTGTTCCAATATTTCGAGGGGCAACTCGCCTCTCTTTATCGAGGATGTTTGTGTCTTTCACTAGAACATGCGCGCACGCGTACACCACTCTCGTTCTACAAGGCCAATGAAAGAATTGTATCTTTGATTTAACTATTGTATTCAGTATATATACAGCAAATACTTATATATAATATTATAGATTATTATTTTATCTATGGAAGATAGAGAGATTTATATACAACAGTGTAATTGTAAATAATTGTGTGTTTACATATTAATTCTAAATTAATAAAAAAAATTGAAAGCAAAATAAATGAGTAAATTAAAAGTATATACATATTTATTTACTTTTTTATAAAATAACTCTAATCCTGATCAAATTGATATGAAATAAAGTAAGTAGAGGAGCTTCTTGATTATTTCAGTAGAGGAGCTTCTTACTTTATTTCATATCAATAGTTATTTACAATAATTAAGATATATATTCTTTATAAATTTCTGTAAAATCAATTTTTCTGTTTATACTCTGTTTATCTTCGGCAGAAGCCCAACTTTCTAAAAACAGTCTACAATGCTTTTCTGTTATATTTTTGTATATAATTGTGGCCTGTTTGAAATCTGGTACATGGCTATTGTTTAGGGAGTGGTCTACTATATTGGCCTTGTAGAACGAGAGTGGTGTACGCGTGCGCGCATGTTCTAGTGAAAAACACAAACATCCTCGATAAAGAGAGGCGAGTTGCCCCTCGAAATATTGGAACAATAAAATAATTAGAAATCCAATATATGCATCTTTTTTAAATATAATTTTAAATAAATATATATATAAATAGATAGAAATTTTGCCGGGAGGATATTGATCTAAAGAGACAAAGGTCGCCTCTCACGTCAAAATAGACGTCAAAAGCTAGTTTGCGGCGACGGTCAATAGTGGGCGTCAGCTTTTGACGTCTATTTTGACGGGAGATGCGACCTTTGTCTCTTCATATATATATTTATATATTGTAGCAAAGTATTATATTTTATGCTTAGATTATAAATTTTTGATATTTATATTATTTATATTTTACTACTCTGGAAACTTCCCTCATTGCTTAACCTGTATCTTATAAATATTGATTTTGTTCTGGCCTTAAATAAATTTCTGTGTTATTCTGAAGTTTGTCTTTCTTGATTTTCTACGTTATAATATATATATTATTACTATATAAAGAGAACAATGTATATATTTTGTGCAATCTTTTATTCAATCTTTATAAATAACATTGTAAAATATGGTTAAAAATCGTGAATATTTTTCAAATAAAATTTAGATGGTTTCCAAACCTCTCAAGAGGATTGATAAATGGACACTTGACTAATGAGCACACAAATGAAATTTAAATAAATTTCAAATATGTATTGAAATAAATTCAATTGACCATTATTTCAGCATATAAATCAATGGTGAATAAATATTTCAAAAGAAAGCCGAAAGATGTATACTAATGTATTTTTAATTTCCTATTTATCGATTAATTGTAGTCAAAATACATCCCAGTAGTAGTTGAATTTATCAGTTGCCTTTTTATGGCTTTCCGAGGAAACTTCATTCTTTGGCAGCGTAATGAAGACGCGGATAAAAATGTCAAGGCAAATTTTTTATGTGACAGAAAAAATATATTGAAGTATGTCATTTTCCGTAGCCATGGGCTTTCCTATAATTCTTCCACGGTCAAAATAGCGAAGATTCTTTTTTGGATATATCGTTTTTGTGGCTAGGCTATCCCATGAGACAATTATATAGGATTAGTTTTCAAACAATATACTAGTAGACAAGTAATATACAGTTAAACCTGTCTATAGCGCCCCCTCTAAATAGCGCTTCCATCTCTATAGCGCCCCATTTTAAATACGTAGTACGATGCGATTTACATTAAAAGTGACCTATCTATAGCACCCCCTCTCTATAGCACCCTATTTTAGTGAGTCCCAAGAGGGGGCGCTATAGAGAAGTTTAACTGTATATACATATATACATATTATTGTATATATATATCGTATATTTTAAACTGTATAATAATGACACTTCCTATTTGCTACCACCCCCATATTTTGTATATATGCTATATCTTTATTAATATAACCTGTACACCCTTTTTGTATATAAACTAAAATTGGTGACGTCAAAATAAAGATCCAAAGAGAGAGCGGTCAGCTGGTGGCAGCAGGGACAGAGGGGCAACGCTCAGCCCATGTGGGGTCCCGAGGGACATTCATATAGAGACCCCCCAAAACAGGACAAGTTTTGGCAGGGGGTCGGCAGATGTTCTAGGGGGTGTTTCTCGGCAGTCCGCTTCAGCCTGTCTCTCACACACAGTCTCTCCCTCCATGTCTCAGGGATAAACATCAAAGTTGGTGTCATGGCCTCTACCTCTGTCCCGTGGGTTATCCCTGATCACTCTCTGTGCTAAGAGCTAGCCCTGCCTCTGCTTCTTGTTGTCCGCGTGCGGGAAGACCATCAACACTCGCCTCACGTACACGACTGCCAGCTCATCCATACGTCGGCACATTGCAACAATATTACAGAAAGTCGACAGGATAACTGAGGACAGCGGCATGCAGAGGATGACAGAGGCACCGGTGGTCAACGGCGCATTCGTGTGGATGCTCCTTCTACTTGACCTCCACCTTGACGATCCAGTAGACCATCTCAAAGACGCCATGCAAGGACTAGCCGTACCTCGCACCGAGAAGGTCATCATCGCCCCCATCGACATCTCCTGCGCCACGAGGACCTTCTTCAATCGGCTCGAACAAGCAGACAAGATCCATCGAGAAATTCTGGCATTGCCCCGCCAACCAGCATCGACGATGTCCCATGGCAACCACCGCAAAAAGTGATCACCATGCCTCATCGCAAGCGACTCCACAAGACCCATCCAAGACATCATCCATCTGGTAGGAGAATTTTCTCTACAGAACTCTATCAATGTAACACTTTCTCCGTTTTTTTCTTCCCGCACTGAATTAACTATTCAATCGATTTATGGCACAATAGCATTTTTATCATATATTCATTAAGTTCTTCATTTTACCTGCCCCAATGCTATTTAAATTAATATAACTTTAGATGTGTATAAAATATTTCAACATTAATCAATTATATTATTCATTATCATTATTTTGTGTTTCATTTAACCATCATTAGCAATGCCGTCAGCCTTCAACAACTAATTATATCTTTTCTTTTTTTAAAAATTCAAATCGTATTCTCTTCCTCATCTCTAGGCTCATTACACACATATTGTGACTTCAACCATCTTTCTCATCATTTTAAAAATTTTAATATATTGACAGCGTTCATAATATTTTTTATTGTTAAGATATTTTTGTTTATATATTTTATCTATTTGGTTTTTCTAATTTTATCGTTGACGTCTTCTAACCTCCCCTGCCCATACCTTCTCATACATTGCCCCAAGGCCTTCCTGTTCGCCAAACATTTTTTTTCTTTGATTAATCAATTGAAAAATCCTTCCTCGCTATATCATTCCCAATAGTGAGTTCAGGATACCCAGCTAGATTATTTTTCTTATCACCAGGCTCATCATTCTCATCATTACCGCTCATCTTTTTTTTCTTCTTTTTTTTATTTATTATCATTCAAGTCGGGTGAAATCATCATTGGCAACAGAATAACCCTTTGTGGCTACCTTCCCTTTCTTCATTCCCCAATCTCATATATTCCCCTCAAGAGATTCTTGCTCCTCAGAATTTTTTTTTTTTTGTTAATCCAACTGGAAACATCTGTAGGATGGTTGTTGATGTGCTGTGTTGGTGTGGCTTGTGGAAAGGCTTCTGGCAACGGTTGAAATAACGGCCGCCACACTAGCCTAGATGTTTACCGTTAAGTCCAGCGTCTCAGATGACGTCCCGCGCGCATGCGTAGTGAGTTTGACGCCCGCGCATGCGTAGTGAAATGTTCTCCCAACACGTGCTCGCCAAGCTTCTGCCCGTATGTGTTTTGAAGCTTTGTCCCACTTCGCTGAAGCAAAGTGCGGTCGCCACACTACTCCCCCTCCAGTAGGATCTTTAAAGATCCTATGTAGTCGTAGAGGGAACTCTTGGTAGGGTGCCTTGTTGGGTTGGGATCTGGTCTTGGGGGCTTGAGGGAGGCACCTGTCCTTTTCAAATGTTGTCCGGATGTAATGGGTGGCGACCATCTTGTTAGCTTGCAGGGACACGATGGGTTGCTCAGCGATGGGTGTAGTCGCCGCGAGTACCGGTGGAGCTATTGGTATTGGGGAAGTAGTGACTCTTGCTTCAATGGGAGGTAATGACTGTTGGAGAGAGTTTTGAGGTTGGAGAGGTTGTGTTACCGAAGTTTGGGCGGGCTGCAAGTGGAGAGGAGTCGTTGCAGCAGCGTTATTGGTTTCTTCTAGGAAGAGTGGATGTTTCTGCTCGCAGGATGGAGGCAAGTCCTCTTCGTGAGAAGGCGGCTGCTGGGGCAAGGGCTCTTCGTGAGACGGCGGCTGCTGGGGCAAGGGATTGTTACTGTGCATTGGGGTGGAGAAAACAGTTTCAGGGGGGCACGAGATGGTGTTTGAAGGAGGGTTGGAGCAGAACGATGAGGAGTCCAGGGATGAAGAGTCACTCAGAGAGCTGGAGAGAGAAGGAAAGTTGGCGCTTGAGTTGGTGTCTTCAACGTTATGGACTGTAGTCACCGGGGCAGTTGTTGTGACATTCATGTCACGGGGAAAAGCCGTCTGCTCCAGGTGTTGGAGGCTATTGGAGGTGGGAGTACAGGGATCACAGTGCTGAGATGGAGGTGGTTTGGACAATTCAACCAGGATAATCGAGGGTCTCTGATCAGCAATGGGCTTAGTTTCTGAGACTTGAGCTGTTCTTACCTGGCGTGACCGGCCAAATCGCAGGAGAAGTCGTTCTTTGAGCGCCGCATATTTTCCTGAAACTGGTGGGTTCTCTACAATGTCGAAGACGCAGATGAGAGCCAGTTCATCCAAATTAACGATTATTGTGTTATACTTGAAATCGTCGTCGCTGGCGATGTTTGCAAAATTAAAGGCAGCTTCCAGTTGGTTGAGCCACAATGGAATGTCTTTGGGCAAGAAGGGTGGAGCTCGAAAAATCAATTTTGATATTTGAGATGGGGTGAGTTCCATCGTGAATGTTTGAGATTCCAAGATTTGCCCTTGACGTTGGCCGTTAATTCTTCATTCGAGTCGTCCGGCTCACCAATTTGTAGGATGGTTGTTGATGTGCTGTGTTGGTGTGGCTTGTGGAAAGGCTGCTGATAAAAATTTAATTAAAATTAATTTATTTAAAGCAAGACATTATAAAGAGAAAAGAAGCAACGGTTGAAATAACGGCCGCCGCACTAGCCTAGATGTTTACCGCTAAGTCCAGCGTCTCGGATGACGTCCCGCGCGCATGCGTAGTGAGTTTGACGCCCGCGCATGCGTAGTGAAATGTTCTCCCAACACGTGCTCGCCAAGCTTCTGCCCGTATGTGTTTTGAAGCTTTGTCCCACTTCGCTGAAGCAAAGTGCGGTCGCCACACATCCTTCCTCGCTATATCGTTTCCAATAGTGAGCTCAGGACACCCAGCTAGATTCTATTTTTTTCTTTCTTTTTTTTACCCGGCTCATCATTTTCATCATTTTATCATTTTTATCTTTTTTTTTTTCATCATACAAGCCGGGTACCATCATTATTGGCAGCAGTACATCTCTTGCGTTTACCTTTCCCTTTCCACATTCTTCAACCTACATACTTCTTCCTGCTAGTCTGAACTGATGATGCAAACGAAACATCAGGAACGATCTGTTAATGAAAACAGTACCTCACTAACACAAGTTCTTACTGCATTGCAGTACTCATTAAGCTATTTCTTTGCAGGAACATACTCAGACATCCCATATACCCTCATTAACCCTCTGCGTCAACTTATAATCTTAGTTCAACTTAATAGTTTTATGCTTTTCTTTTAGATATTTTTTCATTCAATGGGTTCTCAATTTTTTTCTATAAGTAAATTACTTTTACGGCATTTCTAATTTTATCTTGCATATTTTCTCAATTTTATCATTTATTTTTATGTATTTTTCTTTCATCTTATTCTATATCTTATTGAGACGTCATCATTATATTATTGTCCTTTTTATTATCCTATACTTATAATAATTTTAACTAATTTGTGCCTAAATTATTTCTTGATTTTATAATAGGTTTGTTAGGTCATCATTCATGTTATTTCATTTCCCCCAAACAAACCATCATCACTGGGGGCACATTCTATCGTATATTTTAAACTGTATAATAATGACACTTCCTATTTGCTACCACCCCCATATTTTGTATATATGCTATATCTTTATTAATATAACCTGTACACCCTTTTTGTATATAAACTAAAATTGGTGACGTCAAAATAAAGATCCAAAGAGAGAGCGGTCAGCTGGTGGCAGCAGGGACAGAGGGGTGGAAAAAGGCAACGCCCAGCCCATGTGGGGTCCCGAGGGAAATTCATATAGAGACCCCCCAAAACAGGACAAGTTTTGGCAGGGGGTCGGCAGATGTTCTAGGGGGTGTTTCTCGGTAGTCCGCTTCAGCCTGTGTCTCACACACAGTCTCTCCCTCCATGTCTCAGGGATAAACATCAAAGTTTGTGTCATGGCCTCTACCTCTGTCCCGTGGGCTATCCCCGATCACTCTCTGTGCTAACAGCTAGCCCTGCCTCTGCTTCTTGTTGTCCGCGTGCGGAAGAGACCATCAACACTCGCCTCACGTACACGACTGCCAGCTCATCCATACGTCGGCACATTGCAACAATATTACATATATGTAAAAGTCACCTCAATCTTTAAAAATATGGCAAATTCAGACAAAGAGCCAAACTGTATACCAATAGAGATAACTTATAAAATAAATGTATTCATTAGAATAGATGTTGTTGTTGTTGTCGTGTCCAATGAAGAGCCTCAGATCTCCCCATGCATCTCTATCACTACATCGCATTTAATGGAAATTTTTAGGTAAACAATCTATAAAATAAAGGTCATCTCTCCTGTCAATCTAGAGATCAAAACTAGACGCCATCTATTGATCGATGCTGCAAACTAGCGGCCTCGGGTCGGTGACAAAGTCAGAAAACCAGCTTCGTCAAACTGAGACGCGCCCACCTGAGACCATGGTTTCCGGGTAATGGCCCCTCGTCCGTCCAGGGCGGACTTTATTTCATAAGATCCGCAAGAGAAAAAATTGATTCTTCACAATCTGCCAAAGAGCTGTTTAACTGACAAAGTGGCTAGGCCAAATACATGTCTAAGATATAGATGGACACGTATGCGTGGATATGCGTATATATATAAAAAGATTATTTAATAAGAAAAAAGTATATAAAATAATAGCCTAGGAATTAAAATAGTAAAAATTATATATGATAGGACCATCGAGTAGTTCTAATTCTACTCGAGGTTCTTTTACAGTCTAACTCTTTCAACACCTAGGAAATTTCGAGGATTGTTTTCCGAAAGTATGGCGTTAATGGTCCCGAATTTCTCCACGCATTGTTTGTATGCTATTTCGAACGGGAGAGTTGTTCTATTTACACATTCATTATATGCACTCGTGAACCAAACTTAAGAAAGTTTCATTTATTTATGCTGCCGGTCGTGTTTTTAGGAAGACAGAAAAAAATTTGTTCACACTTGGGAATTTTGTATTCCTTCAATTGTTTGAATCCCGATATACATCCTGAAGGGTACAAATTCCTTAAATTTCGTCCATGAAAGAGAGAGTGTGTATATATATAATCTTATTTTAAAACATGATTTCGTTATATATAGAGAAAACGTAGATGTTTCTTATTATTTTTATCTATTCACGTTAATGTTGATTATATAATGTCTATTGAATGTTCCATTTTATAATTAGACCAAATTCCATTTTGAATAATTTCTACTTCTTAAAAAGAATAGATAAAAGATATAACACACACACGCACTGACTATATTTTATTATAAAAGGGAAGCTGTCGAAGATAAATCTCCTTTCTACCAGCGCATACAAGGTAGCTACTTACTTCAATGTTTCAAAAAGTATTATTTTTTATTATTAATCGAAGTATCTTTAATGAATATACCTTCTTCCAATCGATAATCGATAAAAATTGAGAGGTTGTATTTCTAACTCAGTGATCAAAATATGTTTTGTAAATTCAACAGAGCCATATTAAAACCTCTAAACTCCTCTATATTGAACGTTATAGAAGTAGATTTGCTGCGTGTGCGCACATGTATTTAAATACAGAAGAAAGTGTCTCTAAGAAATTAAACACAGTCACCGCTACTTAATGATTTCTTTCTTGGACTGACGATGGCCAATAGCTTGAAAGCATGTTCTCCGGGTCAGCCATCTATGTTCACCAAAGTTGCTGGGGTTTTGTCACCGCGTCCGCTAGTTTGTGGAGGCGGTCAATAAATTACGCTGAATTAACGCACGCGGGAGAGGTAACCATTATTTTATTGATTAATGTCCTCCGAGAAGAAATTTCATTAATAAAAATTCCCCTCATCTAATTAAATTACAAATTCATTAAGCAATCAGGCTTGAATATATGTGGGCCCTGAATGTGTCACAGAGAAAGATATTGATCCAGCTACATGGATTTTGTCTGTGGGGATCACAAACATGTTGTTGGCTCATCTAGCTTTGCAGAAATTGTTTATTCTCTAATCAGGATTTATCTAACTCAAGGAAAGTGTGCTCGTTTTGCATTGGTCCAATTCCATGTCACTTGGATATCCATTGTTTAATATATCAGTCATAGAGCCTCCAGTTCCAGGTATAACTCCGTGTGACTCAGCAATTATTAATTATCTAGAAATTATCTTGGGGGGGTATTGCCGTGTGATAAAAGAAATATTTATTCTCCAATCCAGGCATAACTCCGTGTAACTCAACAATTATTGATCTCCAGTTCCAGGTCTATAGCCGTGTAACTCAACAATTATTGATTCCCAGTTCCAGGTCTCGCCGTGTATCTCAACAATTAATGATCCCCAGTTCCAAGCCTATCGTCGTGTAACTCAACAATTATTGATCCCTAGTTCCAAGCCTATCGCCGTGTATCTCAACACTTAATGAACCCCAGTTCCAAGCCTATCGCCGTGTAACTCAACAATTATTGATCCCCAGTTCCAAGGATATCGCCTTGTAACCCAATAATTATTTCTACTCCAATTCCAGGGATATTGCCGTCAAATCTTGTTCAGAACAACCATCAAAATTCCTACTCCGGGGATGAAAGAGACACCAGCTACAAGCTTCCAGCGCCCGGGTTGTCCATATATTAACCCTGCAACCTGGTTGACACCTTGAATTTCACCTGTTGACACCTTAAGACCTCCAATGTCGCCCGCGCTAAAGAAGAAAGAAGCCGCCAAAGGTCCGAGACGGCAGACGCTACTACCACTCCGACGACTGAGTTGCTTGATTATTTATGCGGCGGTAAGTTTTATCGCTCCCTTCAAACTGTTGTTATTCCCGAGGAATGGGGTGTCGGGCGATTCTTTATTTATAAAGTGGAATATTTTAACATCCTGAGAAATAAAATCTGAAATGACGCTATCACGTATGTGTTAAAGTTTCAAGATAAAACATAATTTTATTTCCTTTCTTCGTCTGAATCGTTAAATATTTCATATAGGTTTCTGGAACTTCAATCGATTATACATGTCATGCACAAATATATAACGGCTGATATCATTTTAATATTTAAATTAAGGACAAGAGATAGTATGTAACGCCTTTAGAAAGTCCATATCCACTAAATACCTAAATTAGAACATTAGCCCGTCGCACGCGCGCCATAGAACATTTCAAGTATATTTAAACCTAGTATTGAGGAACAAAGCGATCAGAACCCTCTCTATAATACAAAGATATTTGTAAAGTCCAATATAAAAATGACTCATAAATACACATCTGAATATATATTTTTTTAAAGCACGAATTATGATTTTTGAGCATTTTTAATGTTACTAAAAATAATTCCTAAAATCGAACCCATGATCTTATATTTGATATAAAATTTGACTGTTCAATGCAACCTCCGATCTAAAGAAATATTGTACGGTATTTGGCTAAAGAATTGAATACTTATTGGCTTATAACCTTTTCAGGTTCACATGAGAAGAAACTTCTAATTGTAAATCAAATAAAATGGAACATATCTCTGTAAAATCTGTTTCTGACTACTTACCTTTAGCATTTCAGCAGAATAATCATTGAAATATGTGCTATAATAAACTAAAATATAAAGTCGTATATTATAGTACATATCGCAGTAATCATCCTATGTTACTGAAGTTATCATCTCTTTCTCTTTAGTTAAGATCTTCAGTCAGCTAGAGAGAGAATGGAAGGAATTGCATCCTTGCCTACTCCCAAATCATTAGCGATTTATCTCTGACACCCAATCTTCTGTAAAGAGAGATGACTTTTATCCTAGAACCTCTTCAACTATATCGGGAGTGCGAACATCCTTTGGTCTTGAGTGTCTATTCTTCCATTTTTAAAAGCTGCATACCATTTTTAAAGTGTACTTTCAGGCATAGGATTATGTGGATAGGCTCGGCTAAGCATTTCGTAAGCTTACATTTCGTTTTTTCCCATAAAAACAAAACTTTGAATTAACCATCTGTTCGTTTCGTAGTTTCTTGCCGTTTTCGACAATGAATCTATTTGTTCTATCTGAAACAAAAAAATTAAATTTAAATAATTGTCCAAACACAAAAAAAATGTTTTGATATTATTTCAAATATAAATGGCTGTAGCCATGATACCAGTGTGACTAAATAATATTTGAAATTTTTAAAGGGTATTTCTCACTGTTTTTCATATATACCTTGTATATATAGTTCCCTTAGATACCTTAACCAATAATTACTCAAAGGTGACAGATATATAAAAAAGACTAAAAAATAACAGATCGGTCTGGTAGATTAAACTGACAAAAAACATCTGCGAAGATTCACAGCTGACTAACCAGAGCCTTCCAATAATTACCTAATTGCAGTAGGGAGAGAAGGAAATTGTTTTAATTATACGAAATATTGAACTAAATAGTTTATATTTCTGAATTACATGGTGTGCTATTATGTCCTTATAACTAATTTTTCATATAAAATGTTATATCTAGGATTTGATAACCCTATTGTTATATGATTTCATTTCGAATTCTATTCCACCACTATTCATTCATTATATAGCAACTATAGGAAATTAACATATATAACAGAAGGTGTACTTACATAGGCCTTAATAGGTTAGCATATATAACACACACAAGGTGTACACCTATATACCTAAATAGGTTAGCTTGTAATATACATTGTAATTTTTCCATTGGCCTAAATATAACCTGTGTAACACAAGGCGCTCTTCCATTCCATATGAATAAGTTAAATTGTAAAACATGAGACTAAATTCTATATTATAGGCATAAATAAATTGTATTCTATAAGGTAGATTCCCATTGGCATAAATTAATCGGCTGTATTGAAAGGAATGTAACCAATCAAAATCAGATGTTGTTTGAAGTGAAATAACTCGGATTGTGCTACCAACCTGACGACTGAAATCTAGTAAATGTCATGAGACCATCTAATGGAATATCCAACATTCATAATGAATTCAGAATTTAAACTTTATACCCTTTATAATTGAAGACATAAAGTTTATATTTGAGCGTCGAATTCTTTTATACTTCTTCAAATCCAAGAAGATAAACTTCGGAGAATCATTAAAGGCTCACACACACACACAACACACACACATCGTTGTCGTTTTGAAGAGATAAAAGAATTTGACTCATATAGAAATGTATGTCTTTACTTATATGATAAAAAAAATAATTTGTATATAAGTTTACCAATTCATGAATAATCTTTATCCCATGACTATTTCTATGAGTATATGTACTTTGGTTAAAAAAATAAAAGACTTTTCAAT
>CP092886.1:70865370-70903356 GCA_030710605.1 Cordylochernes scorpioides
TTCTGCCACGAAGTAAACGATGGATCCAGTAGAACAATTGTCCTCCGTGGATTTAATCTTCCTTAATCTACAGACCTCCGTGACCAGGAGGACAAGCAGCTTTCATCTGGATTGTTGTGTGGACAAATCCTTCAGCTCTTGGAGTAAATGTTTCAAACCTCTAGACCCCTCAAACTGCCAGGACATTATGAGAAAGGTGGATGTGCTTAAATGATTCACATATTTTGAGTATATATTTTAATATAATATTTATCTTTATAAAATATATTCAACATGGCACTCACCCATGGTGATAGTTTTTATTTCAAATTAATATTTTTTCTTTTTTTTTAAACACACTCAGATTTCACACACTTACAATTTTATTATTATATTTTCATATATATAGCAGTAAAAAATATATTTGAGAATTATTTTTGCAAGGAGCATACTGCATTATATTTAGGAATTATGAAATCATAATTGCAGAAATATACACGTATTATGAGGTGGGCTATATTCAGTAAAATTTCCAGTTTTCAGCGAATATATTTTAATATAATAACAACATAAGAACATTTTCAAAGGTGATCTAAGTAATGCAAAGTAGAAATCCCTATTTAAAAAGGGAACAAATTCTATTTTTATTTTAGATGTATCAGTGCTTCAGTGTTCCTTAGAGCTCTTCACCTTTAAAACGAGAGTAAATCTAGCGAAACTCTTTGTCTCTTAGTGCTAGAAGAAGTTCGTGCGATGGAAAATTTTCATTGAATATTAATTAAATGAAGCAATCGCGGAATATACCGTTTATATAACATAAAGTTGAGGGAAGATGATATTCATATACCAAAAATGGCTCCTCTCCTTTTAAAAATACCTTAAAAGAATGTATTTGGCTAAAGAGAGAGGTACCACTTCACACTAAATATTATTCTCCCGCAACTCTATTTTGCGTCTAGCCTAAAATCAACCTTTACAATTTACAAAGTTTAAATACATTTTTTTGCCAATTCGACTGATTTCATAACTCCCCATGTAAGATATTATTGCTAGACATTTCTATCTTTTGTACAAAGTTCTTTTTTTCTCATTTTATTTCTCTTTCTCATTGTTAATATCATATGACTATTCTATTTACGGCCTATTTTTTTTAATTAAAAAGGCATATATTGAATCAAAATATCATTTATTTTACCAATATTTCAGTTGGCTGAATGCCAACCTTTATCAAGGTGTTATAACATTTTAAAGTGTGTCAACAACAAACTCAGCGCCACATAACGTCAACAGCATAAATATGTATAGAAAAATGTAAAGGCATATATGTATAACATGTGTCCCTAGGGGGACATAGCGCTCTAAATTGAAATATATTATGAAATCGAACCCGCCCTATACTGATGAGAGCCAAATCCCGAAACTTGGTATACAGGTAGTTTTTGTCAGAATTTGTCAAAATTTTGTTCTAGCTCATTATCACCTTTATTATGTTTTATACTGTGCTGATAAACCAAATGCGTTGTTTAATGGATTTTTAAAGTAAGAGATTCCACTTTAGGTACATGGATATATATGGAAAGTTAACTGGTAAGCAATGATTATATATATATTGTATATATGTACCACAAATATTATATTTTATATTTGGTTATCACAATAATATATTTAAAATGTCATTATATATTATGACTCAAACGTTTACAAGTTACCAAAATTACATATCGATATAAATAATATATTCTAGGTCTTTAGCCGAATATATTTCATATTTGCTGTTTTCGTTCTCTTACAGACCCATCTCTAGTATTGTTCCACTAATTAATGGGAGGAGGGAAGATGAATTCCTTTAAATATCGACCTAGTATATTGCGTTCTTGACCTTTCACAAAGATTCTGTGTCTCTCAATTTCTATCAAAGATATTTAAGCTGAATAGTAATTTTCTGAACTGCATGATTTGTGAGAGCTTGTCCCTTGACATTGATTACACTATTTTCAAAATGTGAATTTGATTTATTTACGACTCACATTCTGAATAAGCTAAATATAGAAAACACACCTACTTTAAATTAATTTGACCAAAAACTCAACTCTTTACAAATTTTAATATAAATTTATAAAAATATTTCATTATTTCAACATTTTTCGTTAGCATTTTGACGAAGTTGACCTTTGAGCAGAATTTTCGGGAAAAAAATTCCTAATAAAAGTTTTATTAAAAATATGCGCGGTTAAAAAGGTGAATTTTCTAAAAATAACTTATTTTCATTGTCATTCTGATTTAAATGGACGCTTTAAAAAAAAAAAATATATATATATATATATATATATATATATATATATTAAATAAAAACAAACGATAGCAATGCGTCTCTTTATACATAAAATTTTTTTTTAATATGCTAGCTTTCGGATCTTATCGATCCTTCAACAGGCCAAGCTGTAAATTGAGAGAAAGAATATATATATAAATGTAAAATATTATTTATATACACCAACGAAGATAGAGAATAAAATATAAAATAAAATAAATATAAACACATTTCACGAGTTCACGTTTTCTCGTGGCCAGGCTGCTGTTGTTTCATCTCTGTCCAAAGCTCAGTTTGTTTTCTTTTATAGTCAATTTG
This sequence comes from Cordylochernes scorpioides, assembly GCA_030710605.1. Taxonomy (NCBI): domain Eukaryota; kingdom Metazoa; phylum Arthropoda; class Arachnida; order Pseudoscorpiones; family Chernetidae; genus Cordylochernes; species Cordylochernes scorpioides. Next base: position 70,867,979 of record CP092886.1, read on the forward strand.
TCCTTTTATTCTAATGGCTGGGCTGTTTTTTGAATGAGTGGTACTGAGATGGTAGTTCTATACGCCTGTTGATACTGTTTAAATCTTGAGAGACGATGGATTCTATTAATAATCTTTGATATTTGGATTTGATGTTGTGGTAATGACAGGTTGGGTCGGAAAGGTTAAAGGCATGGCCGGTTTTAGAGATATGCTGAAAGATCAAAGATTTGGGATCTTTGTTTATTATATTTCTGTTGTGCTCGGAAATTCTGTTGTAAATGAAACGGCCAGTCTCACCCACATATTTAGCGTTGCAATCTTGGCAACCTATGGAGTAAATGGCATATGGTTGCTGGTCGGGACGTTTCTTAATATTAGATTTGGTGATGGGGTTCCGGAGTATTTGGCCTATTGAGAGGTGGTTGGTAAAAAAGGTTGTTAAACCAAATTTCTTGAGGGAGAGGGCTATTGATTGATTTTCAAAGGAATAAGGTATAATACAGGTGTTACGGTTTACTACGGGCTGAGTGTGTTTGGAAGGGTTGAAACTATGTCTAAGTATGAAGGGAAGTGGATAGCCACTTGCTGTTAGATTACTGATGATGGTTGTCTTTTCTAATTTTTTGAAGGCTGGGGTGGAGCAGTGTGTATGTATTCTTTTCGTGAGTGTTCTGACGACTGTGAGTTTGTGGCCTATTGGGTTATATGAATCAAAAAGGAGATAGGATGGTTTTATAGATTTTTTGTAATAAACTGTTGTGTGGTATGATTCATCAGTTTTGATAAAAAGAATGTCCAAATATGGCAAAACCTTGTGGGACTCATGTTCTATTGTGAAAGTGAGGCGTGTATGGTAAGAGCTTAGGGTTTCCAACACCAATAGGACGTCATCCTTGTGTCCTATTGGTGTTGGAAACCCTAAACTCTTACCATACACGCCTCACTTTCACAATAGAACATGAGTCCCACAAGGTTTTGCCATATTTGGACATTCTTTTTATCAAAACTGATGAATCATACCACACAACAGTTTATTACAAAAAATCTATAAAACCATCCTATCTCCTTTTTGATTCATATAACCCAATAGGCCACAAACTCACAGTCGTCAGAACACTCACGAAAAGAATACATACACACTGCTCCACCCCAGCCTTCAAAAAATTAGAAAAGACAACCATCATCAGTAATCTAACAGCAAGTGGCTATCCACTTCCCTTCATACTTAGACATAGTTTCAACCCTTCCAAACACACTCAGCCCGTAGTAAACCGTAACACCTGTATTATACCTTATTCCTTTGAAAATCAATCAATAGCCCTCTCCCTCAAGAAATTTGGTTTAACAACCTTTTTTACCAACCACCTCTCAATAGGCCAAATACTCCGGAACCCCATCACCAAATCTAATATTAAGAAACGTCCCGACCAGCAACCATATGCCATTTACTCCATAGGTTGCCAAGATTGCAACGCTAAATATGTGGGTGAGACTGGCCGTTTCATTTACAACAGAATTTCCGAGCACAACAGAAATATAATAAACAAAGATCCCAAATCTTTGATCTTTCAGCATATCTCTAAAACCGGCCATGCCTTTAACCTTTCCGACCCAACCTGTCATTACCACAACATCAAATTCAAATATCAAAGATTATTAATAGAATCCTTCGTCTCTCAAGATTTAAACAGTATCAACAGGCGTATAGAACTACCATCTCAGTACCACTCATTCAAAAAACAGCCCAGCCATTAGAATAAAAGGACCAATTGACTATAAAAGAAAACAAACTGAGCTTTGGACAGAGATGAAACAACAGCAGCCTGGCCACGAGAAAACGTGAACTCGTGAAATGTGTTTATATTTATTTTATTTTATATTTTATTATCTATCTTCGTTGGTGTATATAAATAATATTTTACATTTATATATATATTCTTTCTCTCAATTTACAGCTTGGCCTGTTGAAGGATCGATAAGATCCGAAAGCTAGCATATTAAAAAAAAAATTTATGTATAAAGAGACGCATTGCTATCGTTTGTTTTTATTTAATAATTTATAGCAATTCTTTTTGTCTATATATATATATATCTTTGCAATTAATTCAAATGTAAAATACACCTTATTTTTCTATAATATCTCTAATTGAAGTTTAACTAATCAAGTTAACAAAAGACTTGTTGTTCACTCACAGACAAATTGAGGAAATTTGAACCAGACGTTTCTTATATTGGTCTGCCATTTATTGAGGAGAAGTCGTTAAAAGAAATGGAACTGAACTGTGGAATGTTGGTGATTACTCTATGCATGTGGTGTGAGATTTCATGTGGAAAGAGGATAGCGAACAATGAGAAAGCTAATGAGTTTACTGAAGCAGGTCTCGGGTGGCTTAGAGCAAAACAAAGGACAGCTCTTAAGACAGCGAAACCATTAGCATCACCGGCGCCATGTTTATTACCCTTTTGGAATATTGGCTTACCTCATTTACTCCCCCAGATTAAATTTTCTTAAACATCGTCCTTTCATCATCTTCTATCAATGCTCACCTTGCAAACTGTGGTGTTCACACAGAGTAGTGTGACTAATATTAAAAGAGAAACTAAATAAATATATTGAGCTTGAATATAGTTTGTATAGTTATATAAATATCCTTATTGGTCAGAGTCCAAGTTACACTCCAATCTGTGACCATTGTCAAACGCTGGATTAAACCAATAGGCTAACGTAACTAGTCTATCAACCACAAATATGAAATTGTGCATCACAGAGCAAAATAAATCAGCTACTGCTCAGGACTGACTTCTGGATTTTTTCATTCTATTATAGGCAATGATCGTCCGGTCATGAGCCATTGACGTGAAAGCTCGCTTTGTCCTAATAAAATAAACGTAGGGTTTAGAAAATAAGTAGTATTGATTTGAAATATTTTAGCAAATAATTGTTAATTTAATATGGGTCTTTGCTTATTTTATAGTCACAGAGAGAGGTCCCAATCTAGAAATTTCGTTGAAAACAAATTTAGGCTTCGAGAAAAAGAGGTGAATGTAAAAATTCGGTAGAAATAGTCGGCTCGATTTATATTTATTTATTTTTCAAAATAAGGCTTATTTTGTATTTAATAGGTTTTATTTATCCAAAATATTTCGATGGACCAATCGTCCATCTTTTACTTTTTTTTTTTTGTTTTTTTGAAACGCACAGCAAGTCGCTCAGCTTCAGGTGAGATATGGACGTCTCACAAACTTATTGGGTCAAAAGACATCCATGATATACAAATTTACAAACAAAATTAAATATGATATAAAGAAAATAATCAATGTGTAACATATATATCAATAATTGAGATGTAAAATATGGAGATAAATATAACTTGAATTAATTAAAGAAATAAATAACAAATAATTATTAAACCATCAACAATGACAAAGAAGCAACTCTGGAAATATACGTGTATATATATATATGAATAATAATAAATAAATTTCAAAATGAAATAAACTATATAAATAACATATATATAAGTAGTTCTGAACTGAGAATACATATATGGTAAGTTAACGTTTATGTTAATACTATATTTATATTCTATTGAGCTCCAGATTTCAAAATATAACCGGGGCAGTGTTTTATTTTATCAAAGTGTTCTTGATCAAAGTCTGTAGTGTGACTATTGTTGAAGGCGTGATCTACGAGCAGGTATTTTGGACTATGGTGGTTTAGTACTGATTTATATTGGTTAATTCTTTCTGATAAAGATTTGTTGGTGTCTAATATAGAGATGGCCAGGCAATATTTACATGGTATTTTATAAATGACGTTTGTTTTATTTTTTGGCGTTCAAAAATATCTGTTTTGTGTCGAGGTGACGGAAGATGCTTCTTAAATTTGGGTTGGGTCGATATATTGTTGTTATATTATGCTTTTTCACACTTCTGGCTATTTTTTCACATCCATAGCGACAAGGTAAAGAGAAAAATATGTTTGGGATTGAGACCTGTTTATTATTCTTTGCCTATTTAATTCAATTTGGAAAAAGGAGCGTTTAGAAGAAAAGATATAAAAATTGTGACGACCGGAGCTTTTTTATATTCAAAGCGCGTAAATATCTCAATGTGTGTGTTTGAATTTTAACCGCCGTACAGACACTGAAAAACAATAAACCAAGTACATTGTAATATTGAATCGAGCGATAAAATATTCCCATCGGTATTTGTGCACGAACGATGTGTTGTGTCTTGTTGAAGAATGTTCTCATAGTTACAATGATGCGATGAGACTATTTTATCATTTTAATTATTTTTTTAGCGTGTATATATTCCAATTAAAACGGAGATATCAAATATAACTAATTTTTAAGCAGGCAATTTAAAACAATGTATTGTGTTAATAAACGGTGAATATTTTCTAGTGAGGACCCCCATCGCACGTGGGAGGACGTGGCTTGCCACCATACAATCTCTATCACCGTTAGGAGTTGGATAAAGAGTGGCCTATTTTATAGACAGGCAATTATGTGTTGTAAATGAATAAAACAAAGCTTCATGGGCTGCGTATCTTTTATTAAAAAGATACGCAGCCCTTGAAGCTTTGTTTTATTCATTTATAAATCGTACAGGGGTTTTCAATCAATATTATGTGTTGTGTTCGTAGTTTTAAATTCAAAATTTTGCTCTAAAAAAGGCCCAAGATTTATCGTTAATTCTAAAGAAGCGTCTATTCAGCCCGTCGTTCCAGTCGGTTACTAAAGAAAAAAACGACAGAATCACTGCGAATTCATATCGAGGTGTAGCCCGATAAGTCATATAACAATGGTGGGCTACCAATAAATTCTGACAGCAAGACTTGATGAATACTTTTATTTGCCTTCATAGCGCAGAAGAACTCTCAAGCGATCCATCAAGGCAGTAGCTAGACACGGGATCATAGCGGATAATACTATTTAGTCACAGCGCACACACACACAGAGGATATCTTATAATGCAATCACTGGTGATCTATCAAGGTAGCTAGACACGAGGTCATGGAGCCTAGTTTTATTTGCTATTACAGCACATGGGAGATTTTATAGTGCCCCTTTGAGCATCTATTAAGGTAACAAGGTACAAGGTCGTAAATTGTACTTCTATTTGCTGTCACGACGAAGGGGATATTTTATGATGCTATTTCAGCGCATCTATAAAGGTAGCTAGATACAAGGTCCTGGGGGAAACTTCTATTTGTATTCACTGCACAGAAGTCTCTTATAGATTAAACTCTATTATAATTTTATATAGTATAATCTTAGTTCAAATTTTAAATTAATTGTGAGGGAAAAGTTGAAGAGTGCTTCAACTTGGCATAAGAGGCCTCTTAGTGCAACCACTCGCACTTTCACGTGTATACTACCCAGGATGCAAGAGTGGTGTATATATTATTGTCATAAGATATGCATTGACATTGATATTCAAATTTAACTAAGTATTCCTATTATCTCTCGAAAGAATTTTTGACGTGACAACGTCTTAAATTAGGTTGCGGCTGGGAGTCACTTATGAAAAAGTGTAACGCCCGGTAACGTTACGATGAGTCATCGAACGAGAGTGCTGCGCGCGCAGCTGCGCGCGCAGCGCTAGAGAATTAGGCGCATTGAATCGGCGCATGCTTGTCTCTGTCTTTGTCTTTCTCGAACGTTCTTGGCGTTGGAAAAACAAGAAAGCGTCATAATACAAGTTCACACGTGTGGTTAAAGTATCGTCAGCTGTGTCTGTAGTGAAAATGTGGAGTGCTTAGATTCGTCATTTACAACAACTACAACAATAAAGGTAAATAATTGTACACTGATATTTCATTATCGTAAACTATGATTGATTGATTAATTGTTAGATTGACACAAAAGTTGAGAAACTGAGTTTATAGGTTATGTCATACTATTGATAAATGTTGATAGTGTTAAGTAAATTATTAGTTTAAAATTAATTAATTAATTAATTATTATTTTACAAATTTTAAATAGTTTCAAATTTATTTAGCAAAAATTTGAACCTTCGATCTGAATAAATGTTTTGATTTTCGAATTGATTCTTTAAAATTACAAATATTAAGAAAAAGTGGCAGATATAAGAAAACTTTATTTAAACTGTGTTGAGCAAGAATTTTAACATCTAATTTAAGTAAATGTTTTAATTTTCAACTTCATCATTTACAATTACAAATTTTATTTAATTTCAAATTTATTTAGCAAAAATTTGAACCTTCGATCTGAATAAGTGTTTTGATTTTCAAATACCAACGCGGCTGGTGGAGTGGCGATCTATCGTAAATTATCATCGACATCTACGGCGGAAGTGTTCCAAGTTGCGATTACAGACGTAACTCGTGTCATTAAAACCAAGGGTGACATGTGCATGACTGAAGTTACTTGCTTCGCCGCTAATACTAGCTTCAAGTTTATACTCGGTGCTGTATATATTCATCCAGGAGCTAGTATGCAGGATATTGGAATGTTACTATGGCAAGGACTCGGTCCGTACATTCACAACAGCCAGTACGTGCCACCGTTCGTGCAAGTTGATTCTAGTATACCGATTCTTCTGTGTGGTGATTTAAAAAAAAACGTAAAGCCTGACAACTCGTTTCTTAAATTCATGAAAAATACGTATAATCTTGATTGCGTATCAAACGTTTCTAAGTCAACTACGTTAAAAGGAACAACTATCGACTTGACTTTCGCAAGACACATTACAGCAGAAACACTTCCTTTCATTTCATATTTCTCCTATCATCGTCCTATCCTCAACAAAATCACTCAAATAGGAATTAGTTAAGTTTAAGTTTACATGTACAATGTTTTAGTAAACAAAATATATTTCTATAGTTAAAATTTGTGCAATTCTTATTTTCATTCAATTCCTTGTTCCTATTGTGCAATTTAATTATATTCATATCAATAAATATTCTACCGTTGTCACGTAAAATCTTCGCCCGTAAAACCGACTTTACAGGCAACCATTGTTTTTTTGAAAATTATTTACCGATGATACTTTGCACTTTGCACATTTTTTGAAGATACGATTTTATACAGGCGATTGCACTAATATCGTTTTGTAGAAGATATAGAATCAAAATGAGCTTAAATTCTTTTCCTTGGAGTATAATTTGGAGGAATTATTTCCATAAAATCCAATTAGGCAACTTTGAAATCCCCAAAGGTATAATTTTTGGATCAAAGGTATTATTGCCGCCTTTTGTGATTCTACCTCAAGCCAATTTCATGCTTCTATCCCATTCTATTTCTACAATATTAATTGGATGTTTGTCGTAGTTCTCTGCTCGGTTAACAGGGCAATTTTTTTTCTTGGTAAAAAGATTGAGATTCTTATTAAATCCTGGAAAGACCAATTTGTTTTTGAAATAATTGGATGCGTATCTCTTCACCATGATTTATATAAAGAAATGAGTAAATTTGAATTATATTATAAAGAATTATGTTGAATCATAAGAAAATAAGTTTTTTTTAAATATTTTTAATAATTAAAAATAGTTACCCGTCATATACTCTGATTGGAAAATTAATAATAGCAGAAAGAATAAAAAGAAAAACAAAACTATGGTAATTATATTCTAAAATTTGTAAATGGAAAATATTTTTTCCTATAGAGAAATATATTAAATATTTTTTAATATTTATTTTTGTGATTATTTCTTTTTAATAAAAGAGCAATCTAATGGAAATTGAAGAAATTATTGCATATATGTGAAAAAGTAATTAGATTTTATGTTATTGATGTGTAAAGCTTTATCAAAAAGTTATATATTTAATATATCATTTGGCGCTGCTTGATGTGGTATGAGAAATCCTTGAATATTATATATATATATCAAGATATATATATTGCTACGACGCTTCTCAGCCGTCTACGTTTGCGTAAAAGTCATACATATATTGCTAGCATCAGACTCACGCTCACTGGAAGACTATTTATTTAATAGAAAAGGCCTAGCCAATATCCTACACGTCAGGTTTGCTTCAACGTTCCTAGCGGAAATCTATCTAGAGAGAAAGTAAAAATCCATAATCTGCTCAAAGTGTGTCGGAGACTTTAACAGCCTATTTATTTTACCGGTATTTAAAGTCCTGAGCTTAAAACAAGCAATATTTTATGTCTATAATTTGATGTCAACATTAATATTTGAGACGAGGTTTTGATGACGAGAAAGAAGATATTGATTAAAATGGGGTAAACCCTCATTAAATTCCAAGACTCATTTTATGTGTTCGAGCACGGTCGTTAGGCCTAACGGACTTCCGGCTTAAAATAATTCTCTCTTTTGTAAGCTTCATAATATATCTGAAACCTAATTATTACTTGAATTTTTGGCCCTTTGTTTCAGACCCATTTTGAAAAAAAAATCTATGTTAAAAATTTGGTAGATACATTTCTATTAATAATTTTAATATTCACATAGATATAAGTGACCATGATTATATAAAAAAGTTTCTTTGTGTTGAAATTGGGGGGTTATAGGTACTCATCTTTCAGTAATAAGTTTTAAAGCGTTATATTTTATTCCGATCAAAAGACTTTGTCTCTTACTGCAAAATTCAATAGGCATAGCTAATCAGTGGTTACCAGTCAGTAATTTCTAACACGCCGGTGTAGTGTAAGGCTTCGATTGCAATATTGACAACAATATTATGTAATTGTTTTTGAGATTTTCATAGAGAAATTAAAGAGATAAACCTTAAGGACAATACCATTATCGAGAATGCCTCTTCTACAATGCCTTGCCAAATATTGCAGTTAGAGACATTCGGAATATGTATAAAACCTGGAGTGTGAAAAATCTTAGAACATGTTCTTATAAGAAATATTTATTTTAGTTAAATGAGGTTTAATGTATGTGTATTTGTTGAACCGTCCCTAAAATGCGCATTTTTATATTTTAACCGATATTTCCACAATCGTCAGCGATATAACCACTCTAGCTGGATGCAACATTAGAAGGACCTGGTAAAATAAACTGACGACTTAACTAACAGGGCTCTCCAATGATTGTATTGATAAAATCAGAAAACAAAACTAGCTTCAATTTTATTGTTTGCGAAAATTGTCTCGAAAATGTGTGAATTACATTATCCTTTTAAAAAGGTAGGCAAGCAGATATAAAAGATAATGTTGCTTGGTATTTTTCTTCTCCAATGTGTGATTCTTTATGCAGATCAATTCGACAATTACAGAATACATTAGACCAAAATATCCTTAGTTAATATTTCGTTAACCTAAAGTGATGGTTCTCTTTAAGACCAAAAGATCATAGCCATATAGATACGTTGCTTTAGCAAGCTAATTTTGGGCTACAGCCAACAGTTCTTCATCAATACTCTGTGAACCAATTTATAAGACTATTAGCCATTCTATTTTATATATCTTATAAACCCATTGTGAAAGAGATTAAGTAAAACATAAATTCACTATTTACACATACATTTATATAATTAGTTTTAAATAAATATTTTATTACTCTGCACTCATCCCTCTTCCTAATACATTGCATTTCAAAAGGATATTATATAAGAATTGTTACCTCTATTGTTAAATATAAATTCATATTATAATTGTTGTCATTATTTCGTATAACTAAATTTAATTTGGAAATCAAATTCGAACATTAATTAGTCTTCATCTGAAATAAACTTTAGATATTCCCATGAAACATTATGATAACTTGGACGCCACACATATATCATTACAACAAACGCACTCACCTCGCCATGGATCAAGGAATTTGTCTGGAAAGAAATTCTTCTATTTTTAATTTAGTGCGGGAGCTGGACAAACATTGACTCACCACTCTGGACTTTGCAGAATGTGGAGATATTTATATTGGATCGAGGCTTCCCACTATCCTGGGATATTTTGTTTAAATCCTGACGTCGAAATGGAAATTCCTATCTTGGAATTGCCCACGCGTTAAATTTTCATTTGAAAGCATTTTAAACAATATTTTGGTTTTAAATAAATATAATTAAAAAGCATGAAGGAGAACGTTGGAAGAACGAGAGACCATGATATATACGTATATCATACTTCGACGCTACCAAACCATTATTGATATGTCGTCAATGATGACAATTTCAGTTTAACGCAGGAAGTCGCTCAGGAAAGTTGACAAATGAATCCCTCAGTAGAAATGTGACATAATAATTATGTGTGTCTTACAGTAGAGTTATAGCTCTACTCCTAGTTGGGTATGATACACAAGCCTACATTCCTTACGACAGTGAATCTCTCCTATCCTGACAACGGAAGCGCTACCCACTCCGGCTGAGTAAATAAAGGCACCCACTGCTTTATATGCCTAATTAGTTATTTTCTCAGATGAACAAATCAGTCACCTATGGACAAAATATTGTAGGAGCCTTTCTTATTCTACCGTAAAACTCCGAATTAAAGAACGCTTCTTGGTTCCAAAATTTCTGTATTTATGATTAATATATTATTTATTAAACTAATAGTTAATGAAGCAATAATCTCATCATAAACCGAATTATTCATTGGCTATTTAATAAAAATAATGTATTATTTTCATTATGAAAAGAGAGAGTTAGATTTTTTTGTGCTTTTACCCCATTATTGTTTAGTTTCTGATAAATAATCAGAAACAACTTCTGCAAACCTTATTACGATTTATTTTGCTTTTCCCTAGTAATGATAATCATGGTGGGTAGAAATAGGCGACTGCTTTTACTGTAAGTGCACCATATATCTACACATGTGAAAAGCAGTTCGACTTTGCACTTTCAAATATACCAGAGCCCCGTTTGGTTACTTGCACTCGCTAGTGGGGTTGGACTTTTGCATGAATCGGGGGCCATTGGAGCATTTTTTTTAATAAAAAAAAGGGCCTAATGCGGAAATTGAACCCGGGTCGTAGCGGTCGAAAACCAACGGTTTAGACCATCGTTCCACCGACCCGTTTATTACGATGATAGAGATATGTAAATGAGAGATTTTGTTTCTACAATCATATTGAGTAGTTTGAAATTTCTATTCCAAAAATTCATTAAGGTCGAAAAGTTGAAACTTTTTTTGCATTTTAAAATAAATTTTCCAAAGGTGATAAGGTTTGTTGCTTTGGGGTCATTTATAAAAACAATTGTGGCTTTGGGAGGGCCAGTATTATAGTCACTGGTCAAATATGAGGCGATGGTGACCGATCATTATATAAGACATCATTATAAAAGCAATGATTTAGAGATTACACAAAGTGGTCGCTAAACTGACGCTGTCGTTAAACCGTTTAGCATAAATTAATTACTATATAATATATATATATATCTTCACATACTTAAAGTCTCAATATTTCTATATTGTGTCTGTTAGGAATGCAAATTATATTTTATAATGCTCTTCATCTCGAATAAATGTTCAATAATTTTTACAATAATGATTATTTTCGGATAAATAACCAAATATTACATATGTCAACCTACCTGTGATGATAGAAACCTTGAATGAGAGGGTTTGTCTCATCAGTGGCGTGGACATTCTTAGAGGTTTAATTTGATGAAACTACTGAGAAGGTTCAGATCACACACATTGATGAGTCAATTCTTCTCATTTTCTATCATCGCAGTAAGGCTTGCTGATGTAGCTTTCTAAGCTTTATCCGAAAAGAAGCATATTAATGTAGATGATTATAACATATATTCGATGTGTATTATTGCTGGGTTATATTTCAACCTTTATATAATTTTATTTCCTCAACGTTACGATGAACGACTGTCACCTTTTTCAAAGAACCATATTCTTAGAATGTTCAGTTGTTGTCTGAATATCTGGTATTAACTAACGAGTAGATGGTGCTGTAGGTCGATGTTTTGATTACAATGTGGGAACTACAATAGGATATAATATTATTAGAATGTTTTCCTTAGAAAGGACAAAAGCGAATCCCCGAAACGTTGAAAATAAAGAAAAATAAAGCTTCAGAAGTATCTTCATCAAAACATATAAATTAAAAATTATTAAATCTTCATGCGCGCATGTTTCATTTTATAAACAAGAAATGTGCTATAGCCCCCAATGCAATGATAAAATATTGGAACGACCTAGCTCATCAGGTCTAACTTCTCCCAACAGTTTCACCAGTTTTTAATCCATATTGCTCATTCAAAAAGAATATTAAATGCGTATATAAAAAATTCACAATTTAGAATATAGATGGCGCGCATATACCATGTAACTCATTGATACAACCCCGCAACACAAATGTTCACCTAGAGTTATACGATAGTTATGAGCACATCTCTCTATCGTTGGTAGAAATCCCGGAGCCGACCAACAATGGCCGGTAATTGAACAACGAGCCATAGTTGGCTTCGGTCGGGTAACGCCGGAGAGAGGAATTAGAAAACCAACTTTCTTCATTAGAAACAATAACTTTTATTTCTTCGACTCGGAGTTTTGAGCTCATATTGTTCTGGCCAACTTCCTATCCCTCTGTCGTAATAACATGGCATTTAATATCGGTACACTTAATATAGATATTTTGAATCAACATATTACTTACATTAACCAGCATTTCTTATTGCCTCATTATTATATTTGATTCCAATAAGTTGGTCATTTAATATCGCCATAATAAATATATATATATAAATATATTTAAAAAACATCTCCTTATCGTGCAACAGAAAGTTGATGATAGCTTGCGCCATCTATCGGAATAAATATCAACTATTCTCGTTGATTTTTAATTATTCCAGAATTGGCCAAATACCCATTCTTGATTAATCAAGAAAAGCTAACCACGGACGCGTTTCGGGCTGTTGGCCCTCATCAGCGTGGTGCAAGCTGTACCTAAGCGACCAAAAAATTGGCCATTAAGGCATCCTGAAAAATCATGAAACGGGTAGTTAAGGCCAGAATTGCGTGAGAACGCTACACAATGTGAAAAAATAGTACAAATGTAATATTGTACTGGGATAAGGTGCATAAAGCTCTGGAATAATTAAAAATCAACGAGAATAGTTTATATTTATTCCGATAGATGGCGCAAGCCATCAGCAATGTTTATTATATATTGAGAGAGAAATCAAACATCTTATGTTTTATAATAAATATATATGTATCTATGCCTAATTATTCACATTTAATGGTATTATATATATATACAGCGGATATTCTGACTATATGAGGAAATTGATTTAAAATATTCTCATTATAAACAACAACTATAGATCAAAATTAGCGATAATATTTAACGATAACCCTTTTTTAAACACATCAAAATAAATATATTGTATTTAAAATATGTTATACAGACCTCATACTGCGAAGAATACAAATAGAAAAATGTAGGACAAGGCCCATCAGTGTTAAATATTCTAAGCGATTTCTATCAAATAAACATTTTCTGTTTTCGTTAACAAATGCACGATTTGTAATAAAGTCAATCTGATGTAATATGGTCTGGAGATTAAACTGTGGGAACCGCTGATAAGATTTACCACTAAGGAGTGGGCTAGACCGTCTCTCTTTCATTTTTTAATTTATTGCAGTATAAGGACTATTGAAATAGTTTTTAATCAAATGTATTTTTTTAAAGTAGCATTCATAATTATAGCACTAAAAAGTGTGGGAATAAAGTAATAGTGATAACAATAAGTGCAAGATAATTTATCATTTAAATAATTCATTAAATGTCATTGAAATGCTAACGGCACACAGTAGAATGGGTATCCATACATTATTTCAATAATAGGTCGTAGTAGATATTGTACAATATCCCAAATTTTGAGAAATATTGCCATATTATTGAATGAGAATAATATCGAGAAGAGGAATATATTTAATGGAGATTCTTTTGAATTTTCAATAAACTAAAAAGATATAAGGTCCAAAGTTATTAATCTCTTTAAAATTATCGATTCAAAATAAAACATGTTGACAGAATCTAGTAAGAAAATCATTTACCTGCTGAGGGATGATAATTAATGATCATCATAGAATGAAGCAGGTTTATTCACTAGATTTAAAAATATATAGCATTTTTAATCAATAGAGAGAAACAAATTTCAAATAGATATATATACAAAGGTTAAAGTTTATTAAAAATTGAATATTTGTTACGAAAAACCTACCTAAAGAGCCCAATTGATTCTGAATCCTGTCATAATCCCCCATAAATGGATATATTTAATCTAAATAATTTATATTTTACTTAAATTTAGAACTGAATGTTTTAAAACTTCTTTATTCCTCGAGATAGTCCCATCAGTTACATCTCAACTTCAAATATTTCTCTTTTCTAGATTCTACCTTGAAATCCAATGGTTGAGCTAGAATCTTAGTGCCATTGATATAATGACAACGGCATTAAGTAAACAAAGTCCGGAATTTGGAAACTTATTCCAATAGACACTAGCGAAACTAAATATTACTTCTCTACCAAAAGGTTCGTTATTTTAAGGTTCAATTGCCATTGTTGGCTGAAGGAAATGGTATCTGCTTCTCAACATACAATACATTTCTTAAAATCTATGGAACTTAACTGCCGACACAACCACACATTCAGAGTTTTAATTTTTTATTCATTTAATCATCGTTCTCTATCTTCCAATATTTTTTATTTCGACTTAGAGCGCTATGTTTCCCTAGGGACATTTGCACTACAAAGGTAAACTAAACATTGTATGTGTGTGTGTGTGTGTGGAAAGAAAGATATATGAAATGTGTACAAAAATAAGTATGCAAGTTTTAGTTAGATGAAAAAAGAAAATTATCAACCCAATAACTTCCAAAAAGTGTAATGGAATATTTCATGAGTGTCAAATGCCAGAAAAAAAAAGGATTTTACGTGCCTACACTAGAGGAGGTCGCTCACTGAATGTTGGATTATATCAAGTTAAGTCATTTTATATTGAACAAAGACGTGTTTATTATGTGAGCTGTTGCTGTGTATTCACTAAATTATCATTATTGTGTATTGTATATTATTCATAAATATTGCTGATATATATCACATTATTTATTAATCTTTATTATTACTCTATTTGACCTTTATATATATATATGTCATAATATATACTCTTCCAGGAATAATAAAGCAAACCTACAGTCAACCCAGAGAGAGAGAGAGGCAGCTAAATTCCGGTCATTTGAGATATCAGCGACATTCCAAGGGGCCCGTTGGGGCCCGTTACTTGGAACCTCAGGACTATTAGACAGTTGGTGATTGTGTGCGACACGAACGGCCGGCCTCTCAGCGGTGGCAGGCCCGGCCTTCTTTCCCCCATATCTCTGGTTGTCTGGAAATCCTTTTCCAAACTTGTGGTGTCCTTATTTCTCTTTCCCCACCCTAATATATTACCACATATATATATCATAGTTTTGAATATTGCCACCGAGAGAACAGTAAGAAAACAACATATCGCGCTTCTATTTTACTAATACATGTTACTTTTACTGTGAAAAATAGACACTTCGGCCAGTTAGAGTTTTTTATATTTATTTTTATATATTACAAAAAATTATATTCGTTGAAACGTTGAGAAAATAAAAAAACTCTAACTGGCCGAAGTGTCTATTTTCACAGAAATATGAATGCCGGCCAGGCAACCTCTATGATGTTACTATATATATTATTGAAAATCTTTTTTACCATATTTACTGAAAGATATGCCATTTTACTTTTTTGGAAATAAACAAATATCTAAAATAACTTTGTTGGCATCGCATTTGTAAAAGGACTTGTTGAAAGAAGTGTGTCTAACAGAACTAACTTCAAGAATTAATTGGTCACCCTTTTACAGAATCAATAATTGTAATCAGACAAATGGTAATTAAAACAACTTTGAATTTTGAAATATTAATTAATATTTCTCTGTGTTTGATA
Source organism: Cordylochernes scorpioides (assembly GCA_030710605.1). Taxonomy (NCBI): domain Eukaryota; kingdom Metazoa; phylum Arthropoda; class Arachnida; order Pseudoscorpiones; family Chernetidae; genus Cordylochernes; species Cordylochernes scorpioides. Next base: position 70,883,841 of record CP092886.1, read on the forward strand.
ATTAATTATATTTATGAAACCCCCACCAACATAAATTAAAAACAAATATATAGAAAAATATTTTTAATATTGCGGGCTGTGTTTATGAAATGCATATTTGATCATAGGGATTTGATTACTTAGTGAAGAAGTTGACACAAAAATTTGATTAGCTGTATATTAAAAAAAATTAATATATATAATTATTATTTCTTGAAAATGAAGATACTTCGGCCAGTGAATCTTTTTATTACCTCGACGTAATACGTCGAGGTAATAAAAAGATTCACTGGCCGAAGTATCTTCATTTTCAAGAAATATGAATGCCGGCCAGGCAGCCTCAATATTTACGATAATTATTATTATATATATAATGTATATATATTTGTTATCAATTGAAAAAGCCCTGTACGATTTATAATTGAATAAAATAAAGCAATAATGCTTTATTTTATTCAATTATATATATTTGTGTGTGTGAAAAAATAATAAAAATAAAAGCTCATGTTCTCTTAGTCAGGATGTGCCTTTTTTTTCATTTTAATATATATAGAGAGAGGACTATATCAAAAAGCCATTTCTTTTCTTCAATCTTTCTTTGAAAGATTCAATCAACACTCCAATTGGCTAAATTTTCTCTCTGCCCTTATCTCAACGCCTCTATTTAAACAGCAAAAAAAGCGAAGGCTGAGAACAGATTTCCCAAGTGTAGCGGGAATGGGTTTCATTAGTAGAGACATCTGCCAGGTGTTCTTTTTTGGAGGTTTCTCTGTGGCACTGGCTTTATTGATCTCCTGAGGTGGAAATTGTTCGGCCGCTCTTTTTCAATTAAATTTGATTCTTTCTCGATGTCTGGATCAGATCACCGAACTCTCCACTATTAAGTTCGGAATCTATTTTTAATTAGATTGAAATGTGGTATTTTTTGTGTTTGCTTCCGAATTCCTGCATTAATCTCTTTCTGGAGACAAGAAGAAAATTGTAAATTCATTCGTGAATATATTAGTTTCATTATAATAATTAATATAGCAATATATCTTTAAAATATTTGCTGATATTCGCCGTACTTATTTCTCCACACAAATAAAGCTAAGGTTGCAAATTTAAATGATTTACCTAATTTTATATTTTATTTTTTTTTTCTATATTCTAAAGGCCTTTTCTCTAGACTTATTTCAAAATTAATGTTTTATTTAAAGAATGTAATTCTAGATGACGCCAGCTAGATATGTTTATTGTAAGAGCGGTTCTGTTTTAGCAACAATAAAGGTTTTGCATATTAGTCAATATATGTGGCGGCCAATATGTGTGTGTGTGTGTGGTTAGAGGAATAAGATGAAGAAAGTGTTGTATGTGAACTCCATTTTGAATCAGAGTTATTGTAGTGTGTATAAGTGCTTATTGCAAATAGAGGATACGCTTACATTATAAATATTGACTATATATCTATCATGCATGAGTGGCCTATATGTTGGCCTCTATGACAGGCCTATATAACTGGTATCTATGACTGGCCTATATAGTTGTCCTCTATAACTGGTCTATATAACTGGTCCCTATAACAGGCTTATATAACTTGTGTCAATGACTTGCCTTTATAGTTGTTCCCTATAACTGTGTGGCCTATATAACTAGTCTCTATGACTGGCCTATATAACCGGTATGTACGATTGTCCTATATAACGGTTCTCTATGACTGCCCTATATAGTTGTTACCTATAACTGGCCTATAAAACTAGTCTCTATGACAGACCTATATAACTGGTATCTCTGACTTATTTATATAATTGGTCTCTATGGCTTACCTATATATAACTGGTCTCTATGACTGCACTATATAGTTGTTCCCTATAACTGGCCTATATAACTAGTCTCTATAACTGGTCTCTATGACAGGCCTATATAATTGTTCTTTATGACTTGCCTATACAACTGTCCTCTATAACTGGCCTATATAACTAATCTCTATGACAGACCTATATAACTGGTATCTATGACTTATTTATATAATTGGTCTCTATGGCTTACCTATATATAACTGGTCTCTATGACTGCACTATATAGTTGTTCCCTATAACTGGCCTATATAACTAGTCTCTATAACTGGTCTCTATGACAGGCCTATATAATTGTTCTTTATGACTTGCCTATACAACTGTCCTCTATAACTGGCCTATATAACTAATCTCTATGACAGACCTATATAACTGGTATCTATAACTGGCCTATATAGTTATCCTCTATAACTAGCCTATATACCTGGTCCCTATAACAGGCCTATATAACTAGTGTCTATAACTGTTCTCTATGACTTGCCTATATAGGTGCTCCCTATAACTGGCCTATATAACTAGTCTCTATAACTGGTCTCTATGACTGGCCTATATAACCGGTATGTATGATTGTCCTATAAAATGGTTCTCTATGACTTGCCTATACAGCTGTCTTCTATAACTGGCCTATATAACTAGTCTCTATGATAGACCTATATAACTTGTATCTCTGACTTATCTATATAGTTGGTCTCTATGACTCACCTCTATATAACTGGTCTCTATAACAGGCCTCTATATAACTGGTCTCTATATCAGGCCTATATAACAAATCTCTATTACTGGCCTCTCTATATAACTGGTCTCTCTGTGACTGGCCTATATAACTAGTCTCTAAGATTGGTCAATATAACTGTTCTCTATAACTGTTGCAATAAATAACTGGCCTATATGAGCATTCATCAATTAATCCATTTCAAAACTAAAGTGCATATTTCCGCAATTACAGAAGCCTTTTGCTTCCCTAAATATTCTTACCATTAATACTTGTAAATTGCACACACAACGTTAAATCTTATAGTTCTCTGAAATCACTGCCAAATCCACTGGGATGGTTGAGCAAGACTATGTCAGGTTAGTCCAATGTAGGTTCATACTTCTATTAGCGCAGGGGCAAAAATAGACCAATATATTGCCAAGTGTATAAACAGAGGCGGTACAAGGACTTTATTCTTATCAATATTTCAACATTTTTACAGATCAATTATTTTTAAAGATCACCTCTCATATTGGCGCGACAGTAGGGTTAATCAAATTGTGATTTAGCGGCTTATTTTGTTCTATCTAACAAGATTGGATTATACCCCTTCATTACAAATACAGTCGATCCCATCTTTAAAATATTCAAGTGTCTCTTATTATTGTTTGCCCAACAAAACAAATGGCAGAAAGGTAATTTGAATTTCTTCAAGAAAAGATTGTTAATGCTAAATATTTATAGAATTTCATTTTTTAAGTGTTTGAACATTCGAAAGAATATTTGATCTAGAGTTACAAATAATATAATGTGAATTCAGGGTATACTTCAGGAATAAGTTCTACGCATAAAAACAATAGAAATTGTTCACAGAAATTTTCATCGTTTTTGAATATAAAATGAAATAGAGCCTTCTCAAAATAAACCTTTTAATAACTTTAGCATTGTTGAGGCTTAAAATGGATTAGGAATCAAAATTGCTTAGGAAGCATATAATTTATTGTCTTTTCAAAAAGTCATACAGTTTTAAATAAAATTGAAAAAATAGTTTTAGGCTGATTGCAAATAAACTAACAACAGGTAGGAGAGGAGGCGAAAATGAAGATAATAACTGTGATGGTTTTGATTAATATGTCCTGCAGGACAATATGGAAAATAAGGGTCGGTGGGCGAGGGTTATGAACCGTTGGGTTTCGGCAGCCACGACCCGAGATCGAATTCCGAGCTTTGTTTTTTTATTTTATTTTAAAATGATCCGAGATGGGCCCCGATTCTTGCAAAAGTCCAACCCACCAGTGAGTGCAAGTAATCAAACGAGACTCACACTTATAATTACAAGAAATAGAACTACAAAGCACGAATGTATAATTTATATCAATTGAAACACACTTTCTACTGTCCTTACTGCGTTGAAAAATATTGGAAGAGCTTGGCTCATCAATGGGAACTCTCCCAGCGGTTTCGTCAATTAAATCCACCAGACCGCTCTTAGAGCTCTAATACTGTATTGTTCGATTCTGCCTATATATGCTGCACTGGAATTTTGAAAAACTATGAACACAAGCTTTTAGGACCGTAGAATTACATAGAAATTTTGAATCGAGTAATGCCTTTTCGCAAACGATAAGGAAAAGCCATTTAGGTATAAATAAAGCGTAAAACAATAACGCGCCATCTATATATAAATAAGCACGAATGTCTCTTTTAAATCCAACTAGAGTACAAAAGTCGAACTGCTTTTCACATGTGTAGACATGTGGTGCAGTAAAAGCAGTCGCCATAACTACCCAGCATGAATATCATGGTCAGTACGACGTGTACTAGGATACTAATAAAAAGGACGCTTTATAAAAAAATATTTTAGTATGAAGTAAGGAATAAAGAGTAGCTTCTTATATATGAGATCATATAAGAAGCTACTCTTTATTCCTTACTTCATACTAAATTGGTCATGATAAGAGTTATTCCTTAAAAAAAATATTTATCTAAAAAAAAGAAGTGAGATATAATAATAAAATTAATGTCATCTCCATAGTACTTTCCCCCCACGCAATGAAAATATTTAGCTTTTAATAAAAACGGTGTAATTAGAAAATGACTTAATTTCAGAAAATCGTCGTAGAACATTTTCTATTGATTCTGAGTGTTGAACCTAGTCCTTATATTCATCGGTGTATTTAGAATTCGCCATTTTCATAGTAGAAAACTATTGTTTGCTACAATTTACTTCCCTCTCAATGACTTGTGAGAATGCCCTATGCATTGATTACAATCACCGTAATATAGGATAGATTGAGAAGGTAGAGAGAGAGAGAGCGAATATTGAGTCCTCAAATGTCAACTTTGTGAGAAATATTTGAACCTATAGGCAACATGGAGCACATAACCTTATACAGAATAACCCTCAACTCTAGACCTGCCAAACCTGACCTTAGTTATTTCCATTTTAATGTTTGCAATAATGAGTTTTCCACAATGAGCCTGTCAGCAGGAGGTCTTGGTTAATAGCTAGGAATTTATGGGACAACAATGGCTTACTACCTATGAGTGGCGCAGGAGAAATGCAATAAATTCCCAACCATAATGGATAATGACTAGAAAGTCTATACCCGTTTCTGTTCTTATTAGGTTCTGGAATAAATATTCGTTCTCTAAGGAATGGCCCATGCAATAACACACAGAATATTCCATAAAAATAAAATATGTGCTTTTGCTTTACATACTGTCTTGATTAGCTATATATATTTGACATGGACAGGCATTTATTTATTTTAGAAATATGTCAACTTACATCTGAAGTTTGCAATGACTTCCAGCATTTCGAATCGAAGATTCTGATATTGTTTGAATTCTAATAACATCTTTGACAGCTCTAAGAGGATCTTTATAAATTTATTTTCCGAAAATAACTTTTTTTAAATTGATAAAATCTATAAGTAAATTATAATCTGTTAAAAAGGTTTTCATACAAATACACATAGATGATGTGCGGTAGTTTTATAAAATATATTTAGTTCTTAATGGGTGCGTTCCGAGTAAAAGCCGAAACAAAATTCACGAGAGCCGAAAAACCCGACATGTTTAAAAATAAAAAAAAAACCTAAACAAGTTTCATCATATTTGATTTAATCATTTTACTTTGGTTTTTTAAAGTAGAATGTTTAAACAATATTATATTTACAATAACCAAATAAAGTTATTTATTTTCTCTATAATTTAATTTGTTGGGATTTAGGTCTGTCGATATTTCGTTCCTGTCGGAATTTTGGCCTGCCGGGATTTCTGCAGTCGGTCTTTTGGGTTGTCGAGAGTTTTACCAGACCGGTTATCAACAACAAATTGCTCCTATTAAATCAAATCAATAATGTCGCTCTTCTACGGATTTATCTAAAGCTTTAGAAATCATACTTATTTACTTTAATAAAACGCAATTTGCTGCTACTTCCTAGTGAAAATTCTATATACAGTTACGAGCGTCATTCTTCGTCGCCTCTGTCACGGTTTGCTTTTTTTTTTGGAATGACGCCCTCCTATTGGTCGGCTACGATCACGCCACCTTTGCCCCCCCCCCCCATCATTTGGTGCCGCCAATAGTGGCGGACGCCCCGGGTTAGATTCCCGGCCGATGCATTTTTTTTTTTTACAATTTTTAAAACTCATTTATATATTATACAAGAAGGACATCCACGGCGCTAATTTATAATTGTAACGAATAGTATTTTAATAAAAGCATTTAATCGGGTAAACCCCGGGCGTTGCCCGGGTCATTCGGCTAGTTAGATTATATTTTTAAACAATGTCATCAGGTAAAGCGACATATTCATATATCCTCTCTTTAAATAAAAATACCGTTCATCAACTGAATGTATTTTAATCTCAATTGGTACAGGTTGTTGACTCTCACTCTCCATTAAATTGTACTAATATTTTAAAAAATAATCGTTTCTCTTAATGTTCGTGTTTTAATAACTATTCGATTGTAATATCGCAGGAGTGTGAGAGAAATATAAAAAAATATATACATAGTTTTAATAATGTTTAAAATGAAAAATTCAATTTTTGTAAGTTATTTTGTTTGTGTATAAGACCACATTTTTTACGATTGAAATAATATGAAAATATTGGTAGTCCTTGCTCATCAGCTGTGATATCTTTCAGCGATTTCTAACATTTGATCTAGCGTTTGTTTGAATAATTGTACATATACATATTGTGAAATGTATATATATATATGTGTGTTTATAAGAATTTAGCATACTTATTCAGTCTGATTTTGAAATTTATTTTTTGTTGGAATATTATTAAGCTATCTTTTAATAGTAATACTATAACTGAATTATTGGTTTGTGTCCTTGTATACGATATGTACACGTAATTATCAATTGGAGCACAAATCATTAGCTTGAGAGCTGAGAAAGTGAGAACCTGCAATGAAAACATTGTTCACAAATACCAGAGACTATATGGATGATGACATTGCGTAAACATGTGTATTGGTTGAAGACGAATTTCTACAATTACTGAATGTCATTCATTAACGGTGACCCCACCCATAGTGACAGCTCCATCAGACCATGACAACTATTATATTGTTCATGCTGCTTCGCTAATAAGGAGTTTAAAGTCAAAATTTGGTGACAGTGAAAAATGAACCATAACATTTATTTTGATAGAAGAGAGATGACTTCCATTTTTATAGTTTATATATGTTCCGATATATATATAAATTGCTGACATGCAAAAGGAAAATTATGTAGAGTATATTTGACGGAGTTATTTAACTAACCAAACTTAGATCAGGTTGGTTAGTTTTGTAAACAATACTATGCTATATATCCAGACATCTAGTTTTTTATCATTCCCTGAATGATAGTTAATTTACTTTAATATTCAATCTTTATTTTATATAAAATATTAAAAATTAAATTGCGTAAGTAAAGGTTTCAAACTTATTATTACAAAAGAAAAAAATGTTTTAATAATGTTGTCATTTGTGCTTGCTCCCGACAAATTGAAAAAGAATTAGATATTGTTAAAACCCAATTTTAAAATTTAATCAAGAAGAAAAACTAAATCATTCGGTAAATTATTAAAGGAGTTTTTTAGTTTGAAAAAAAAAAAACAATTTATATTAAAATAATCGGTTTACTATGTTAACGTACAAAAATAATTTACCGATATATGTGATCCCAAAATACTTATAATATCAGGTCTATCACTTAAAAACGCATTATTTTATAAAAATAATTAAAATTACCATTTTTTATTTGAAAGGTAATATAAACGCTTCCAATATAAAAATGTAAAATTTACTGGTGAGATTTAAGAAAGTAAATAATTGAGCTATAAAAGAATTATTCACTCATGAAAATTTATTTCAGAAAATTTAACCAGTTTTATCAGGTGGTATCCAACAAGTTATTGAAAGAAAAATTGATTTTTAGTTGGGGTCACATACACACACACATATATATATGAAAAAACAATAGAAAAAAAATAAAAGATAAGTGGGTCAGGTGTTGATATTAAAAATAAAGAAGGCATCTCCTGACCACAAGCACATGTGCTTTTTAGATGGCAGAGCGCCATCTAGTGGAGTAAAAATAAACTAAACGTTTATTTAGCTTACTCCGAGATATTGGGCCAACCCAATTTCTTGATAAATCAAGAAAAGCCATCCACGAACGCGTTTCACGCTGTTGGCGCTCGTCAGCGTGGAGAAGGCTGTAACCATTGCGACCAAAAAGATTTTTTGGACCCAATGGCTTCCCGAGAAATCAAGAAATGGGTATATATATATATATGAAAAACAATAAAAATGATATAAAAGTTCAGTTGTTGTTATTAGAGCTAAAATAGACATATCCTGACCACTTACCTGAGCTTTTAGATGACAGAGCGCCATTTGTGGAACAGAAATCAACTGAAAGTTAATTTAGCCTGTTACCTAATATTTTTAGCCAATATATATATTGTTTTTTTCAACAATTCTCAAATAAATATATGACTTGACATATTTTGAACAGTACATGATAATATTCAATGATAAAATTGAGATTCAAAAATAGGAAAGTTTTTTTTTTTGGGGGGGGGGGGGGTCAATGTATCAAGACACATAGGACTGAAGTTGGAAATGTCAAATTTATATATTTGCCACCTAATACTATAGGTAAATGTCACTCACTATATCATAGCATTACTATCAAAATTTTAATATAAATTCAGAATATAGAATGTTTAAACAGATACTTTATCTGTTCAAAACAAACTCTTATCCATTATTTCAACAGACGTGTAGAGATGTGTATATTTAATACATTTTATTTTTTAAATTTTATTTTTAATTTTTATCTCTAAAAATAATATTTCTATAATATAGAATGTCGCTTTCATGATCCTATGTAGGTTACATAAATGTTAAAGTAAAAACACTTATTATGTTAGGGTTGTAAGGATCCATCAAAACCTGGCCTGACATGTCCGCGTCTCCAGGGAGCGATCGGAGTTCTTCCTTTTTGTTGGGCGGTCTTTCATAGGGGATTCTACTGTAGTCTTATAGACTGATGGAATGAGACTGGATACGGCCACCACTAAGGAAAAGAAGCCAATTAGTCGGAGTAACAACCTAAACGAAAGCGTCATAAGGAAGTTTTAAGAAACTTAAACTATTTTGACGCGTGTTTTTTTTAAATAAGTCAATTTATTACTGCCCTTACTGGAATGATAAAATAATGAATTTTAGCTCTTATATATATACGAAATTGATATTTTTAATCAATTTTGAATTTTAAATTAACCAAACATTCCTACTCTTTTAATTGCAAAAATAATAATAATAATAAAGTCTAGTTCATATAGTGGTGAACCTTCCCAGCGGTTTCGCCAAATTAATCTGCTTTACCCTTTTCTCTAATTTTAAATATTATTGAGAAACCCTTCTAATATTGTATTTAGATATTCTGCAAATATATCCGGGAGCTTATAGATATTCTTGGTTAAGGTATTTAGATAAATTAACAAATGAAAACATTAAGACGCAAATGTTTCTTTTCACAAATAAATCAAACTTCTACTGTCCTTACTGCGATGAAAAAACATTGGGAGGGCTTTGCTCATCAGTGGTGAACCCTCCCAGTGGTTTCGCCAATTTAATCTACCAGACCGCTTCTTTGGATCTAATACTGTATTGGATCATTCTGCTTTTATATGCTGCACTGAATCGTTGAATCTTAGAAATGGTATTTAAGCACACTATGGACATAAGCTTTTAGGACAGTAGAATTACATTTAAATATCTGCATCGAGCAATGCTTTTTCGCAAACAATATGGACAAGGCCAGTTAGGTATAAATTAATACAAAGCAATAACAGGCCATATATATAACAAATGAAAACATTAAGACGATTAAGGTATTTAGAGGGAAACTATTGATAGAAAGGCTCAAGGAAAGTAAAAATAATATTTTCAATCTCGTAGTAAGGGGGGAGAGAGAGTATATATTTTGTTTTATTTGAAAAAATTAAAATGTGGCGTAAATTTATTCTGAGCACGTTGCATAAATAAATCGTGGAAGAACTCAAAATCGCTTTATACTATGCGTTAATATACGAAATCATACCAACTGTTTGATTTCTTTATCACTTGTGCTATCTAAGATAGTTGGTGTGCACGCGTTGTACCATATTGTAATTGGATTGTATAGTAATAGTAAAGATTCTGTATATGTAGAAAAGGCATTAAAATGTTTGTTACTTTTGATTGATTGAAAAATATTTCTTTTTAAAGAGAGAGCATTGAAAACGATTAATTTAAAAAATTAAATCGAATTAATGTGTTTTACCTTTCTCTAATTATCAAGTATCAAGGAACTGCTTGAAAGTTTTATTTGTACCGAGTACACCTGGAACAGTACACGATAATCATAGTGAGTAGCTAGCAACTGTCTTTTACTGTAAAATCACCACATATCTCTACACATGTAGAAGGTAGTTTGACACCGAGCCCTGTTTGAATACCTTCACACACCGATGGTTTGGACGTGGGCATGAATCGTTTGCTATTAAATCAGAAAAAAGTTTTTTATCCAATATTTGATCCCGGGTTGTGGAAAATCGACGGTTTGTGTCACTCCACACGCTGCATCTCTACAATCCTCCGATAGAGAAATGCGAACAAGACCACCATCTCTTGAATTAATATTAAAATAAAAACATAAAGCTTCCAGGGAAAAGTTTCTTTTAAAAATATTTTTTATTTAAAAAATATCTCGAGCTTTCGGGCAAGTAAGCCCTTCTACGGGAGAAAATGCTTTACATTATTAATACGCGTTGATTATGCCTTAAAACAAATGTAAACAATGAATGGACTTTATTTAAGTTTAAATAATATTTTATTGGCGCATTAATAATGTAAAGCATTTTCTCCCGTAGAAGGGCTTACTTGCCCGAAAGCTCGAGATATTTTTTAAATAAAAAATATTTTTAAAATAAACTTTTCCCTGTAAGCTTTATGTTTTTATTTTAATATTAATTCAAGGGATTATTTTATCGAATTGTGAACTCAAGTCATGAATTTATCCCCATATCAAATCAATTTTTATTTAAACCAGATTCACAAAAAATCATTTCAACTAGCGAAGTGGAGATGTCATCTGGGTTTCAATCGTTTCTGTCAAGAGGTGAACTTTGTCCCCCCATCCTTAAGAATAAAAGATCCTGTCAAAAACCCTTTCTCAGCTAAAGTAATAAAGGAAACTCAATATAGGTTTTTGAGGACCAGAACACAGGGCTGTTATTCCAACATTCGATTGTTATCGAAAACAATCAAAGAACTCTAATGCATCACTTCCCGTATTGTACCAGAAAAACAAATGTACGAACTAATAGTCCGAAACACTTCTGAAATAACGAAAGTAAGAACAGAAATAGAGAGAAGGCAGAGTAAAAAACTGGAATATTGGGTACTGAAATTCAATAATCCAAATCTAAATAGAAACAATAACCTCAATAAAATAGTCAACCTGTCAAAAGCTACCCTAACCCAAGAAGAATTAGCTTTTTTATCCAAAGGTATGAAATTCAGGAATAGGCAAAAACCAGATCCCATCAGAATAGTAAGTGGAGTCGAAGCAGCCATATCAAAACTTAACCACCAAGAAAAGAATATCATTATACATCATGTAATTAATCTTCTAAGTGAACCAGTAACCCTTCCCCCAAGCAACCCTCATGAGAACCGACTGATTAAAGACTTAAGAAACAAAAAATAAATAATCATCACCCAATCAGATAAAGGCGGTCAAACAGTGATTCTGGACAAAACTGATTACCATAGTAAAATGCTGAGCATCCTTGTAGATCAAACTACCTTCAAACACATTTCCAAAGAAGAAAAAACCCGAACATACTCTTCTTTCAAAAAGGAACTCAGAAAAATGCATAAAGAACGTAATATTTCGAATGAAGAATTGAAAGACTTCTTGTCTAATATGCAAACAGATGCCTTCATATATATATATATTCTGAGTTCACCTTCACCTTCGATGGAACCTTTATGAGCGGAAGGACTCCACGGCCAGTCATTACCCCGACAACCATGAAACCTTTAGGGAAAGTTTCGGAGCATTGGTGAACCCAATTATCCGGGACCTGATTGCCTCTTTTGATGTAACAGATCTTCCGGATTCCATTGCAATACGTCACATACATCCATGCTTCGTCCAATGTTGCAGTATATTCCGATTTGGAACTGGCCAGGTGTTCCTCGTAGAGCTTCCGGGCATTCGTTGCACGGTTTTTCATGTGGAAAGGGGTGAGCATGTGAACCTTGCCTTTTCGTCGGGTATCCAGTTCCAAATCTTTGTGAATGATGTTATTTATCGTTTTTAGCGATGTTCCACACATTCTGGAAAGTTGGCGCTGAGATGGTGGATTTTCAGTAGTTGCTAGCCGCTTTACCTTGGAAACCGTGGCGGGGGTCCGCACCGGACGTGGTCGATCGACTTGAAATTTTTGCCCATTGGATTCAGCTTCCCTTTTCTTTCCGATGCCATTTACTACCCTACATATTGTAGCTTTGCCAACATCTAGTCCTTCTGCTTTTAGCTTTTTCACTATGACGCTATAACTGTTTCCTTCTTTGGAAAGGGTCCGAATTGTTTGTTCGACTTGGAGCGTTAGTCTCTCTCCCCCCATGTTGCAAAAATCATGATACCTGATGAAAATGAATTCTCCAGAAGATTCTAGATCTATTGGAACCAGTGTCGTGTGCAGCATGCCTGCACGTGCAAAACGCGAGCGCTCGAAAATCGTTTCATTTGAAAGGAAACACCCTCCGTATGGCCTCCCTAAAATACATAAACCAAATGTCCCCTTAAGACCCATAGTGGTTTTCTACCATTCCCCAACAACTCCTCTCTCCAAGTTCATCTCAACTTTTCTCAAACCCATAATCAAGCAGCAAAACTCCCCGTTCTCCATTTCCAACACCACCACCTTCATAGATGAACCACTCAAGTACCAACCCCAAGCAAACAAGATCATGATCTCATTCGACGTAGAATCCCTTTATCCAAGTCTCCCACACCAGCTGATACTAAGCAGCACCGAAGAATTCTTGAGAGAAAATCAGGTTGATCAGATCACTGTCAGGAAAGTAACTAAACTTATAGCCATATGACTCGAAACAGATATTCTAACATATGATTCCAAAACTAACGGACAGATTAAAGGTTCTCCCATGGAGAGCTCTCTCTTAACCTCAGTAGCCGAAATAGTCATGCGCCGCATAGACAGTTGGATAACCTCCCTGTTCCCGTCAGTTATAGTTTTATGGCGTCGTTATATTGACGACATATTCTGTATATGCCCCGAAATTCAAACCAAGAACATTCTAGAAAGACTCAACAGTTACCATCCTAACATAAATTTCCCATTTCAAAAAGAAACAAACAATAGCCTGCCTTTTCTAGATATAAAAATTATTCGCGTACAGAATCAATTCCAAACAACTGTTTATTATAAGCCATCCTTCAACCCCGACTATATCCATTTTTCCTCCTACTGCCCCCTCAGCCATAAAATCAATACCGTAAAGACCTTAACTAAACGTATCCATAGCCATTGCTCACTTCAAACCTTTAAAATGGAAGAAACTCAGAATATTATAAGAAATCTAAAGATTTATCAATATCCTTTATCATTTATTCTAAGACATTTCTATAGCCCCTCTGAAATTCGGAATTCCCCAATTTATAAATCTATTAGCAGTATTCCCAATTCATCAGTATCTGTTTCTATAGCCCGTCATCTGAAGAAATTTGGAATCAAAACCTTTTTCAGAAACTCACCTAATTTAAATTCGTTACTAAGAAACCCCATAATAAAGAACAATACCATTGATTATCCTTCCAATATTAAGAATGCCATATACTCCATAGAATGCAACGAATGCAAAACCAAATATGTCGGCGAAACTGGAAGACATTTAAATATAAGAGTATCAGAACACACATAAACGAAATATCGATAATCAAGACAGTAGATCTTTAGTATACCAACATATAAGAGAAACAGGCCATTCCAATTCCCTATCAGAACCAAAGACCCATTACTCCAACATCCCCAATAGACTACAGAGACTTATAATAGAATCCATCATATCCAGAAATAACAATAGAATTAACAGAAGAATAGATATCCCTGAAGTTTATAACATTATATTCCCTGAGCCCACCCCATAACCGCCAAGTGAAGCACGCGCAACAGAAGTCGCGTTGATTATGCCTCAAAACAAATGTAAACAATGAATGGACTTTATTTAATTTTAAATCATATTTTATTGGCCTATTAATCATGTAGAGCATTTTCTCCCGTAGAAGGAGTTACTTGCCCGAAAGCTCTAGATATTTTTTAAATAAAAAATATTTTTAAAAGAAACTTTTCCCTGGAAGCTTTATATTTTTATTTTAAGACCACCATCTCTCTTTAATCCTCTCCAGTACCGAATATAAAATCAAAACAGTCCAATACAATATTAAAACCGAACTTTAGATTATTTCGGTCAAACCGCTGGGAGAATTCACCTTTAATGAGCCATGCCATTCTAATATTATTGCCATTGCAACGAGAGAACAAAAAGTTATTTAATTTTAAAAGAAATAGTGTCGCTATAAAGGTTTATGATGCATTAGAGCGCTATCTGTTATAATTTAACTATCCGAATGACCCGGGCAACGCCCGGGTTTTACCCGATTAAATGCTTTTATTCAAATACTATTCGTTACAATTATAAATTGGCACCGTGTATGTCATTCTTGTATAATATATAAATGAGTTTTTAAAATTGTAAAAAAAAAAAATAATAAAAATGCATCGGCCGGGAATCGAACCCGAGCCGCCCGCGTGGCAGGCGAGCATTCTACCACTGAACCACCGATGGTTATGAGAAATGGCCATATTTGGGTATTTATTCCATTCACAAAGTAAACGGTGACAGAATTGATTTTTAAAAAAATGATTATGACGCTGATAACTGTATAACTTAATGTTAAATTGTTGATTTTTTTTAAAGAATCATACGCGTCTATAATAGTTTCGAATTTTCATAAATGGTTTATATTTCCTAATACAGATGGCGTGGGCGCTAATCAAACATATGTAAAATATTAAGAGGTGTTTGTTAATCAATGAAAGCTGGCGGTGAGGAAAGCTGTGTCTCCTGCTCGAGCTGATACAGCTTGTCAATTATCGGACTAACATTCACAAATTTTTATTATTGAATATAATACCATTTGTGAAGTATCTTGAAAAACACAGGTATATATTGATATTTTAAAAATTGCTTCTATGGAGAATAATATACTTACCATAGCTCACAATCCTATGACTCTCTCCGCTATTTCAAATTAGCGAGATAATCAATTACAGTGGAGGGGGATTATAATTATTAAACGCTAGCTGGCGTCTCTAATGACGGCCATTAGATTTACAAATATAGTTGGGATTCCTCGTTATGAAATAAATGGATCATAAGCCTTGTTCTCTCCATCTCTCTTTCCTCCTTACTGCTCGGCTGCGAGGGTACCGTGCTCCTCCATGTCTCGCGACTCCTATCAGATGGAGAATTTATTTTCCGAGTCCTTTCTCAATCGCTATCAAAACTTTCACCATTGTTATTTTACGAGTCTTTTCACTTTCCTAATCAGATACCCGAACACTTTCAAATTATTTCACCAGTCGTCTCACATTACTCATAACAATCCCACACCCTTCCAATATATTTTCTACAAGTTCTTCCTCCTTCTTCTCTATAAATAATCCAAACCTTTCGATTTATTTACGAGTCCTCTTATTTATTCATAAGAATCTCGCACACCATCATACTTTTATTTTACTAGTTCTTTATACTCCTCCCGAGAGAGCTGTACTATTTCGACCCATTTTATCATTTCTTCTGCACTCTTCAAGAATCTACACGCGTATATTTCATTTTGAGGTTAATATTTCATCGGTTATCATAGTATTGGGTCTCTATTAGTATTTATGTGTTTGTCTGGTGTTAGTGCTTCGTGTACATTTCTCGATAAACATAAAATTATACTCCAAAACCATTTCTGAATTCGTTTTACATAACCCATTCAGTTCTCTTAAAAATATATAAATTATAATTCTTATAGGAGAGTTATTATATTGGTATATAATATTAAGGATAATATATATGGAAACGCTAGATATTTAAAAAATTAATTACACGTATGAATGGCGCTCTGCCATCTAAAAAGCACATGTTCTCGTGGTCAGGAGATGCCTTCTTTATTTTTTAATATCTTTACGTGTTAAAATAGATAATAGCAATGAAGACTTTTATTGAGAAAATCAATAAGCTGAGCGTTTAGAGAGTATGTGCATGTGTATAATGAATATTATCATTATTTAATAAAAATAATCCCTTGTATCAATAGTAATAGATGAAAATATCAGGCTTCGGGGATAGGTTTCTTTTGAAATATTTTAATGCACAAATCTCTAGCTGTTGAGCATGAAAGTTCTTCTACAGGGGAAAACACGCTACAATAAATAGCCAATAAGACAAGAGTTAAAATAAACCAAATACAGAGGGTGCTCAAAGTTATTTGAATGCTAATTAAACACACGCGGGCCTCCATTGCACGAGCTCATCGGATTTTCTATATAGATGGAATTCTTTATTTGGAGGTTATAAGGTAGGTTCAGGGAATAGTATATCACACATTTTTAAGGAATGTCTATATTTCTGTTAATACTATTGTACTATCTGGATATGATGGATTCTATGATAAGTCTCTGTTGTTTATTGGGAATGTTGGAGTAATGTTTTTTTTTTGTTCTGATAGGGAGAAGGAATGGTCTGTTTCTTTTGTATGATGATATATTAATGATTTGCTGTCTTAATTATCGATATTCAGTTTATGTTCGGATATTATTTTATTTAAATGTCTACCAGTTTCATCTAAATATTTATTCAATTTTTTAAATATTTGGTTTTCAATATTTACATTTTATGGCGTATATGGCATTCCTAATATATTGTGGGTATATATAAATATTTTATTCTTCCTTCTACTCATTACATTGTGTTGCATCTATTTCTACCAATCGCTTATTTTTCCTCATGCAACTGCTTTAGTAAAAAATAAATTGTGTATCAAAATTTAAAACAAACGCCTGGTTTTATCCCTCGTTTACACTATACTAAGCTGCAAAGATGCCGATCACTAAGTGCGCGACAAATCGCTTCAAATGCAGAAGCAAAAAACTGTTATGTAAATTCGAAATGTCATAAGAGTTCTTTTTTTCTTCTTTAAAAATTCTATTACAAAATATATATTAAATTTATAAAAAGAAATAAATGTAATATCCAAATGCGCTACAAATTATTTCATCTTGTTCTATTACATGTTATTACAGAGATTGATCCTCTATAGGGAATGAAATTATACAGAGCCGCATAAACATGCAAATGATTTTTAAAATGAGTTTGCCGAACCTCTCATGCTATTTGCCTGCCAATTCCCGGAATCAAGAAAAGTTCGAACGTTGACTGGCCTATTTACAGAGCTCTTGGCTATTTCTTGATTTGGCTGACCAATTCTAGAAACAGACAATTTCGGGCTTTGACCCTAACATTTGCATTACGAAAGATAATGAGAAATCCATATGTTACCTTAATTATTAATCGCTTATATTTGTCCAAAATAATATTCTTCGTTAAATAGAATATATTTTTATAAAGGTATTTTAGAAAAATGTATTAAGAAAGAGTGAAAGAGAGTAAAATATATTTAACATAATCACATTTTAAATAGCTGAAATAGGTTTAAATCAAAAATACTCCTTTAAAGAACGCGGAAGATATATGGGTGTTTTAATATTCATCCGCACACATAAAACAAAGAGAGCTTTAAGGAATATGATTCTTTGACTGAGGCCTAACGGCAAATGTTGTTTACCTAGAATTAAATAAATGCAAACTATTTGCATTACGATGATACAATAGTTAAACATCGAAAGGCGTCAATCAAACCACGCGCAGCACTTTCTTCAAGCTGAGGACGGACAATGAAGCGACAGCAGATTATTGATTTTGGAATCTTAGCCGTCGTTGTTTATATTGATGTATAACCAACTTTATACTGATTTATGGAAGGGAATTGTCTCTCGAGGTTTGTGTTGCTGCATCTGGAGTTTTTTTATTATCTTGTTTTTTTTTTCAGGTTATCTCAATCTCAATTGTAAGTTTGTACGATACCAGATAGAAGGAAATAAATTGGTATTGAAAGAATTTTGACCATCGAGGCTTCCTTATTTTCAATTTAAATTCCAGACCGCTACACAAATCCTATATTAAAATTTAGGACAAATTACGCCGAAAATTAGAAAAAATATATATATATGAGAGGATTTATGATGTTTACTCTTGATGAGCCAGGTGGTTCCTTACCATTTTTCAAACGCCAGTAGGGATGAACATAATTTGATACTTTAGAGGAGAAATCAAGTTTAAAATTAGTCCTCATAGTTGAGGTTGCTTCAGGACAAAGACATGCATCACACTAATTCAGGGAAGGTGATCCACAACTGACATAGGCCGCACACAACATTATGTTTATGTGAAACAGTTCCAGACTACACGTTACATCAATATAGGGCTGTGGTCGACCACTGACTAGGCCGCACTCTACAATGTTTTTTATGTGAGACAGTGCCAGACCACACGTTACACTAATTCAGGGACTGTGATCCACAACTGACATAGGCCGCACTCAACATTATGTTTATGTGAAACAGTTCCAGACTACACGTTACATTAATATAGGGCTGTGGTCGACCACTGACTAGGCCGCACTCTAAAATGTGTTCTAGAGAGACAGTTTTAAAGAGAAAAAAGGAGAAATGACGAGAGAGAGAGAGAGTACAATAATAATAACATTCATACCGATAGTATAATATATATATGTTTTTATTTAATTAATCCTAATTAATTTATTTGAATTTGATCGAGCGGGTTTTACACACATGAATTAATTACATTTTCAATTAAATTTTGCCGCATGGTGAATCATTCAATTAATTATATATGAAACTACACATTAAAATTAAGTCTTTAATATATAAATATATTTTTTACATTTAGTTAATTAATTAATAAAAATAATTATTTAGGAGAAAAAATAAAGTTAAAATTACTTTTTTAGACGCGTGCATTACTCTTAAAATAATCATTTATTAATTTTAGTATGTGTCCGGGTTATAAGCGAGATTGTTGTGGGACAAGATGTCTCGCTCAATTGTTTTACTCTGTAATAATGAATTTGGATGATCAGAGCTTCTAAACGCTAGAAAACTACATAGGCTGATTGAAACCTAAAGTGTTTGGTATGTTATCCTTTTACCATTAGTGTATTGAAACTAATATTAGGACTACCTGGCTCATCCTGAATACCTGATCTCCCAAAGTGGTTTCTCTGGT